>CAJQUN010000085.1:568326-1067597 GCA_907163345.1 Haberlea rhodopensis | reverse complement strand
ATGCATTTTCATTATCGCAGAAACCAACCTGAATTTATATGTTGGTCGGAATCACATAACTGACCTGAAGCTGTTGCCCCATCGGAACTGCAGAAAACGACTTAAACCTTTTACCATGTCGGAACTATAGAATCGACTTGATATGTCTGTACTCTCTGGATCACAGAACCGACCTGAATTTGTCTACCCTGTCTTGCCACAAAAAGTTACCTGAAGTTGTTTACATTGTCGGAATCGTAGAACTGACTTGAAGCCGTTTTCATGGTCGGATCGCCCGACCAACCTGAATTTTTCTGCACATCGGCTCGCACAACCAACCTGAATCTGTTTTTGTACTGTCAGAAATCGCAAAATCGACTCAAATATCTCTGTACGTCGTTGTTGGGATATGCCCTAAAGACAAGTCATTAGATGATTGTTTAAGACATACAATGTTTATTGGTTTTTAAATGGCAATTCATTATTATATGTTATTCTTTAACTGTGCATTGTGAATTATATATATGTTAATGTCCTTAGAATAATATTGTATTATTCTTAAACGTTCGTAGTCAAGTATTATCATAAAGGGATAATGATAATACGTAGAGACTAGTATGTGTTTGATCGATGAATTGTTCATTGATATGAGATATCAAATCAACATATGGGTACATGTTAGAGAAACTGTACTGAAGACCCACCATGAGAATGCAACATGGATAGTTATATGATCGTCATATGCAATTCTCATAGTGATAATAATGTATGTAATCCTTACGACTTGTGATCATCAGAGATCCCAACATAGGGAGTTATGTATCTTTGATATCGTCAAACGTTACCCGTAACAGGGTAATCTATAAAGGCGACTAGTGGATACACTACGATTATGTAGAGGGATGTTGACTGATCGAGATAGGATTTGTCCCTCCTATATAACAGGAGATGTGTTTGGCCCTTGATCAAGTGAGAACTAAAATGCATGGCCATGCTCGAATGAGTCTAGAGGAATATCGAGCTTATTCGTTATTCTAGTTCTACTTGGGGATCAAGAAATAAAGATTGGATATACGAGTATGACTATTCCATGACTCGTGTTCATCTAAACACAAAGGACAAAGGGATTAAGTTACATGATTAATATTATCACAAGTTTCTAAAGGTTATGCCGAGTCATTGACATTCTTGTAAATTTGGGTAGCATTGATGTGTTGCTAGATACCGCTCAATGCTTGAGACATAAAATGAGATTTATGTCACTGCCAACATTACAAGATCCTATCGGGTCGCACAAAGATTAAATCGAGAAGGGAAATTAAATTCATGGGATGAATTAAATAATTAAGAGGAGTCTTAATTAATAATCATAATGATTAATTAAATCATGGGCTTAAGCCCATGAGGCTTTATGAAAGCCTTTAATTAATTAAATAAAGATGATTACAAGGTGTTTAATTGGAGACAACTTCATAAACACATAACCCTACACAAGCTAAGAAGCACACGGCCGCACCTTGAATTGCTCTCGGCCATCAAAAGTCGAAGAGTTCTTGGTGGATTTTGGTCATTCGTTCGATTGTGAATCGAGCGTGCTTAGTGTATCGGTTTAATAACTTGTCTAGCAACTTGTTATTAAACCATCCCTTCACCCGATTTGATCGTGTGGATACCGTTGAGGGCAAAACTCATTGAGTTTGCTATTGACTCGGAGAAGGCGTAGGACGTGGTGCTGCTCCGTGGATTCTGGCTTCAAACACGCTACAAGGGTGAGACACTTGTAATTCCTTAATCCGATATGATAACCTATGTATAGATCCGGTGTTAGTAATCCTAAAAATTTTATTCCGCTGCGTTGTATGCTCATGGGATTACTTACAGTGGTATCAGAGCCGTGTACAAGGCTCATATCGGATCTATGTGATTAAATTGTGTTAATCATATTAGAATTAATATTGCATGCTATTAAAACTGTTTATAAATTCATATATGATATGAAATTAATTTAGTTTATGAAAATCATCGTATAATTGTATTTGATGTAATTGGCGAATAATTGTATACGATACACGAAAGCGTAAAATCAGGTGTTAGCCCATGCAGGGCTCACGGCAGCCACAACCGGATGGCTAGGGTTTCGAACCCTAGTCACCTTGGCTCACGGCCGCCGCATGAGCTAGGGTTTCGAACCCATTAGCTCGTGCATGGCCATGCAGCCGCCGAATAAGGGCTAGGGTTCGGACCCTGGCTCGTGCATGGGTCAAGCCGTCACACTATCTAGGGTTTTGAACTCTATTGGCTCGATAAAGTATTGAGAAGGTGCAAGTTGGTTCGATCATGGTCCACGGAATTATGAGGGTCGACGGCTACACCACATGAGGGCTAGGGTTTTTCGAACCCTTGGCTCGAGATGGTTAAGCCGTCACCGTCATGAAACCGTCCATCGTTGGACCGTAGCTTGTGGCTCATGAATTTCGGTGATTCAAGCAAGTTGGCTTGATAAAAAATAAAGATGGTGCAAGGCGGCTAGGGTTGGAACCCTAGCGCCGCCGCCGCAATGAGCCATGGCTCGGCCATGGGCTAGGGTTTCGAACCCTAGGCCCACTATTGGTCCAGCCGTGTGCTTCATGGTTCGAACCATGGTGGTTCGTGTTTTAGTCGCTTTAGTTCGTGGCATGTGATGTCCCGAGCGTACGATAATTTTTCAAAAATTATTTTACAGTTTTAATTAGAATTAAATTTAAAATGTTTAGAATTTAATTAATTAATGTTAATGCATGCTTTATGTGTTGTTTGAGCATGGTGCGTGGTTATAGCCCTTTGACCTATTAGATAGGATTTGTGGATGTTTGTAATTTATAATACGACATGCGTGTCGTGCCTTTCTCTATTTCATTCTAAATGTAACCCTCCCCTATGTTCCCCTCGAATGTGAATCGAGGAATTCTATATCTTGTAAATAGTGTAGTTTATTTTATTGATGGTGATCAATGAAGATGGAGCATCGTGCCGGGATGAGGAGGCCATTCACAAATTGGAGCCAAATGAAGGTGCTTGTGAAGTTACCTAAGGTTGACTCATAGGATTTTTTCATTGGCTTGGAAAAATCATTAGTAGGGGCTATAACCATGTCACGTTTAATTATGTATGTTGATGCATGATTTTATCTTATGTTTTAGTTTGATAATAGTATTACACATATATGTAGATATGTATACAACTATATGTAGTGGACATATTTTAAATTATCAAATTAATCATGAGATCAATAAATCCCTCTAAAATATTAAGTTTTAGATGCCTTCCAAAATAAAAGTACTCGTCAATAACTTCGATTGTACATGTGTGGGTTTGCCAAAGCAAAGCACCGTGGCAATCTTAGTAAGGCGCGAAAGGATAAAAGTGATATCCGTTATACTTTAATTGGGTACGACTTAACTAGGTTATCTCAATAGGATTGGGAACCTAGAGGCATGGGTTGGATTATAATTCATTTGATGAATTGAACAAAGTGTTGTTCGTCCAACTATCCAAGAATTATATGTGATGTAATTGACAAAGTGTTGTCTACCTAAATAACCGAGTCTTGGGCGATTAGCCAAAGCTAACTCAAGATTAGGCGAAAATATGGATCTTGGCCCACTAAAGGTTTTGAGGGTTGATATTTTTTAAACAAAATAGTGGGAGTATCATTTAATATAAGACCATGTTAAATGATTTAAATCATAAACTTATTTTGCATATTTATATTGTAGATATCCATGGCAACTAACAACGTTACTAGCACTTTATCACTGCGATCGGTCCTTGAGAAGGACATATTAAATGGGACGAATTTCCTAGACTGGCATAGGAACTTGAGGATAGTCCTCAAACAAGAAAGAAACAATATGTCCTAGAGGAACCCTTACCCGCTGAGGAACCTCCCCTAACGGCTACAAGAACCGAAAAGGATGCTTACAAGAAGCATCAGAGTGACGCACTTGATGTTGGGTGCCTCATGCTTGCCACCATGAACTCTGAACTTCAGAAGCAACATGAGGAAATGGAGGCGTTCGATATGATCGAACACTTAAAGCAGTTGTACCAACAGCAAGCTAGACAAGAGAGGTATGACGTCTCTAAAGCGTTATTCCAGTGCAGGATGGTAGAGGGAAGCTTAGTTGGAACTCATGTGCTCAAGATGATTGGGTACATTGAGATCTGGACAAGCTAGGTTTTCCATTGGACCAAGAGTTGGCCACCGATGTGATCTTGCAATCGTTGCCTGAGAGCTTCAGTCAATTGTAGTAAATTACAATATGACTGACATGGAAAAGACTCTACCACAGTTGCTTGGTATGTTGAGAACATATGAAGCAAATACTAAGAAGACTAAGGCCACAAATGTCCTTATTGTGAATAAGGGCAAAGGAAGGGCCAAAGCAAAAGGCAACAAGAAAGCAAAGAAGGTCTTTGCTAGATCTAAGCCAAAGTCTTCTGCACTGAAGCCAAATGGAGGGATAGCAAAGGAAGGGAACTGTTTCCACTGCGGTGAGACCGGCCATTGGAAAAGGAACTGCAAAGTATATCTGGAGGATCTAAAGAAAGGAAGTGTGACTTCCGCTTCAGGTATTTTTGTTATATAAGTCAATTTATCTACTTCTTCATCATGGGTATTAGATACTGGATGTGGATCTCACATTTGTGTAAATGTGCAGGATCTCAAAAGGAGTAGGACATTGGCGAAAGGTGAAGTTGATCTCCGAGTTGGAAATGGAGCAAGAGTTGCTGCATTAGCTATAGGAGATTATCATTTAGCTTTACCTTCTGGTTTATCAATGATTTTGAAAGATTGTTATTTTGTGTCTTCTATTACTAAAAACATAATATCTATTTCTTGTTTGGACAAGTATGGTTTTTCATTTATAATAAAGGACAATTGTTGTTCTATTTATTTAAATGATATGTTTTATGCTAGTGCACAAATGGTGAATGGTCTTTATGTATTAAATCTTGATATGCCTATCTATAACATAAATACTAAAAGGATTAAAAATAATTATTGTAATCCGACTTATCTCTGGCACTGTCGCTTGGGCCACATAAACGAGAACCGCATATCTAAACTTCATAAGGATGGAGTATTAGATTCATTTGATTTTGAATCATATGAAACATGCGAATCTTGTTTAATGGGCAAGATGACTAAAGCCCCTTTCAAGGGACATGTTGAAAGGGCAAATGTTTTATTGGGACTAATACATAGTGATGTATGTGGACCAATAAGTACACAAGCTAGAGGTGGTTTTCAATACTTCGTTACATTTACTGATGACCTCAGTAGATATGGGTATGTGTACCTAATGAAACATAAGCATGAAACCTTTGAAAAGTTCAAAGATTTCAAGAATGAAGTACAAAACCAACTTGGCAAAAGTATCAAAATCCTTCGATCAGATCGAGGAGGTGAATACTTAAGCCAAGAGTTTCATGACTATCTAAAGGAGTGTGGGATAGTCCCACAACTCACTCCTCCGTATACTCCACAATGGAATGGTGTATCCGAGAGGAGAAATCGAACCTTGTTAGACATGGTTAGATCAATGATGAGTCATGCAGATCTTCCGATATCGTTTTGGGGACACGCTCTAGAAACAACGATTTTCTTACTAAACCGTGTTCCATCTAAATCAGTGGAAAAGACACCATATGAGATATGGACTGGGAAGCGTCCTAGTATGTCTTTCATGAAGATTTGGGGTTGCGAGGCTTTCGTTAGACGTCACGCCACTAACAAACTTGGACCCAAATCTGATAAGTGTTTATTTGTGGGGTATCCTAAGGAAACGAAAGGATACTATTTCTATTATCCCACCGAGAACAAAGTAGTTGTTGCTCGGACTGGTGTATTTCTTGAAAGAGAATTTATTTCTAGAAAAACCAGTGGGAGAAAAATAGAACTTAATGAAGTTCAACCACAAGAAAACACTGAACCTGAGATTGAGATGGAAACAGAGCAGGCACCACAAGCTGTTGTGGAAGAAGCAACCTGCTCAAGAGACACAAGCCCAGCGTAGGTCTGTAAGAGTACACCGGAAGCCACAGAGATATGGATTTCTTGTGACTCAACAAGGTGACTTACTACTTATTGATGAGGATGAGCCGTCATCTTATCAACAAGCTATAATGGGCAATGATTCTGAGAAATGGCAAGAAGCCATGAAATCTGAGATGGAATCCATGTATGCAAACCAAGTATGGACTTTGGTTGATCCACCTGAAGGGGTACGACCCATAGGGTGCAAATGGATCTTCAAGAAAAAGACCGATATGGATGGTAACGTACAAACCTATAAAGGTCGGCTGGTTGCAAAAGGATTCAAACAAATTCATGGTATTGACTATGATGAAACCTTTTCACCAGTGGCCATGGTTAAATCCATAAGGATCTTACTTGCAATAGCTGCATTTCATGATTATGAAATCTGGCAGATGGATGTCAAAACAGCTTTCCTTAATGAAAATCTGCTCGAGGATGTGTACATGACACAGCCCGAGGGTTTTGTCGATCCAAAGGATGCTAGAAAGATATGCAAGCTACAACGATCCATTTATGGATTGAAGCAAGCTTCTCGGAGTTGGAATCTTCGTTTTGATGATGCAATCAAAGAGTTTTGGTTTTATCAAAAATGAAGATGAACCTTGTGTCTACAAGAAGGTCAGTGGGAGCGTAATCATTTTCCTAGTGTTGTATGTAGATGACATACTTCTTATTGGAAATGATATCCCTTGCAATCTGTAAAGATTTGGCTAGGGAATTGCTTTTCGATGAAAGACTTATGAGAAGCTACCTATGTATTAGGAATCAAGATCTATAGAGATAGATCGAGAAGGCTTCTTGGTCTAAGTCAAAGTACATACATAGACAAGGTGCTTAAAAGGTTTAGCATGCAAGAATCCAAGAAAGGATTCGTGCCTATGACACATGGTATTTATCTCTCGAAGGAACAGTGTCCTTCAACACCAGATGAGAGACAACGCATGAGTAAGATTCCATACGCGTCAGCTATTGGATCTATCATGTATGCCATGATATGTACTCGTCCCGATGTATCGTATGCTTTGAGCATGACAAGCAGATATCAAGTTGATCCAGGTGAAGGTCACTGGATTGCTGTCAAGAACATCCTAAAGTACTTGAGAAGGACTAAGGATACATTCTTGATTTATGGAGGTGAGGAAGAGCTCAATGTAATGGGTTACACTGATGCAAGCTTCCAAACCGACAAAGATGATTTTCGATCGCAATCTGGATAGGTGTATTGCCTAAATGGAGGTGCTGTGAGCTGGAAGAGTTCAAAGCAAGAAACAGTAGCCGATTCTACAACGGAAGCTGAGTATATTGCTGCCTCGGATGCAGCAAAGGAAGCTGTTTGGATGAGGAAGTTCATTTCTGAACTTGGAGTGGTGCCTAGCATTAAAGATCCGATAGAACTCTATTGTGACAACAATGGAGCGATCCCATTGGCTAAGGAACCAAGATCTCACCAAAGATCCAAGCACATACTTAGCCGTTTCCATTTCATTCGAGAAATCGTTGAAAGGGGAGATTTTAAAATATGCAAAGTACCAACAGATGATAATGTATCTGACCCATTGACGAAGCCGCTGTCACAGCAGAAGCATGATCGCCATACTAGATCTCTAGGCATTAGGTATATGTCTGAGTGGTCTTAGTGCAAGTGGGAGATTTGTTGGGATATGCCCTAAGACAAGTCATTAGATGATTGTTTAAGACATACAATGTTTATGGTTTTATGAATGGCAATTCATTATTATATGTTATTCTTTTAACTGTGCATTGTGAATTAATATATGTGTTAATGTCCTTAGAATAATATTGTATTATTCTTAAAGATGTTCCTAGTCAAGTATTATCATGAAAGGGATAATGATAATACGTAGAGACTGGTATGTGTTGATCGATGAATTGTTCATTGATATGAGATATCAAATCAACATATGGGTACATGTTAGAGAACGATGTACTGAACAGACCCACCATGAGAATGCAACATGGATAGTTATATGATCGTCATATGCAATTCTCATAGTAATAATAATGTATGTAATCCTTACGACTTGTGATCATCAGAGATCCCAACATAAGGAGTTATGTATCTTGATATCGTCAAACGTTACCCGTAACAGGGTAATCTATAAAGGCGACTATTGGATACACTACGAATTATGTAGAGGGATGTTGACTGATCGAGATAGGATTTGTCCCTCCTATATAACAGGAGATGTGTTTGGCCCTTGATCAAGTGAGAACTAAAATGCATGGCCATGCTCGAATAAGTCGATATGAGATATCGAGCTTATTCGTTTATTCTAGTTCTACTTGGGGATCAAGAAATAAAGATTGGATATACGAGTATGACTATTCCATGACTCGTGTTCAATCTAAACACAAAGGACAAAGGGATTAAGTTACATGATTAATATTATCACAAGTTCTAAAGGTTATGTCGAGTCATTGACATTCTTGTAATTTGGGTAGCATTGATGTGTTGCTAGATACCGCTCAATGCTTGAGACATAAAATGAGATTTTATGTCACTGCCAACATTACAAGATCCTATCGGGTCGCACAAAAGATTAAATCGAGAAGGGAAATTAAATTCATGGGATGAATTAAATAATTAAGAGGAGTCTTAATTAATAATCATAATGATTAATTAAATCATGGGCTTAAGCCCATGAGGCTTTATGAAAGCCTTTAATTAATTAAATAAAAGATGATTACAAGGTGTTTAATTGGAAGACAACTTCATAACACATAACCCTACACAAGCTAAGAAGCACACGTCCGCACCTTGAATTGCTCTCGGCCATCAAAAGTTGAAGGAGTTCTTGGTGGATTTTGGTCATTCTTTCGATTGTGAATCGAGCGTGCTTAGTGTATCGGTTTAATAACTTGTCTAGCAACTTGTTATTAAACCATCCCTTCACCCGATTTGATCGTGTGGATACCGTTGAGGCAAAACTCATTGAGTTTTGCTATTGACTCGGAGAAGGCGTAGGACGTGGTGCTGCTCCGTGGATTCTGCTTCAAACACGCTACAAGGGTGAGCCACTTGTAATTCCTCAATCCGATATGATAACCTATGTATAGATCCGGTGTTAGTAATCCTAAAAATTTTATTCCGATGCGTTGTATGCTCATGGGATTACTTACAGTCGGAATCGTAGAACCACCTAAATCTTTCTGTAATGTTGGACCACAGAACCGACTGGAATCTGTCAGCAATATCAGAACCATAGAACATACATGTATCTGTTGTAATGTAGGAACCATAGAACCGACCTAAATCTGTTTGCATCATGGGAACTGAAGAATTGACCTGAATCTGTTTGCACTATCGAAACCATAGAACCGGCTTGAATCTGTGTGCAATGTCGAACCGCATAAGCAACCTGAATCTGCATGCATCGTTGGAACCTAGAGCCTAGAAAGCCTTTTCTTGCGCTTTGGTGAAGGAGTGAAGATATCATATCTATGGAACCCTGAGTCAAATATGATTGTATTGGGATGAGATTTTACCTTTGACGAATCTGTTGTGCTGAGCTAGTTAGAGAAATAGAACCAAGATCAGAGTTCTCATTTGCAAGTGGAGTTCGTGATTCCTGAAACTCTGAAAGACTCTAACGATAATAATGGAGACTCCATTCATACGGAGATACCAAATTCAGCATTAGTATGTGTAGCTACCAATAGATTGGAGAGAGATATTCAGAAACCTGCTCGGTTTACCGATATGGTAGCGTTCGCTCGTCAAGATGGTATTTCGTGCAACTACAAAGAAGTTTGTAGTATGAAAAAGGCCACATGGAAGACGACAATGGGTGAAGAAATACAATCGCTTCATTATAATAAAACCTTAGAATGTGGTTCTACTTCCGAAAAGGATAAAGTGTATCTGCAAAGAAGAAAGGTGCACCAGACAAAGACAAAATCAGATACACAACTAGGTTTGTAGCAAAAGGCTATGCACAGAAGGAAGGAATAGAGTACGATAAGGTCCTTTCCTAGTTGTCAAGCATTCGTTTATTCGACCCTCATTAGTTTTGGTTGCACAGTTTGACCTCGAGCTAGCCCAGCTTGATGTCAAAACAGTATTCCTTGATGAAAATTTGAACGATGAGATATTGTTGCCGGTGGTTCAAAGTTTTTGGTCGTGAAAATTGGCTTGCATGCTCAATAAGTCATTCTATGATCTCAAGCATTCACTGAATCAGTGGTACAAGCGGTTGGATAGCTTTATGAAGAAACTCCAAGATGTCATGTTTATCTATTTGCTCTTATCTATTGAGAATATGTTGATCACATATGATCGTGACTTTTTAAAACAATAAAATACCAGTAGTGATGATTAATCCGCAAGTGCACGGTCGTCAATTTTTAGTATAAACTAATTGTAAGTGACAAATAAGACACTTTAAACTATATTTAACCTACGATAATTAGTCAGTTAAAATACTAATTGATATTACTAATAAGATTCCAACCAGGCAAACCAAAATGACAAGAAAAATCCACTAGAGAATATTATCAAGACGTCGGTTTGCCAATGTAATCCTTATGACCCTCGATTGAATATCCAAATATCTCTAAGGTGACGAGTTCTCCGAAATCATCTTATATATTCTCTCAAGCTGTATTAAACATAATATTAAATTGCAGTAAGTTATCGTACACTTATTTAACAATTCAATATTGCATTAACTTGGTGAAAACTTCTAGCTTTTGATTACTAGATATCTATGGCTATCACACACGTATTTGATCTCATCTTTCGATCTCAATCTGAAATCCATGGCATAATTTATTATGTCATATTATAACATCATCTCTTGATCTCAATTATAACACCCAAGTTTGCTGTAAATTAGTATATCATCAAAGAAAACTAATACAAATATTCGTAAATAAGGGCGGAATACCTCATTCATAATCGATTGGAATGTGGCCGGAGTATTTTTTAGTCCAAAAGGACATGACTAAGAACTCGTAATGACCATCATGAGTTCTGAATGTTGTTTATGTACATCTTCATCACATACTCGAATCTAATGATATCCAGATTTTAGATCCAATTTAGAAAAATGTTTGGCATCGTGCAACTCATCAAATAACTCCTCTATCACATGTATATGGTACTTATCTGCTGGTTTAGCGCCATATAGTCAACACAAAACTGCCAACTCCCATCTTTTTTTTTAACAAGGATCACAGGGCTCGAATAAGGGTGTTACTGGGCTGAATCACACCTTTTTGCAACATTTCAGACACCATATGCTCAATTTCATCCTTATGCTTATAGGCGTACCTGCAAGGACGAACCGAGATGGGCCGCACCCATCCTTGATCAAGACTGCATGATCTTGGACTCCCTGTGGGGGTAACCGTGAGGGGTCCAAAAATACCCCTACATATTCCTCTAGAAGGCAATCAATTTCAGTAGCTATTGATGTTTCTCTTACCTCACTCTCATCGCCCCACTTGACTGACACTGCCCCACAAAATTCCATCTCTCCCACCTTAGCTATTGCTTGAAAGGAAACCATCATTCATGGCATTGATGGATCCCCCCTGAAGGCTCACAGATTTTTCTTCCTACTGAAATTTCATACGTATTTTAGCCCAATTGGTTATTTACATCCCCAAGAGTGCTTAACCAATCTATCCCCAATATTAAATCAACTCCCCCTAATTCAAACAGATAACCTTCTATCCCAATCTTACATGGGCCAAAGTCCACCTCTAACTCTTTGCATAAACCCTAACACTTAATACGATATCCATCCTCAAGACACAATCCAAATCTTACTCCTTCATCCACCATTAAACCCAACTCTTTTATCAATTTCTTTGAAACAAGTTATGGCTAGCCCCACTGTCGACCATGGCTATTATTTCCATGCCTTTGATCCATGCTCTCACTTTCAAGGTTTTAGGTTGATTGATCCCTATTACATAATACAATGGAAGTTCAAGTGTATTGCATTCTATATCAGTATCCAGTTCACCTCCTCCTTTCTCCACCTTTCCTTGTTTAACCTCCTCCTCATTCTCACCGTCCTCTGCTTCTCCTTCCTCTCCTTCATCCTCAGCTAGAACAGTTATCCTTAGAACCTTGTGTGCACATTGATGTGTAGGGCTATACGATTCATTACACCTAAAACACAACCCCTATTCTCTCCTTCGTATGAACTCTTGATTTGAAAGAATTTTTCCTCGTCTCCCTTAACGCCTTGGGCCCTCTGTCAATTGGTTCGGTCCTCACCTCCCCCCACTTTGGCCCCCCTCCCCCAATTTGGATTCTCAATTTGGATTCTGCTTGTATCGTTCCTTCTCATAGGTTTGGTGATGATTTTTACCAAACTTGTTTTCCCACCATGGCCCCGCAATTGTCACATTCCAGTCCTCTTGCTAATGACATAGCTTGATCTACTGACCTAGGCCGATGCACTAACATCTTTCTCCTTATCTCCCCCGTCAATCCACTCAAGAAGTACCCCAGATATTGATCTTCTGGGACGTTTCCTAGTTGTGCAACCCACCTTTCCAATTGCTTAATATAAGTCCCCACCGATTGCTGGCCTTGTTTTAGTGAAGCCAACAATTCTAAGGGATTTGCGTCGTGCTCGCGGTATTTCTTGATCAACTCCTCCGCCAATCGATCCCAGGATTGGGGTCCTCACCTTCATCCATTGGAACCAATGCACTGTTGGTCCTTGCATTGCAATGTAAGCTAGTTTAACTCTAGTCTCATAAGGAGTATCATTGATTTCAAAGTATTGCTCCACCCTCCCCAGCCATCCCAATGGGTCCTCCACAGGGAGCTCCACTCGCCTTAATGCTTGTTTCATTTCTTCATCTCCTTTGTGTTCAGTTCTTCGTTAGTCGCTTTTCGAGGGACTTCATGGTGTCCAAGGACTTCTCGATCATTACGCATCTTACTGATTAACATTTGTTCAATCCGAGTTTGAGATTCCCCAATGAGCGCCATAACAGTATTTAGTGCTCCGACATTGGTTTGTATGTCGTTCACTCGTTCTTGCAAATTTGTTACAATTTTTTCAAGAGCTTCCACCTTAGCGTCCGACCGCTATTTTCCTCTTTTTTTCCAAATCGCAGGTCGGACCAATGAAGTGAATTGATAACTTCGTGAATTTAGTGGAAATTTATCTCGAACTATAGCTCAAATTAATGGAAAGAAATAAGAACACTAATTGAAATGTAAGCTAGTACTGATTGAAAAGAACAACATAACTAAAACCAGGGCATTCCCCTAGCTAAAAGCTAGTAACAAACTCCTTTTTATTGTGCATGTGTATTAGCATATATATACCCTTTGCCCCTTCTAGAATATACTTTATCGACAATGGGCATAGTTCCCACTTTGATACCACGACCCACATCCACTATTTGGTTAGGATCCATTATAGAGCTCAGAATCGATTTTAGATCTGTAGGTTTTAAGGTTAGACATGGATGTCATTGTCTCGCTCTCCCTCTTTCTGCTCAATGGAAGAAATGATCATCCACTAGGGGTGTAAACGAATCTAACATGTTCACGAACTTTTCGAGACGACTCGATAAATATTTGACTCGAATTTGAAATTCTCGAATTCGAGCCGAACTCGAGCAAAAATTACTTTGTTCGATAGTCCGCGAGCCGCTCGCGAACTTTAATATTTTATTAATATAATATAATTATATATTAAATAAATATATTTCGAACATTTCAGGTATTTATTTTCGAGCAATAATTCGAATAGCTCGTGAAATGTTCGAACGTTTTGGAGCCGAACTCGAACTCGAACTCAAACTTTGATTCGAGTCGAACTCGAGCCAAATTTTTAAAACTATTCAAACTTCGAATCGAACTCGAATTTAACTATTTCGAGCCGAATTCGAACCTTAAAATTTCCTGCATATTCGGCTCGATTCGGTTCGTTTACACCCTTATCCTCCACGATGCGTTTCGAGCGCCAGTGACATTCTTGTAGGTCACGAAGATGAGGTTACCCTCCTCTCCAGTGAGTTCATTGTCTTTAACGGATGGCAAACTTTCTCCATGAACTCATCCATCTCTTCATATCAACTTGGAATTGTAAACATATCCCTCTCGCTGGGACGCCATTAAAATGGAACTTTGAGGACAGAGAAATTTCAAGATGAGTGAGTGAGTAGAGGAATTATTGAAATTATATTACATGCGCTTCCAAATTCAATTTTTTTTTTAAGACACCCCGCAACAAGGTAAATCGTACTAGAGAAGCTCAGTGGACAGATTGAGAAAGTATTGGTAGGGAGAATCGAACTCATGACCTTACGGTCATTAGCTCACCCTATTCCACAAATTCAGACACCATCATTGGGCTCCAAATTCAATTTTGCAGGAACAGTCAATTGAACTCAACCTTTCAACTCATAATAATGACATAATTCAATTATATAAGAAAAGGTCATTATTATTGATAATTTCACTCCATTGTCAAAGGCGTCGAGCACTCAAGCCATCGGCCTCTTGGTCTGTTGGTATCGAGAGTCCAATTTAGGACAATGTTTCTAGTCTAGAAATATACATGTTCCCATAATGCGAATCCCAAAATTAAAGTAAGCACTTGTTTTTTAAATGTCTGATTATATTCTTAATTTTAAAAAAATGAAACTAAAAGTCAATAAATACAACAAACGAAAATCAAGATATCAAAAATTGCGATTTTAGGATTTGCTTTACATTATATTTAAAGAATAGTTGGAATATAAAAAAATCCCATATTCATAAATGTTCAAAATATAGTCACAAGACACATGCTTTCAATGGTTAAAATTCAATATAATTGTTGTTTTGCACCCTATTTTTTAAGAGATTTGATCAGCACACAGCTACTTGAGCAAATGCCCTGTGTAATAGATCCAAAATCGTAAAACTACTTTTTATCACAAGTGATGACGATGGAGTGACGGCGTATATTCGATGATAAGATACAATCATCATGCAAAACTCAGTTCAACAAATAAAGGGACCCTTAAAGCTGACTAATTAGTAAATTCAGGGTCATCTTCGGATGAACCCTCTGATCCAGCTGCTTCCTCACCTTCTTCAGTATCTAAATCGTAATTCTCATCAATTGTTCTCGTTCTATTACCTGTCATCCTTGTCAGAGCTACTGTCTTGCTTGTCCTCTGCGAACGAGTGCTCATTGCAGCAAGATTTGTAGAAACTACAGAATTAGGAGAAAGTTCATCATTGGAGGAGGATTCTTCCTCGTCTCTGGCTCGTCTCCTGGGACGGCATCGCCTAGTTGACTGTGGTGCCGGAGTTGGTGGCATATCCATAGACTCTTCCTCATCAAGGTTCATTTCCAGTTCCAGTTTTCCTATTTAAGAAGGCAGTATGTTGAAACCTTGTAAATGGTTGCATGAGATTTTGGGACATTCTCCCATCTATAAAATATGTTTGTTCTGAATCCATAGCCTTGAGAATGCACATGTGAACGCAAAGTAAATAAAGCATTAACAATTACCTAAAATCAGATGAGCCTGCTCGAGACTCAATCTCTCATCTGGGTTTCTATCTATTGCCCGAAGGCACTCAGCCATCTGCCTCAACTCCTTGAAGGTATCTTTATCTGCTGCCATAGATGGTATTATACGATTTAAAAGCCTCCGCGTGAGCTTTATCACATCCTGTTCCGTCGTTCGCAAATGAAGCAAGACGAGTATTCTACAGAGTGCAGAAAGGTATGATTTCTCAGCGGCTGTCGTCTTGGGTTTGAAGTTTGCAACCTATAGTCATGGTCAGAATAAAGTGTTTATTATGAAATAATAAGGGTAGCATCATGGTATAAAAAAACAAGAAGCAGCATCCTCACTGTTTTCAATAGATAATGGGCTCAGATACACCAAAACAAGGAAGATATTGCTGAAACAAGACTCAACAAATATGAAGAAAAATTGACATTATGTAACTGGAATTCATTACCATGATTAAAGAGCAGTTAAAAGTCATTCTGCAATTGTTGAAGTATGAATTCTAAGTTGTTCTTTTTGAGTGATCAAATGCTAGTGCTTACGCTACTCCAGAGTTCCAGGTCTCCAGGAAATCAAAAATTTTGCGAATTCATAGATTCATTAGGTCAACATTTGTACGAGGTGATCAAGCAGCAAAAACAGGTGTAATGAAATGCAAAGACCATTAGAAAAATCATGCTTCAATATCAATCGTATTTTCCTTTCCAAGAACCTTCTAGGAATATTCCATACTGTGAATATGACCTGATAATAGTCTAGGTATAATTGAATGGCATCTTTACATGGAAAAATTGAAAATCAATAAGTTGAAGTGATTCTTTCGTATTTCAGACTTTTTCTTTTACTGCCTTGATGGGAAAAAGTGAACCTGCATACCTCTATGGCAATGCGTATGGCAAGCCCTTCCTCTCCACTCTCCACATCGAGGGTAGGACTTGTCTCACCATCTTGGTTTCCACCATTATTATCATGCGGAGTGGCAATCTCTTTTGCATACAAAGGAACCTGCATCATTTGCAGCATAAAGCGTGAGGCTTGTATTGCCCGTTTACGCATGTTGGACACCGTCACTGTAGATCCAGCCGCATTTCCGTTGATACCAGGCCATAATGAACGCATAACTGGCATAAAAGCCTTAGATAAACATTTCTGCAATTTCAAAAGTTGTGCATTTTATGTATGGATGCATTAATCAGAAAATTATAATAAGCTCAACTAAGTAGAAATTCAAACCTTGTGATTCGTTGAAAGGGCGGGATAATGCTCAAAGAAAACACACAGACATTGTTTCAACCTAGGGAACGGATTGAAGTGATTAGTTCACACACTGTACAGGTTCATGTAATCATCAGGAAAACAGAAGTTGTCTACCTCTGATGCACCCCACTCTCACTACCGAAGTAGAGATTGATGAGCTTGGCCAAAAGCAAATGATGTGTTGAAGCAGATGTTCCTGGAAATTTGTCACTTATAAGAAGAATCTTAGCTAGACCTTCTCCTAGAATGCCTTGAATTGATATATGTTCTTCAACATCTGCAGAAGCAGCCCAATTATAATTCTCAAGCCCCGCATATAAAAGATCAAGCAGCTCAATACCCAAATCCTCGTTTCCATCATAAAATTTAACAGGGGTTGGTGATGTTTCATGGTAATGAAGTTGCGAGGGCATATCACATTTCATTGCTGTATCAATTGCATCTACACCATGCCATATTCCAAGATCAAGCAAAGCCTTAGAAGCCATTATTGTAAGGGTACAGGGACCATTGACAAAAGAACACCGTAATTGCTTTATTAGATCTCTGGTAAGTTTCCTCTCTAACAACCCAAAAAGACCAAGGCACCTAATAGCAGCCCGTTGGACATCCAAGTGAGCATTTTTTGCCTGCACTTAACAAAACGAGGCAAATACAAAAATCAAGAAAGGACAGCAAATAACAAGCTTTTCTATAATTACAGTATAGCAAAGAGTAAATTTTCCTCTCAAAACAACTATAAAATCATAAAAAATTGCTTTAAAAATCATAAGAGAAATGAAGAAAGGGAGAGAATATACCCCAGGAAGCAATAGAGAGTGAAGAATTTCAGCAGCAGTAATGGCCCCTCGTTGCATATAATGGAAGGAACTTGTGTTCTCCAATAGAAGAGCAGTCACAGCAAGACAGTGCAGCCACTGCTTGCAGTCAGCTGTTCTCTCCCTGCAAGGTCGAGCAAGTTCTTCAATTACTGCAAGAACAACATTTTCAAACTCTCCTGCGGCAGCATACACTTTCTTTGCCAATTTCGCAACTGCAGCAGCCCAATCTCTCTCCCCTCCTAAATTGATGCCATCTCCAATGACAACGTCATTTCCATTGTCATCCAATTCGTGATCAAGGGGTCTGTGCAACATATCCTGAATGAAATCACCGGCCAGCTTTCTATTGGAAGAATCAGAGAAATCAAGCATAGCACCTAGCAGTAGCAGCTGCCGGGATGCAAATCTATAATTTGAACCTGTAAGGATCAGGTGGCATGAAAAAGTATAGCACAAATTCAATGGAACTCAAGCTATTGTATATTTCACCCACCAGATGCAATGTGTGCTTTAACCAACTGAACATACTCAGAAATGGAAGGAGGAAGAATACTGTCCAGGAGATCATTGTAATCAGAAGCTTCGGATGCATACACTGCTGATTCCGTGCCCATGGCCATTGCTGCATCAGAGCGCTTTGTCTGATTTAGCATCACAAAAATCTTAATACAATTGTGGCAGACAAGGACCATCAAAACAATTAAAATAGCAACAGTTAAACCACATTGGTGTACTGTCAGTTAAACAAAGAAAAGAACACCACCATCTCAAAACCAATTTACTTTATCCAATATCCCAACAAATTGTTTCGCAAATATAATCAACTGAACAATCAAATACAGATGAAAAACAATAAAGAACTTATGCCATGGCGCAGCATTTGGGAATACAATTTCCTAGATTGACCGATGAAGCAAGTTCCCGTCATTCCAGAATAAATAATGTAATTACGGAGGGTAACATTTAGCTTTAGTTTCAACCTCTCACGTGCAGTTTATGGTTGTCAACAGGTAGCTACATTTAAACATACAACGTGTTATTTTAGGTTATTAAGCATATAATCTGTAAACTTTCCACTTGTCCATGTGGAATCAGATAGACGACATAACAAAGAAACCGTAGGCAATTAGTGGAAACATCAAGAAAATCAGGATTCAGCTATGGAACTCACTTGCCAGATAGATTTGCTATTAGAATCAGAGAATATTTAGTAACCTTTTTTTTAATGAAACTCAAAGTAAGGATGAGTTATACTTCAAACAATAGAAGGCATAAAATATTGAAATAAATATTACAAAATATTGTGTGAATATTTTAGCTCCCAAAAAACCCTCAAAACCTGCAGCCCTAACCATCAAAATCCGTATATTGTCTAGATCCAATATTTTGGAGGTAGATTCATTTGGTTGGTGAAAAAGATAGAAAAAGCAGATTTTTTGTAATGGCAAAGCACAGCAATTGGTAGGAAACAGGACAATATTAACATTTCATCCATGATAGACGTTGTAAGGTATAATTCTTTTCAAGCATGAAACTATAAGTTAACTTGCATTTACAAGCTTGGAGTTTCCCAAACCTAGGCCAAAAATTTTGCAATCACAAAAAGTTGGAAAGAATCAATAACAAAGTAATAACTTGTTGGGGAATATTAACCACTTACTTGTGCTTCCATCTGTAGGTGCTTACAGACCATTTTCCAAAACAGAGCAACCTCTGAGTCCATTAGCTCAATAGAATGTTGATGTTGTCCTGCTTTTCAAATAGAATTCTTAAGGAAACGGAGCCAAAAGCTGACGTTCATAAATGGAGTTGGTGTTCAGTTTTATTTGCAGTAATGTGGTATTATACGTGAAACTTATAAAAGTATTAATATTCCAAATCTAATAAGCCTAGAACTAACATACAGAAAAAGAAGCTCCTATTGTCCATTTTTGTCCATTGAACAGTCGCGGACAATTCACATGTGAGTTAAATAAATTTAGAAGGTATTCCTTCCTTTTGGAGCTTAAGATTGCTAAAGCATAAGTTTGATAAACAATGAATTTATATGTACCCATATATGAAAAATGGATTGTTTAGTTGCTTCGGGTTTTAAGTTCAACAAAAGCCTCAAACTTAAGCCAAAATATTTGCCACACAAACCTTCTGCTCCCTCATCATCCAATGCTAAGAATTTGCGAATAGTTTGCCCATCTTGCAACTTTATCAATTCTTCTTTCAGTAGTACAACCATTACAGCCTCCCCTACTGATTCATACGTTTCTACATCAAGATATCTAAGTAGTTGTATAGGGTCTCCATTGCAACATTTCTCAAGCCACTCATCTTTCATCATCTTCAAACACTCCTTTGCAACAGCAGGAGAGCGATCAGAAAGACCCCTCTGAAGAATAACAGTTCTGAGCTTGATGCTGTAAAAACATTATAAAATCGTAGTTAAAGTAATGCAGCATGGATATATTATGTTGTTTCACTCTAAGAGCAAAACTGAAAGAAAAATATATTGTAAATAGTTAGCCATTGATTCACCTGAGGCTCTGCAGAGGGAATTTACTACCTAGAACACAGTAAGATGCCTTTCTTACTTTCTCGTTCACATCCAGAGTGCAATCAATTATCTTTGTCAAAGTGTCACTTGAAGGTGGTAGAGACAACACAAAAGTCTTACGAACGTCCTGAGAAATACAACGAAAAGAAGGTTGAAGCATGTCGTGTACAATTTCAAACATTCTAAAGCATTAGTGATTCTTTGATATCCTGACTGTTTTCAACTGAGTCGGGGAAAAAAAATTTGGCTGATTTACTGATAGAATTTCTTAGATAAGAATGATAATATAACTTTAGCTTCAACAAGATGTCCCAACTCCCAAGTAGATGAGTGATACTCCAGAAAGTGAAGAGAAGTGCATCAGTCAGATTAATGGAACAGCTAAAATTACCACAAAAACTGCAATCAAAATGTTAGGAGTGCAGGATCGAGTTATAGGATGATGGATAATATTGGTAAGTTCTTGAGGCTTATTTGAAGTTTTCCCAACTTCCATATGATTGCAAGGTTAAATTGTTGCTCGAAATAAAAGAGGAAAAGAACTTGAAAATTTGAGGAGTTGGAAGTTAACCTTATGCTCTTTGATAGATTGAATCCCAAAAATTTAATTCTTAATTATATTAATTAATCAAAACCTCCATATTTATACAACAAACCAATTCCTAATCAAAAGGCAAAACCAATCCTAATCAAACTCAAACCAATCAATCCAAAGAGAATCCTATCAACTAAGAAGACCAAAAAACTAATCCAACCAAAGAGCAAAAAAAATCATAATTAAAGACCAAAACCAATCCAAATTAATTTGAATAAATCCAAATCCTAATAAAATATAAAAATAACAAAGTTAGTCACACAAAACAAGGCAAAGAACCTAAAAACTTAAAAACAAGGCAAAGAACTGACCGCGTTCTGCTCCAAAGGAAGTTTCTCGAGGAACAAATCGAGAATTTCCCTATTTTCTGAGTCATTTGCGAAGCGTGAAAGAGCCCGGACAGCAAATGTTCGAACTGCAGATACTTTGTCAGCCACACGTAATTTAATGCATTCGATCACCTCATCCCAAACTTCATTGCTAACTTCTGCATCATCCGGCAACCGAATAATGATCTAGAAAGGAATAACTAAAAATTATCCTCTTTGCAAAGTAAACTATAAATAGCAAAACCAACTGTTAAATCCCAATTCCCTATATCTTTGTACTTCACTAAACAACATTTACCCAATTTTCGTGAAACAGTCCTATCTTTTCCTAAACAAAAAAAGAAGTAAAAAACCATAAACAGCACTCATAATCCTCAGCATGCACCCAAAAAAAAGGAACACCACCAAAAGCATAAAGCACACCTCAGAGACAATCTGGCAAGCCCTAAACCTGACCGTCTTATTAGCCGCGCCAGTAGCTACGATCAGAAACCGAAGAAAATTCTCCAGAAATTCATCACAGTTTGCTGCATCTTTTGCGTAACGGGAGCAAGCGAAAATAGCGACGAACTTTATGATACGATACGCAGATGATGTGCGGCGGTGAAAATTGAAAAGAGGGATAATTGCTTTGGAAAAAGCGGCGAAGAATTCAATCGGCGGCTTTGATAATCGGAGACCGGCAAGTTCTTTGATCTTACGAATGTGTGTGGCTGGGGAAACGCGAGCCTCATCCAAAACCTTTGCAATTTTGATGGATAATTTCTTCTGCTGTTGATCTTCAGATTCTTCCCTTACCAATGGCATATCTTTTTGTTGGGAGATTTTCTTTGTACAGATTCGAAGATTTGAAGGATAATAGTTGATGCATTTGAAATGGTCTTTTTGAACGAAATTTGAAGCGGGAAAGCTGAAGAATTAATTGGGCCATAAATTTAGATTTGTCATGGGCCAGGCCCAACTAGGCTCTCTGGACATTCAGGTACCGTTTGGATTAAGAGGTATGATAAGTACAATTAGGATCAAGGAATAAGTGATAAATGATGTAATGATAAAAATCATGAGATTGATAAATAATATAATGTGATAAGTAATATGATTTTTTGGTTGCCGGATAAAATGGTGGACTAATTTTAGTGTTTGGTATAATAAATAAAATACCATCAAAAACTTGAAGTTCAATATTTGGCAAAAATTTCAAATTTTTGGGATTAAGTTATAGGAAATAATTTGAATCTTTTTGCGAGAATTTCAAAATCTAAAATTGTAAAAAAAAGGTGAGAAATGGTATATATGTCATTTTGCTACAATTTGAGATAAATAAGATGTGATAAAAAAATTTCTAAAAACACAACAAACATGGGATTAAAAATTAATCCTAAGACTACTAATCACAATCTTTCAAATCAAACATGGCCTCGGGTGTTTTTATAGTCCTTTTATAATTTTTAATTAATTAACTAAACTTTTTTAGTAGATTTTTAACTCAAAAATTGATGTTATTTTTTTTTAATCTATGGATAATTTGAAATGATGTTCTTTATTTGAAAATCTATAGATATATTTAAATGTGAGTTTTCGATAATAGTGTAACATAATAGTTAGAAAGTTATATTTTATCTCAAAGACTCAAACTATAATAGATAGATATTACTATAATTTTGAAAGTTATTGAGATAATTTTGAAAATACACACGTAAAACTAAACAAATAATATCTCAAACTTCTGTGTGATATTTTGAGATGGCTCACAAATTTATATGTTAAAATTTAATATACGTGTAACTAATTTTCTTATCACAATTACGGCTTCTTATTTGTACGCATTTTGAAGCAAATCAAGTATGAAGCAGCTCAGGGAAAATATCAGCTCGAACTCGAAAATTCGTTAGCCGAGATATAAAACGGTGAATCTGGTACAAGGAGTTTATGTGGTCTGAGAAGAGATAGAGCCACTTTGGATACGTAGCACTGCAAATAGACTATTACAGAACTCGAACAATGATCTCTAGGTCATGTAACCGCCAGAGATAAATTTAAAAATTTTAAAAGCTTCTCTCATTTAAATCCTGGATGAAAGGAAAGTAGATTGTTGATAAAAATCAACCACAATAAGTCTGTATCCTATTCCTTATGGCTCGTTAGCTCCCAAATCTTTAGCCAGTTATGTAGGTTTGTTCCATATGCCGTAATGTGGATGATGTAGGAATATTTGTATGGACGTGTACTTTGGGATATAACAAGCAAGAGTAACCAATGGTGCAATTGATTCAATGTCAAGGCAAGGGTTCAACTATTTATCTTTTAAACGATATTGCCCCGCTATGGTTATACATTGATGATTTGAATTGAGTGAGATGTCGAGAAGGATGACGGATATATTTGACAAATATTGGGGGTCAACTGACAAAATGAACATGATTTTATACTATGTTGTGATTCTTGATCCAAGCCATAAATTGGAGTTCAATGACTTTTGTTTTGAACGCTATATGATGATATCTCAAAAAGAGTAATGATGAAAGAAAAAGTAAGGAATGAGATCCAAGGGTTGTTTCATGATTATGATTATAAAGTGAGATATGGAATTCTAGGAAGTCCAATTCGTGCATCAAGTTCTCAATCTTCAAAAAACTTTTTTAGATAATTCTATGACGTCGAGAATGAACTTGAAAGATAAATTTAAAAGGTACAAATTTGGTGGAAGGAGTGAACATGTGAAGTCGGAGTTGGAGAAATATTTAGGTGAGGATCCGATGATGATGAGGAAAATTTTGATATCCTTAAATGGTGAAGAATCAAATCTCTAAGATTTCTTGTTCTTTCCAAGATGGCCCGTGATATATTAGTTGTTTTGGTCTCTACTGTTGTCTCTGAAGCATCATTTAGTACAAGTTGTCGTGTTTTGGATGCTTTTAGAAGTTCATTATCTCCTAGAATTGTTCAAGCATTGACATGTGCTCGGGATTGGCTTCGCTTGGATTCAAAACCAAATAAATATGGAAGAAGATCTGGCCGAAGTTGAAATGATAAAGAAATGTATTTTTTTTAATTACTTTTGTTTGTTTGTTTGATCATATTAATGTTTATTTGTATGTGGCTTTGACCTCTTTTCTCTAATGACTTTTTTTATTTTCTTGCAGATTTAAAAAAATTGGGGATTGATTCAACTATAATAGACATATGATTAAAAAGTCCAATTTGTGCATGTAAGTTTCTACAATTTAAATTTTCCCCTATTACCCCGTTCTTAAACCATATGGTGCTACTTTGGATATAATTCATAGATGTTGCACATATTGGCCCTTTTGCGGTGATTAGAAGTGGCGGTGTTGCACTATAATTGATGGTTGTATGTTTGAAATAAAGTGGCGTTATTTTATTTGATATTGGACAATATTGGTGCTTTCTCTTATTGGTGTTCATTTCAAGAATTATTGGTGTTTTCTTTATCCTTCTATGCAAGAATTTTTGGTGAAGTTTTATAAATTCTTACTAGTGTTGTAAACTAAAACATCCAATAGTGTGTGATGTTGTTTTCTTTGATATTGGATAATATTGGTGATAAATTCTTGCTCAATGTTTTGGTGGAGTTTTAGAAAAATTTGGTAGAGTTTTTGTTTGACAAGATCATGTGCAAGCTACTGGAAAGTCTGGAATTTTTGCATTAAAAAGCTGTTGGAATTCTTGCAAAAAATCGGGTAACTGACAGTCCGGTACCCGACACTATCCGACAAATGTCTGGTACCCGACCGTCGAGCTTTCGAAAAAAAGAAATCGAGTTCGGGTAGTGTTTTCACTACCCGAAATTTTCGGGTACCAGACATTATGGTATCCGAATCTGAGAACCTGACCCGACGCCCACCCCTATGTTTTATTATGTTTAATTCAAGCATGTGTTGTTCCATTTATACTAACCATAAGACATCATCAAATGACACCTTTTGGAAGTGTTTTTCCATGAAAAATCGCAACTATATGCAAAATGATAGATGATAAGTGTCATTTTGCACTTATATTTCAATGTTTTCTCGTTATATTTTACTATGATTATTGAACGATTTTAAACTTTTTGGTATACATCTGCATGTTTCAGGAATTTGGGTGAAAGTACAAGAAAATGCAGAAAAAGAGCTAAAACGATGAGAGGAGAAAGAAAGTTGAAGAAAAGATAAGAAACCGGAATACAAGACACATGTCACTTATTTTTCTTCAAATTTCTTCATGTTCGAGCCATATTTTGGAAATGTTGTCAACATAAAAGTTGTAGATCTCTTTGTTATCTTTTCGTGGACAACTGATTCGTCAAATTCCGAGATTGTATGAGAAAGTTATGACCAATACAAGTCGATAGCCAGAAGCAGAAAAATGTGTTACAAAAATCCTGAAGAGGCGATAATTCTCCTATACACTGGAGATTGATCTCCATGGTCCATTATGTAAAAATAATAATTATGCTTCTACGGATCGATCGGTAGAAATTACCAATCGATCGGTAGCCGAGAATCTTTGAAAAAAATTAGCTTTTAGTGTTTGTGTCCAACAAGGAAGCTACCAAGTCTATCATCCACTATATTATTTGGACGAAATTCAGACTTTTACACCGTATTTTACCCTAGGATGAGCCTCCATCCCATCTTCCAGTTTCACCATCAACCACAATCCATCCATAAATCATCCTAGCTTTGGAACAAGCCAACAAGGAGATTCGAAAGACGATCGAGAAGGAAGCGAGAGAGGAAGCAAGGATCTACGAACGAAGTTGACATCAGGAGTTTTTCTTTGTCTTTGATTATTAGTTTTGCTTTGCTTTTCGTGTCTTTATGTTGAACTACAGTTATTTATCAAGACTAGGGAATCCATTGGTTTGATCCTATGATTTTTATATTAAACTTGATTGAATTCTTATATCCTTTGTGTTTGTATTGTGTTTTTAATGCTTTTGAGGGATTGATCACCTTTGAATGATGTTAGTATCGTAACTAAGATCGAGAGATGATTTTATGATACGTAGCGAATAAGTCATACCGTAGATTTCAGACTGAGATCGAGAGATAAAGTCAAATACATGTGTGATAGCCATAGATATCTAGGAATCGAAAGATAGAAGTTTTCACGGATCTTAATTCAATATTGAGTTGTTAAATAAGTACACGAGAGTGACTTACTGCAAGTTGATATTAGATTTAATATAGCTCGAGGGTGTATATTAGATGACTCCGGAGAACTTGTCACCTTAGAGATATATGTATATTCAATTGAGGATCGTAGGAATTACATTGGTGAACCGATGTCTTGATAATCTTCTTTAAGTGTAATTTTCTCGTTATCTTTGATTTGCTTGGTTGGATAGTAGTTTATTCTATTAATAGTTTATTTGTTTATTTCATTTTCGTAGGTTAAATATAGTTGAAAGAGTCTTATTTGGTACTTACAATTTTCATGTGGTATGAGGTTGAATTTATAGAAGATGAGAACTAGTTAGATACCTTGTAGAACTCAAACTCTAAAAGATATTTTTTCCAGGATTTTCGGCTACCAAGGTAAGAAGCCTACAGATCGATCGGTATTTCTTCCAATTTTTTTCTTTTAGCTACGACCTTCGACCAATCGATTGCTACATGTATTTCGATCTATCGGTACATCTCAAAATTTATTACCCAACTACAAAGATTGACCGATCGATCGGTGCAAGGCTACCGATCGATCAGTGGTTCATTTCTTCAAAAGTTGAGAATTCATTGTTTCTTCGATCGGTTCGCTCATTTAAGTCCTTTTTTCATCCTTTTAACTCATTTTATTCATTTCCTCGTACTTTCACAAAAATTCCTGAAACATGCAAATTAATACCAAAAAACGTAATATCGTTCAAGAATAGAGTAAAATAATACGAGAAAACATAGAAATATAAGTGCAAAAATGTCAATTATCAACTCCCCCAAATTATCACTTGATCATCCTCGATTAAACATTAAAATAAAAAAGATAGAGTTCATTCTTGATACTTGAAACAAATTAGCTAATGACTAGCATTTACCTTAGAAATCTCACTTACACACTACAAATGTCGAACAAGATATGATTTCTCCTAAATCGAGCAACGTATCCCAAAATTGGAATGTGTGTGATATTGTCAATGCACATCTTCAAGAACAAATAATGCTAATCAAATTGAAGTCAAAGTTATCGTCGAGCACCCCATATGCCTACTTTCTGTGATGCCCGGGAATTAATGGTGTTAATCCCGGTGTGGTAATGATCCTTTATGGATTTTAATTATGGCAATTATGAATTAATTGTGGTATTGGGACTCCCGATGATCTTTAAATCCGTATTTGGAGTCGTTGGATCCAAGGGATGAGATTGTATTCTCATCGTGATGATAACCTTGGAATTTGGTTTTTGGTGGGATCTAGGGTCCGGGGTACTTTTTATTGGGGCTGGTATTGGAAAATTGAGTTGGAGAGATAATTATTGAAAACAGATGATTTTTAATGAATCATGATGTATTTGTGGAGGTATTGGTATTTTGGAGCTTTTGTACTATATATACAAGTAGACTCGGTGTTTTGTTATTGCACGAAATATCCTCTCTCTCTTCTCTCTATCTCTCTCCTCGCTTCCCACCCATTTCCCCCAAACCCCTCTTCCTTTCTCTTGGAAGGAAATGGTTGGAAGCTCGGCTCGGGAGCCGGATTTCTGGGAGATAATAAGGTATTGTTCTTCCCCTCGCATTTATCTTCGATTTGATTGTAGAACTGTTGATTTTGGTTAAGGTTTGGGTTGGATTTGGATTTGGGGATTTTTGGGTGAAAATCTTAAAGTTTGTTATTGGAGTTTTAATGGTGTATTTGAGGTGTTGAAGGTGTAAGGGGTGTTGGTTTTGAGTTTGGGTGTGAAAAACACCTTGGAAGCTTGAGTTTTCGGAAAATCGCAGGTCGCGATCGATCGCGGCTTGGCGCCGATCGATCGCGACGAGATTCTGAAAATTTAAGACAATGTACAGTGCTGGCGATCGGTCGCAAGGTCTCGGTGATCGATCGCGAGTGGGTTGGAGATCGATCGCGGGGACTCTCGATCGATGGCGAGAGGGCTCTGGTTGGCCACTAGATTGCGCGATCGATCGCGATGAAATCAGTGATCGATCGCAGCTCGTAGGAAGATGTTTTTTCGAAAATTTTGGAAAATGTCGGGATTTTGGAATCGAGGTTTAATTAGCCAATTTTCGGGGCAATGTCTACATTCCAATGGGAGTGCTATACTTTTAAAATGGAATGGTTGGAGACAAGTTTTAATAAAGATTGGAATGCTCGATTTAATAATTGGTTAACCTTTGAATTAGTAAAATGGAATATTTTGGGTATTTCTTTTAAAATGGTTAATCGTCATGGATTGACGATGGGTTTAGAGGATTGTGAACGTGCTTGGGCACGTGGTTGCATGCATGCTTGTAATTGATTATGAGTTATTTATGTGTTAGCACATAATTCATTGGATCATGGGACTAGGGCAAGGTTGGACTCGGACTACGGATCATAAGGTACGTGTAACGTACGAGCATATCTGTTAGGATCGGTCCGGAGTGTTTAGAGGGGGGGGGGGTGAATGAACACTCCTATTAAAAATTAATCCCTTGTGATTTCGTTCGGATTAGTGAGACGAAATCTGTTTCTTAATCAACTCTTTTGCCGAACAGACCACTGAATGTTTTAGTGCGGAACGGTCTGTTCTCAAATTAGTAAGAACGGCTCGATGGCTTTGAATAACAGAACGAGTACAGAATGATAAGACACAGAATATGTTTCTGGAAGTTCGAAGGTGGTGTAATCCTTCTACGTCTCCCCTTCTTCCAATTAAGGAAGGTTTCCACTAGAAGACTTTGATTTATACAATCTTGTTGTACAAACCCGATTCAGCTGGATTTACCTCACTACAAGACTGAAACTCCTAGTCACTCGATCTGTTCAGACACACTCTGTCTGACAGTTACAATAATTTCTCACTTCTATCTTTCAATACAGAATACACAAGATAGACTTCTGTCTATGCACACGGTGATCCTAAATGATCAAATATTACAATGTATTCGTGCTTAAGAAGAATTTCAGCTCGAGAGCTTCTGAGCTTGTAAGCTTGTACTGTTTTGCTTTCTTGTGCGTTTTTCGATTGACCAGCGAGAGTCTACTTGAGATCTTCTGATGCATCCTTTTATAGTTGCATGTACCAACGACATTATTCCCTTAATGTGCAACTTTTGACTCTGCTTATACTCTGAGTAAGCTACAGTCTTCTTCTTTAAGGTACTTGCCATTCTGGTTCATGCTTTCGGCGACTGTCAGGTAAGCTCTTCTTTGTCTTCTTACCTTTTATGGTAATCTTCAGTCTAAGGTCTTTTCAGCATTAATTGCGACATTAAATGCTTCAATAAATAGCCGTTAATGATTCGGACTGAAGAACCAATCTTTATTCATCATTGACTGCTCTGATCTGATATAGGTTGAGATCGATCTGAAGCTTCGATCTAGTCAGTCTGTTTTCTATCGATCCGGTCTGATATGTAATATGCCTCATCAGCTTGATCTGTTTTGAGCGATTGATCTGGTCAGTCAGATTTCTCTTGATCTGGTCTGATATGTTTTGTCATCTTTAAAATCTCATCGATAAGGTCCGGAACTAACAAATTCCCCCTTTTTGATGATGACAAAACCTAGCTTCTAAATCCTTTTATCCAGACTTTTAAGAACTCTGAAGCGTATACTTTCGGATCGATTACTTCTTCTTGTTCAAAATAAATGAACATGATTAAGTTGAATTTCGGATCGATTAAGCCTTTTATATATTTTAGTTCAAAATAAATGAACAAGGACTTAACGAAAAAGGATTGTTTTATTGATCACCAAAAATCCTATATACAGACAGTCTGATAATTCTATTTTTTAGAAGACTGAGGCGGATGCGGCTTGAAGTCTTTTCTCTTTTCCCCCTTTTTGTCAGCAGCAATCTCTTGGAGAAAATCAACAATTTGTGCTAGCTGAGCGCTGATAGCGTCAAGACGAGTGTCTTGAGCGCGAAGGGAATTGGCGACGGATGCTCTGACTTCAGTGGCCAGCTCGATCTGCTCTTTTCTCAGGCTGTTCTTATAATTAGCTTGCTGAGAGAACAGATCATTCATTCCTCGCTGAAGGCTGCTGATACTGGCTGTCATCTTCTCTTTAAAAGAATCAAATTCCAAGGATGTAACCCTCTGGCCTTGATGAACCTCTATAACACGCTGAGAGAGAGAGAGAGTTGTCGGAGAGGTGCTGAATGGTCCTTGCCAGGGATGGAGGTGCATCAGATAGTTGGCTTGGAGAGTGATCTGATGACGACAAGGCTTGATCAGCGTCTGCAGCAATGGGTATGAGTGAAGACATAGCAGCTTGGCGACTTTCGGACCGGATCAAGGTGACCAAATCCGAAGAGAATTCTTCTATGAAAGCTATATCTTCATCTGTCTGAACTGGAGGAGTGCTGGGTCTGGAAGGCTCCTCAATCTGGAGAGCTGCAACAACGGTGGACACCACCAGATCCGGATCGACAAACTCTGGTGCGCCAACTGTTGTAAGTGCTGCGGTTGGACTGATTTGAACATGGGAGACTGATGATCCCAGAGGAATAGACTGTGTTGGAGAGTCCAACAAAACATTCAAGGGTTCATCTTCTGTAGCAGACGGAGCATTAATCATTGGCTGCTCTGCTGTCTGATCCGCTATGCGTTCTGCTGTCTGATCTGATGTCTGGTCTGTTGCGCCAGAGGGAACAACCTCTATGAAAGGGTCTGTCAGACTCTTGCTTGCAGATGGATGATCCGGGCTGGGTACTGGAGTGGATATGCTGAGCTTCTGCCGTTGAAATCGGACAGCTAAGTGAAGAGCATGGATATCCATTTCCAATTGAGCAATGAAAGCACCATCATCTTTGGCAGTTGGAACATTCAGATCGAAGTTTGCTTTCTTAGCATCCAAAAGCAAATTCGCCAATCTGAATCTCTGATTTGCCTTAAAGAGATCTTTGCGCTGCACAGCAATGCGAACATCATCAGTCTCTGTTCCCTTGAGGACTTCTTCTTCCATTTTCTGTAGGCGTTTCAGTTTGCCGAAGAACATCCCAATGTGGTTGATTGTTCTATATTCGACATACTCATCAAAAACTACAACAAGCGCCTTCACCTTCTCATCAACATCTCCATAGCGATGTCGATGGTTGTTTGCGCTGCAGATTTGGGTTTGGAAGAGAGGGGTTCAGTGAGAATGGCTTTGCCCTTGCCTGTGGAAGATGGAGATTTGATCCCTGATTGGGTATAGTCTCCCAACTCAGTGATAACAATCCCTTTGACCACGGGGATGGTTACTTTTGGTGCAGTGGTTGAAGCGGTTGAAATTTGGGGTGTAGGTTGAGGTGCAGGGGTGGCTTTTGTTGGAGGCAATATGGGTAGGGTTTTGAGAGGTAAGGTTTTGATTGGCTTGGTAATCTGGGTTCTTGGCCTTTTGGGAAGGGGCTTGGCTGGAGGTGTAGGAGCAGACTGAGTTTCCTCGGAGTCAGTCTGAATGGTCAATTTGCGCTTGACCCGAGGTTTTCGAGCAACAGCCTGTTCTTCTCCCTTCTCAATCTTGACTGCCACCAGATCGGTAGGGGTGGGTGGAGCACTCTTGGACTTCAGTAGTGCTAGCCCTTTGGAGTTGAGAATTTTGAAGGGACTTAGAGCAGAATGCTTCCCCAGCTCGATGTCCAAAGTCTCCAGTAGCTTGCTGAGAGGAACAGCAAAGCAGACGGCCTGTTTGGAGGCAATCACTGTTTCCAACAAGACTCCAAATAGAATTACGGACCAGTTCATCTTCTGTCCAGAAACAATAGCAGCCATGGCCCTGAACTTCTCGGCAGTGACAGCGTCAAAACTTTCGGCTTTTCCCAATAAAGGTTTACCAACGATCTCGCATAACACATGGAAATGAAATAGCATTTCCTTCTTCTTGAATGAAGGCTGCAGGCGGTGGCCAAAGATAGATACTTTCCCCTGAAGAGCTGTGAGAGAAGTTTGAGGAATCAGGCCAAACTCAGTCAGTCCGGAGTTGGGAAGACCAAAAGTCTTTGCCAGCGTCGACGGAGAGATTTCAAATGATTTTCCCTTTACGGTGGTGGAGATGAGAGACTTCTGAGATACAGTATTGGCAATAGTTCGCGAATAGTTCGCGAATCTCTGACTCGTAAACCACCGTGCCACACTCCAGAAAGTTTCTTAATCCAGACGATTCCAAAGCTCGGAAAATAGAGACCATCTCTGAATCTTCAGCCCTGTATATATCATCAAACTCAACGGAGAGAGAGTTGTGAGTAATAGTGGTCATTTGAGTGTAATGGAAATATGAAGAGATTAAAGGAAATAAAGAGTTAGAGAGCAGACGGCGGTAATTGGTAAAGAGTGAATGAAGGTGAGATGTACAGCCCGCTAAATTTGAGAGAGAGAACACGTGTCTTTATCTCGATAACTGTTAGTAAAATAATTCAAAATAAACGGTCAGGATAAAAGAGAGACAAAGTGGTTAAAATTTGCGATCAGTCCGGGCTGTTTTAAACAATTATTTTATTTAAAGATTTGTTGACCAGACAGATCATGGGATAACATCAGATTTGACATAGATCGGTCTGAAAGTTCGGACCGGTCTGTGTCTTTCTGAACATTGTATTATCGATCTGTGCCAGCATACAATCTTTAAAAGAAAAAAAATAAAACTATTAAATCATCAAGTTAAGTCTATTAAACCAAGAATTTGACGGAAATAATTAAACTTAGCCTTGGGAAGTGGTTTGGTGAAGATATCTGCTGCCTACTGATCTGTTGAAATATGCTCGATCCGAATCTCCTTTTTGCCAACATGGTCTCTAATAAAATGATGCCGTATATCAATATGCTTGGTTCGAGAGTGCAAAACTGGATTATACGTTATGGCGATTGCACTTGTGTTGTCACAAAATATTGGAGATTCAACAGCTTGAATGCCATAGTTTTTGAGCTGGTGTTGAATCCAGAGCATTTGAGCGCAACAGCTTCCAGCGGCAAGATATTCTGCTTCAGCTGTAGATGTGGCAATAGATGTTTGCTTCTTACTGAACCAAGAGATCAATCTTTCACCTAGAAATTGACATGTTCCACTGGTGCTTTTACAATCAATCTTACAGCCAGCGTAGTCTGCGTCTGAATATCCGATCAAGCTGAAGTTTGAATCTTTGGAGTACCAAAGACCAACGTTCTGAGATCCTTTTAAGTAATTCAGAATACGCTTAGCAGCAATAAAATGTGATTGCTTTGGTTCTGACTGAAATCTGGCACACATACAGACTGAGAACATAATATCAGGCCGGCTCGCTGTAAGATACAAGAGCGATCCGATCAGTCCGCGATACATAGATACTTCGACTGCCGTTCCCCCTTCGTCTTTGTCTAACTTGATTGTAGGACTCATTGGAGTTGATGCAGTTGAGCATGTTTCCATTCCGAATCTCTTAAGAAGCTCTTTGGTATACTTGGTTTGGTTGATGAAAATACCATTCCTGAGCTGTTTGACTTGAAGACCCAAAAAGAATGAAAGTTCTCCCATCATGCTCATCTCAAACTGTCCCTGCATTAACTTAGAGAATTTCTCGCATAATTTGGGGTTAGTTGACCCAAAAATTATATCATCAACATAAATCTGAACCAATAGGGTATGTTCCCCCTTAATAAATTTAAAGAGAGTTTTATCTACTGAGCCGATCTGAAAATCATGGTTCAGCAGAAATTGAGATAGAGTGTCATACCAGGCTCTTGGAGCTTGTTTCAGACCATATACTGCTTTAGTCAGTAGATATACATGATTAGGAAATGAGTGGTTCTGAAATCCAGTAGGTTGCTCAATGTAGACTTCCCCCTGAAGCTTACCATTAATAAATGCACTCTTGACGTCCATTTGATATACCTTGAAGTCTTTAAAGACAGCATATGCAAGAAAGATTCGGATGGCTTCAAGTCTGGCGACTGGTGCAAAGGATTCATCAAAGTCAATTCCTTCTTCTTGTCGGAATCCTTTTGCCACCAGTCTGGCCTTGTTTCCAACCACAGTTCCATCTACGTCCAGCTTGTTTCTGAAAACCCATCTGGTTCCAATAACAGGCAGATCGCTTGGCCTGGGGGTTAGACTCGATTTTGTTCGAATTGATTAAGTTCTTCTTGCATGGCCTTAATCCAGTTGAAGTCAGTCAAAGCTTCATCGATCTTCTTAGGTTCCAGAGTTGAGATGAAGGCAGCATGAGTGAATTCATCCATCATCTGTCCTATGGTTCTAATCGGTGCAGAGGGACTTCCAATCACTAGATTAGGTGGATGCCTCTTAGTCCATCGATAACTCGATTCTGGATTGTCTGGTCCAGACGGATGAATAGTGGCGACATGATCAGCATCTTCTTTGATATGAGAGTTTGAATTATCCGGATCGGCTCGATCTGAAGAAGCTTCATTGCCCTGATCCGATCTGTCTGGTACTTCAGGTTCCGGTGGATTGTCTCTTGACCTGTTAGCTACAATCTCATCATCACTGTTAGCTTCGAGATGGATATTTTCCATCTGATTTTGAATTGATTCCTTGTTACCCTCAACACATAAAGATTCATCAAAAACTACATGAACTGATTCTTCTACAGTTAAGGTGCGATTATTGAAAACTCGATAAGATTTACTAGTTGATGAGTATCCTAAGAATATTCCATTATCTGACTTAGCTTCAAATGTTGTAAGATGATTCTTACCATTGTTGTGAACGAAGCATTTGCAGCCAAATACGTGAAGGTGAGAGCTAGACGGTCTGTTACCAGTCCATATCTCATATGGAGTGAGATTCAACTTCTTGTTAATCATAGACCGATTTTGAGTGTAGCATGCAGTATTTACAGCTTCTGCCCAGAACTTTTGCTAAATTCCAGAATCAGCAAGCATTGTCCTTGCTGCCTCTTTAAGCGTTCTGTTTCTTCGTTCTGCAACTCCATTTTGTTGGGGAGTTCGGGCGGCTGAAAATTCACGCTTAATTCCATGATCTTCTAGAAAGGATTCAAGATTCTGATTTGAAAACTCAGTGCCTTTGTCACTTCGAATCCTGTCTATGCTGGATGATTTCTCATTCTGAGTGCGTTTCAGCAGCTTGATCAATTTCGGACCGGTCTGATCTTTACTGCTCAAAAATTTAGTCCAAGTAAATCGTGAGTAACCATCAATAACAACAAGAGTATACCGCATTCCCCCTAAACTTGTTATTGGTATAGGACCAAACAAGTCCATATGCAATAGTTCTAAACAACGGGAGGAGGATTTGGCATTCTTGTTTTTGAAGGATGATCTGATCTGTTTGCCCATTTGGCAAGCTTCGCAGATCTTATCCTTAGCAAAGTCGATCTTGGGCAGATCGACAACTAAATCATGTTTACACAGGCTAGAAATAGTCTTAAAATTGATATGATTCAAGCGTTTATGCCATAGCCAGTGTTTATTGTCATTATTAGCGATGAAGCAAGTAGGATTATCAGGTTGAGCAAAATTCCAGTTAATCTTATATGTATTTCCATTCCTGATTCCTACAAGCATGGTCATACCGTCTGACGATTTAACAGTGCAAGTGTGTTTGTGAAATTCTACAGCATAACCATTATCACATAGTTGACTTATACTAATCAGATTATAGCAAAGATTTTCAACTAACAGCACATCATTGATAATAATGTTACCATGGACAATCTTACCCTTGCCCACGGTCTTACCCTTTGAGTTATCCCCGAATATGATTTTGGGTCCAGTACATTCTTTGACTTCAGACAGCAGCTCGATGTTTCCAGTCATGTGACGAGAACACCCACTGTCCAAGTACCAGTCTGATGCAAGTTTCTTTGGTACCTGTCATCAAACAAGATTATTGTTGGTACCCAATCCTACTTGGGTCCAGAACGGATTAGCCCTTTGGGAACCCACACCTGTATCAGTTTTAATGGCTTGTGTGTGTCTGGTGTGCTGTGAGCTGATCTGTTTCGATGTTGTGTATGATAATGTGTGCGATATGGAAACCTTTGATTCTCATAGGGTAGTCTATATCTTCGTTGAACTGGTTTTGAATTATAGTAATTGGATGGTCTCCCTTGCCTTAGATTTTGCACCTTTGGATTTGGTCTGAAAGACGCAAAGCTTGCTGGTGCCTTTTCTTTGGCTTGGTTAACATATCCAATCCCTTTTCTTAAACCTTGATTCATGAAAGAGACTCCCGTTTGAATTGTAGGTGCTTCATTTTCATATACTGTGCTGGATTTAACAAATGTCATTTGTTTGATTTTGTTCTTTACCAGCAACAATTCAGATTCATCTTTGGTGCAGTCTTTGATATCAAAGCCTATGCATGTAACATCACCGACATTTCTTTGTACCTCTTGCAATTCTTCCAATGATGTTCTGGATTTTGTCCATGATTTGAAGATATGAGAAAGCTTAGCATTTTGTGTGCTAATTCTCTTATTTTCTTCATGGAGCTGATCATAAGAGATTTTTAGCTTATTCAGCTCGATCTGTAGATTTTTGCACTCACCCAGCTCATAGTAGCTTGGTTGGTTGTGCTCATCCATTTGATCATTGGCTTTAGCTTTACTTTTCTCAAATGATTCAGCTAAGAGTCTATAATCATTAGCCATGTCTTGCAGTGCGGACATGAGCTCTTCTCGTGTAAATTCATTTGAGTCAAGATCGAATACCTCGTCTGTTTGACTCATCTGCCATTAGACATTGAATATCTTCTTCGCTTTCGCTGGAAGAATATTCAGATCTTTCTGAGTCTGAATCAATCTGAGCCCATTTGCTGTTTCCTTCTTTTGCTACTAGGACCTTTTGGGACTTTCCATGATTTTTGCGGTCTTTGTAGTGCTTCTTTTTCCTGTCATCACGATGCTTCTCTTTACGTTCTTCTTTCTTCGGGTCTGGTGCAATCTGCAATAAAATGTCCGGTCTTACCACAATTGTAGCAAGCCTGATCATTAACAGCATCGTCCTTTCTTGATTTATAATGATGAGAGGGTTTAAAGTTCCTCTTATTTTTAGACATGAATTTATCAAATTTCTTGATAAATAATGACATAGCATCATTACTTATCTGTTCGATAGATCGATCTGTTGTGGGGGACGGTCTGATCTGGAATGGCTGACAGTGCTTTGTTTGGTTGAGAGATGAATGACTCTGCTTCACCTCTGCTGATCAGCTCGAACTCATATGCTTTAATATCTGCAAACAGATCATGACGTTCAACCTTGTTCAGATCTTTGGACTCCCTCATTGCAATGGTCTTAACATCCCATTCTTTTGGCAGGGCTCTCATAACTTTCAGAGCGATCTCTCTGTTTGAGTATTCCTTGCCCAGACCATTTAGTTCATTGATTATACCAGTGAATCTTTCATCAAACTCATTTAGAGTTTCTCCAATCTTCATTTTTATGCTCTCAAATCTTTGAAGAGCAACATTCAGCTTGTTTTCCTTAGTCTGGTCGTTCCCTTCACATAGCTGTGCTATCTTCTCCCAAATTTCTTTGGCAGTAGAGCACATTTTGATTTTACTGAACATGTTCTTGTCCAATGTTTTGAACAAGATGTCTTTGGCAACGTTGTCGAGGTTTGCTTTCTTTCTTTCTTCATTAGTCCAGCGGGATCTATCCTTCTCGACCATTTGGGGTTCACCACCAGTAATGGAGGCTGCTGTATTGACTTTCAGAATATTCATTGGTCCATCAGTGATGACGAACCACATATCGTCATCCTGTGCTGCCAGATGAGCTTGCATTCTGATTCTCCAATCATCATAGTCTTCTTTTGAGAACATAGGAATTTTGTTGAATGATGCCATCAGCTCGAGTGTCTTTGTGCTGATTAAGATGACCTGCTCTGATACCACTTGTTAGGATCGGTCCGGAGTGTTTAGAGGGGGGGGGGGGGTGAATGAACACTCCTATTAAAAATTAATCCCTTGTGATTTCGTTCGGATTAGTGAGACGAAATCTGTTTCTTAATCAACTCTTTTGCAGAACAGACCACTGAATGTTTTAGTGCGGAACGGTCTGTTCTCAAATTAGTAAGAACGGCTCGATGGCTTTGAATAACAGAACGAGTACAGAATGATAAAACACAGAATATGTTTCTGGAAGTTCGAAGGTGGTGTAATCCTTCTACGTCTCCCCTTCTTCCAATTAAGGAAGGTTTCCACTAGAAGACTTTGATTTATACAATCCTGTTGTACAAACCCGATTCAGCTGGATTTACCTCACTACCAGACTGAAACTCCTAGTCACTCGATCTGTTCAGACACACTCTGTCTGACAGTTACAATAATTTCTCACTTCTATCTTTCAATACAGAATACACAAGATAGACTTCTGTCTATGCACACAGTGATCCTAAATGATCAAATATTACAATGTATTCGTGCTTAAGAAGAATTTCAACTCGAGAGCTTCTGAGCTTGTAAGCTTGTGCTGTTTTGCTTTCTTGTGCGTTTTTCGATTGACCAGCGAGAGTCTACTTGAGATCTTCTGATGCATCCTTTTATAGTTGCATGTACCAATGACATTATTCCCTTAATGTGCAACTTTTGACTCTGCTTATACTCTGAGTAAGCTACAGTCTTCTTCTTTAAGGTACTTGCCATTCTGGTTCATGCTTTCGGCGACTGTCAGGTAAGCTCTTCTTTGTCTTCTTACCTTTTATGGTAATCTTCAGTCTAAGGTCTTTTTCAACATTAATTGCGACATTAAATGCTTCAATAAATAGCTGTTAATGATTCGGACTGAAGAACCAATCTTTATTCATCCTTGACTGCTCTGATCTGATATAGGTTGAGATCGATCTGAAGCTTCGATCTAGTCAGTCTGTTTTCTATTGATCCGGTCTGATATGTAATATGCCTCATCAGCTTGATCTGTTTTGAGCGATCGATCTGGTCAGTCTGATTTCTCTCGATCCGGTCTGATATGTTTTGTCATCTTTAAAATCTCATCGATAAGGTCCGGAACTAACAATATCCTTTTAATATTATTGCAACTGTGAAATGCATGTTACATGGTATTTGCAATAGATGGATATATATATTGGGAATTTTATGGTGCCGCTTTTGAGCGAGCAATGATAGGTATGTTGTCGTTATTGAGTGAACATCGGTTATGACGCTTCCGCTGTTGAGCGTGCGGGGGGTTAAAATGCCGCTATTATGGAGCGAGCTATGAAATAGAACTAAGAAATCATTGGTTAGATATATGTGATATATGTGGTCCTTTATTTAACGATTTAATCATATGTGATTATGGAACTTGTATGACAGGAATGGTTTTAGTTAATCAATGCGGTGATTAACTGGCTTTGGGAATTTGATGGTTTTGGTTATTTTGAGAACAGGGACAGTACGAGAAATCCTATGTGGTAACGATACTATACAGGGTGTATCCTTTTACATTACAGTTTTATATTCTAAATTACGTATTGTGATTATTGGAATGGTGGTATTGGTATGCTCACCTCGTGTGTGGGCTGTCTCTGTTGGGGCAGGTGGTACAGGTGCAACAATGGCTTTGGAGTTGAGCTCGGGCTGTTGATTCGGGTACTTCCAGGCTCGAAGTACCAGAGTTGGTTGAACAGGTACAACGGTAGATCCGGAGTTGAGATCGAGCTATGGATGGGAGGTGCTTCCAGGATCGAAGTACCAGTAACGGTATTTGGTAGAGTACCTTATGCATTAAATACACATTCATTCATTGGGTGCTCGCATGTGAGCACGTTTATATGTGTATATGGAATGTATAAAGGGGCATAGCTTTTCTCTCTTCATTTATTGTTACATGCAATTAAGTATGTGATTGTAAAATGAATTGAAATCATGTTAGTATATTATAAGATGCGTACATTGTAGTGGAATGTTATGGGGGATTTGGGCATTAAGTTGTTAATGCAAGAAATTTTATTACTGGTATATTATGCTGTGTCAGCATGTAGTTGTTTCCCCCATGATTATATGATTGTATGCACTAATGACATGTGTTAATATACTAATAATGGGTTAAGGGCACGGGGGTCCTTACACTTTCAAACACTTCTCTACTAATAATCACTCCCTAGACTTGATAAAATATATTTTTAAGCTTATAACGTTAGACCTTTGGTGTCGGCTTTAAAGAAAATGTAGGATAAGCACAAATAAGAGAGTATAGTAATAATTTTCACACAATAAGAGTTTGTTTTCTGTTTCTTGTTTCAGCCTAGGCTCATTGCATTTTATATTTTCCACAATGCTATTTTTCCACAATGCTTTTTCTTTCTTCTTTTCTTGTTCTCATTAATCAATATTTTTCAATAAGCTCCTCATAATATAATAATTCACGTGCTTCGAATTAGATTCATTATACTCCCTTAGAGCGATGATAAAAATTCGATTTAGGCTCATAAGGGTAAGTATAATGAGTTTACACAAGAATGTCGAATGTGGAGCTAATAGTATGATAAACATACTTCATTCTTTTTTAATTAGGCTCAGAGTAGGACACTACGGAATGATATGTACATGGTAGGCTTGAAATACTCGAACATTCCAAAGATCGACTAGACCATTTCCAAGTAAAGTTTGTAACTATAAAATTTAGCCTCAAAGTGTCCTCAAATATCTTCTAGAATTTCTAAGATGTTCAAGACAAATCATCGAGTTCACAACAATTATTAATATTCAGCATGTAATTCACTAAGATCATGACTCCATGGGCTCAATATATTCATCATCTTTGACATGCTAACTCAACAAAAGATATTCATGTACAAATCTAACAATCATCAACATTCAAGTCCATATACATAGTGAGATCAAAATTTTCATTGAATAACAGCACTACAATAATTCATTCTTTTATCAAGTTTGAACTCATAAAAAACAAAATTTAGCTCATAATAGTCGGACGATTCAAGTGTAAGTTTCAGCACACAACATGCAGTTTAAACAAGTAAAACATGCAAGCCACTTCCCCAAACTTAAATCAAACATTGTCCTCAATGTTTAAAAAAATCAAAAGGGAAAAAGTAAATTCCCCTGATCAATACGCTTGCATGAGGACTGAGGGTGATTGACTTTTGAAAGCTTCGCTATTGTAGGGAGTTATCGCTCCAACTGAGTACCTTGCAAGAGAAAAATTCAAATAGTAACATAATCGACTCCGAAGATAATAAACATAATGCAAAAATTGAAAATCAAGTAAACTAAATAACAAAGGATATGTCTTGGGTTGCCTCCCAAGAAACACTTGTTTTTTAGTCATCGGCTTGACCATCAGAAGCAACCATCAAAGAACGGCTTGTGTCCATAGTAAGAAATATACGATACCACAAATGGGTCTTGATTCAGCATGCCCTCAAGCTTGACAAGATATGAACAGTGAGGGCTCATCACTCCAACAACATTCTTCATGAATTGATAGGCATGGAGAAGAATTCTTGGCTTGGCTTTATCTCGCGGAGGACATAATATGGTGAAGTTTGCATCGATGGGAAAAACGGATATATATGGCATAGAACATGTCGCCATCTATGGGTGCTCAACAATATGTTCAAAAATATGATCATCTTCAACATCACACTTGGCTCATCTATCAATAGGAACTCATCAGATAACTTTTTTAATGTAGGCTCAATGACTTCATGAGGCTCATATTCCCTTGAATCTTCCTCATGAGTGGGATCCCCAAACTTGGTTGGTGGAGTAGTCATCATCATGCAACCGAACTTGATTCGTCACCCATTGATTTGTAGATCTCATCTTTATCATCATGCCAGCTTGCTAAAAGTGTTTCCACGAGGGTCATTAATTGTTGCTCTAGGTGACGTATTTGGCTCACCATAATGCTATATGATGATGCCATGAATCTAAGTAGTGTCTCATCCAATTGAGTCATGTCTCCTTCAGAACTATCTATCTTCTCTCCGTGATATTAAAATGGTTGGTGTGTATAATGAGGATATTGAGGTTCCGGCGGGTATTGGTGGTTCCAACCCTTCAGTGAAAAATCTCAATGTCAATGGTAATCGAAGTCTGTCATATCATTTAACAGGTGCTACACACAGTCTTCATCTCTATCAACCAGGGGACTACAAGTTCCCAAAGCTCCATTGAATACCCATTATTGTGTTTCTGCATCCAATCCACTGTAGAAATATTGCATAAGAGTATATTTCAAAAAATTATGATACCGTGTAGAACGTATTGCAAGTGTACAGTGCCAAGTTTTAGTATAGTAATTTTAAAATATGGCTGTCGAACCCACAGGGATTGATATATAGTTTTAATTATTTACTGTACTATAATTATCTTAGTCCTATTTAGAAAATCGCTTAGAGATACTTGTTTTCAAATAATATATATTACTAAATAAACGATTGCAAAAGTTTGAGAGTTTCAATCATTAATTTCAATATTATAGATTTTTCTAGTTTATTGGCCAAGAATCATTATGCGTTTCTTATTCCCTCTCACGAGTGTTAAATAGAAATTATCATTCAACAATAATCTAAATATGCCTGTCTAAGATTAACTATTAAATAATATAAATAGCACTTTGATTCTTTCAATGGAGTTATATGCATGTCACTACATAAACATCCATTATGTATTTTCCCATGATCCTATTCACGAGCCCCTCTCCGAGTGATAGATCACAAATATATATTAGCATTCAATTCATGGCCAGTGAATCAAAAGCATGAAGAATAAGAAAACTCAAAATCATATGGAATATAAATCAAATCATTCAAAGCATGTTTTCAAAACAAGCAACATCGTTCCTATAGATTTGAGAACTTAGTTCATGATAAAAATACGAAAATAACAAAGCATAATCCTAGAGTTCATCAACATAAAGAGGAAAAGAGATACAAAACACATTATAAAGAGCAAATCTCTGTTCCGGATGTATCGCCTGCGTTTTTATGCCGGATCTCTTCCTCAGCAATGGTTGCCGTCACCTCCTTGTAATATGCTCTCAAAACCCAAGCAAAAGATGATAGAAGATGGTTATTCCTTGTTTTATATAGCATGGCTGCACATAAGAAAACAAAACTGAGGCATCTGGCGCTGGGGCGCCGGAAAATGTGGCACCGTAGCGCCGCTTTTGCTGACTTCAGGATCTTGCATTTTCAAAGCTAGCGCTGCAGTGCAGGAAACATGCGGCGCTGGTTACATATGGCGCTGTGGCGCCGTAGTGCTGATTGCTCTAGGCGTTGGGGCACTGTAAATGTGGCGTCGTAGCACCATGTACACTGCGCATTCACTAAACTATTTGCATCATGTGACTCTAGGGCGCCTGCTGTAGGTGGCGATGCGACGCCAGTTCATTTCTTCAAAATCTTGTTTTCACCCTTTCCTTGGTCTTTTCCACTCGTTTCTTCTTCTTTATGATCATTTCCACCTAATCATAACTAATATAAGTCTTTTCATCAAAATTCATACAATTCTACCCGATTTACTGAAAATCACAAAATAAACAAACTAAAGCGTAATTTTGAACGAATCCCTCTCGCTGGGACGCCATTAAAATGGAACTTTGAGGACATAGAAATTTCAAGATGAGTGAGTGAGTAGAGGAATTATTGAAATTATATTACATGCGCTTCTAAATTCAATGTTTTTTTTTAAGACACCCCGCAACAAGATAAATCGTACTATACAAGCTCAGTGCGACAGATTGAGAAGGTATTGGTAGGCAGAATCGAACTCATGACCTTACGGTCATTAACTCACCCTATTCCACCAATTCCGACACCGTCCTTGGGGCTCCAAATTCAATTTTGTAGGGATAGTCAATTGAACTCAACCTTTCAACTCCTAATAATGACATAATTCAATTCTATAAGAAAAAGTCATTATTATTGGTAATTTCACTCCATTGTCAAAAACGTCGAGCACTCAAGCCATCGGTCTCTTGGTATCGAGAGTCCAATTTAAGACAATGTTTCTAGAAATATACATGTTCCCATAATGCGAATCCCAAAATTAAAATAAGCACTTGTTTTTTAAATGTCTGGTTATATTCTTAGTTTTAAAAAATGAAACTTAAAGTCAATAAATACAACAAACGAATTCAAGATATCAAAAATTGCGATTTTAGGACTTACTTTAATTTATCTTTAAAAGAATAATTGGAATATAAAAAAATCTCATATTCATAAACGTTCAAAATATAGTCACAAGAAACATGCTTTCAATGGTTAAAATTCGATATAATTGTTGTTTTGCACCCTATTTTTTAAGAGATTTGATCAGCACACAGCTACTTGAGCAATTGCCTTGTGTAATAGATCCAAAATCGTAAAACAACTTTTTATCACAAGTGATGACGATGGAGTGACGGTGTATATTCGATGATAAGATACAATCATCATGCAAAACTCAGTTCAACAAATAAAGGGACCCTTAAAGCTGACTAATTAGTAAATTCAGGGTCATCTTCGGATGAACCCTCTGATCCAGCTGCTTCCTCACCTTCTTCAGTATCTAAATCGTAATCCTCATCAATTGTTCTCGTTCTATTGCCTGTCATCCTTGTCAGAGCTACTGTCTTGCTTGTCCTCTGCGAACGAGTGCTCATTGCAGCAAGATTTGTAGAAACTACAGAATTAGGAGAAAGTTCATCATTGGAGGAGGATTCTTCCTCGTCTCTGGCTCGTCTCCTGGGACGGCATCGCCTAGTTGACTGTGGTGCCGGAGTTGGTGGCATATCCATAGACTCTTCCTCATCAAGGTTCATTTCCAGTTCCAGTTTTCCTATTTAAGAAGGCAGTATGTTGAAACCTTATAAATGGTTGCATGAGATTTTGGGACATTCTCCCATCTATAAAATATGTTTGTTCTGAATCCATAGCCTTGAGAATGCACCTGTGAACGCAAAGTAAATAAAGCATTCACAATTACCTAAAATCAGATGAGCCTGCTCGAGACTCAATCTCTCATCTGGGTTTCTATCTATTGCCCGAAGGCACTCAGCCATCTGCCTCAACTCCTTGAAGGTATCTTTATCTGCTGCCATAGATGGTATTATACGATTTAAAAGCCTCCGCGTGAGCTTTATCACATCCTGTTCCGTCGTTCGCAAATGAAGCAAGACGAGTATTCTACAGAGTGCAGAAAGGTATGATTTCTCAGCGGCTGTCGTCTTGGGTTTGAAGTTTGCAACCTATAGTCATGGTCAGAATAAAGAGTTTATTATGAAATAATAAGGGTAGCATCATGGTATAAAAAAACAAGAAGCAGCATCCTCATTGTTTTCAATAGATAATGGGCTCAGATACACCAAAACAAGGAAGATATTGCTGAAACAAGACTCAACAAATATGAAGAAAAATTGACATTATGTAACTGGAATTCACTACCATGATTAAAGAGCAGTTAAAAGTCATTCTGCAATTGTTGAAGTATGAATTCTAAGTTGTTCTTTTTGAGTGATCAAATGCTAGTGCTTATGCTGCTCCAGAGTTCCAGGTCTCCAGGAAATCAGAAATTTTGCGAATTCATAGATTCATTGGGTCGACATTTGTACGAGGTGATCAAGCAGCAAAAACAGGTGTAATGAAATGCAAAGGCCATTAGAAAAAGCATGCTTCAATATCAATCGTATTTTCCTTTCCAAGAACCTTCTAGGAATATTCCATACTGTATATATGACTGATAATAGTCTAGGTATAATTGAATGGCATCTTTACATGGAAAAATTAAAAATCAATAAGTTGAAGCGATTCTTTCGTGTTTCAGACTTTTTCTTTTACTGCCTTGATGGGAAAAAAGTGAACCTGCATACCTCTACGGCAATGCGTATGGCAAGCCCTTCCTCTCCACTCTCCACATCGAGGGTAGGACTTGTCTCACCATCTTGGTTTCCACCATTATTATCATGCGGAGTGGCAATCTCTTTTGCATACAAAGGAACCTGCATCATTTGCAGCATAAAGCGTGAGGCTTGTATTGCCCGTTTACGCATGTTGGACACCATCACTGTAGATCCAGCCGCATTTCCGTTGATACCAGGCCATAATGAACGCATAACTGGCATAAAAGCCTTAGATAAACATTTCTGCAATTTCAAAAGTTGTGCATTTTATGTATGGATGCATTAATCAGAAAATTATAATAAGCTCAACTAAGTAGAAATTCAAACCTTGTGATTCGTTGAAAGGGCGGGATAATGCTCAAAGAAAACACACAGACATTGTTTCAACCTAGGGAACGGATTGAAGTGATTAGTTCACACACTGTACAGGTTCATGTAATCATCAGGAAAACAGAAGTTGTCTACCTCTGATGCACCCCACTCTCACTACCGAAGTAGAGATTGATGAGCTTGGCCAAAAGCAAATGATGTGTTGAAGCAGATGTTCCTGGAAATTTGTCACTTATAAGAAGAATCTTAGCTAGACCTTCTCCTAGAATGCCTTGAATTGATATATGTTCTTCAACATCTGCAGAAGCAGCCCAATTATAATTCTCAAGCCCCGCATATAAAAGATCAAGCAGCTCAATACCCAAATCCTCGTTTCCATCATAAAATTTAACAGGTGTTGGTGATGTTTCATGGTAATGAAGTTGCGAGGGCATATCACAGTTCATTGTTGTATCAATTGCATCTACACCATGCCATATTCCAAGATCAAGCAAAGCCTTAGAAGCCATTATTGTAAGGGTACAGGGACCATTGACAAAAGAACACCGTAATTGCTTTATTAGATCTCTGGTAAGTTTCCTCTCTAACAACCCAAAAAGACCAAGGCACCTAATAGCAGCCCGTTGGACATCCAAGTGAGCATTTTTTGCCTGCACTTAACAAAACGAGGCAAATACAAAAATCAAGAAAGGACAGCAAATAACAAGCTTTTCTATAATTACGGTATAGCAAAGAGTAATTTTTCCTCTCAAAACAACTATAAAATCATAAAAAATTACTTTAAAAATCATAAGAGAAATGAAGAAAGGGAGAGAATATACCCCAGGAAGCAATAGAGAGTGAAGAATTTCAGCAGCAGTAATGGCCCCTCGTTGCATATAATGGAAGGAACTTGTGTTCTCCAATAGAAGAGCAGTCACAGCAAGACAGTGCAGCCACTGCTTGCAGTCAGCTGTTCTCTCCCTGCAAGGTCGAGCAAGTTCTTCAATTACTGCAAGAACAACATTTTCAAACTCTCCTGCGGCAGCATACACTTTCTTTGCCAATTTCGCAACTGCAGCAGCCCAATCTCTCTCCCCTCCTAAATTGATGCCATCTCCAATGACAACGTCATTTCCATTGTCATCCAATTCGTGATCAAGGGGTCTGTGCAACATATCCTGAATGAAATCACCGGCCAGCTTTCTATTGGAAGAATCAGAGAAATCAAGCATAGCACCTAGCAGTAGCAGCTGCCGGGATGCAAATCTATAATTTGAACCTGTAAGGATCAGGTGGCATGAAAAAGTATAGCACAAATTCAATGGATATCATGCTATTGTATATTTCACCCACCAGATGCAATGTGTGCTTTAACCAACTGAACATACTCAGAAATGGAAGGAGGAAGAATACTGTCCAGGAGATCATTGTAATCAGAAGCTTCGGATGCATACACTGCTGATTCCGTGCCCATGGCCATTGCTGCATCAGAGCCCTTTGTCTGATTTAGCATCACAAAAATCTTAATACAATTGTGGCAGACAAGGACCATCAAAACAATTAAAATAGCAACAGTTAAACCACATTGGTGTACTGTCAGTTAAACAAAGAAAAGAACACCACCATCTCAAAACCAATTTACTTTTATCCAATATCCCAACAAATTGTTTCGCAAATATAATCAACTGAACAATCAAATACAGATGAAAAACAATAAAGAACTTATGCCATGGCGCAGCATTTGGGAATACAATTTCCTAGATTGACCGATGAAGCAAGTTCCCGTCATTCCAGAATAAATAATGTAATTACGGAGGGTAACATTTAGCTTTAATTTCAACCTCTCACGTGCAGTTTATGGTTGTCAACAGGTAGCTACATTTAAACATACAACGTGTTATTTTAGGTTATTAAGCATATAATCTGTAAACTTTCCAATTGTCCATGTGGAATCAGATAGACGACATAACAAAGAAACCATAGGCAATTAGTGGTAACATCAAGAAAATCAGGATTCAGCTATGGCACTCACATGCCAGATAGATTTGTTATTGTTAATATAGTGTCTAATATTCAATCCACTTTTGATTACATGTATTTTTTTCAAGAAATGGATGGGATTTAAAATGTGGCAGTTGAGAGTTAGTTATTGACTTGGTTAATTGCTTCATTAGAGTTCTCGGTTACCATCTATAAAAGGGGAAGAAAATGAGAACGTAATAAAAGAAGGCTGAAACTGATACATCAGAAAGAATTTCCTCAAGAAAGCTTAAAAGATCCATCAAGAAAAGGCTTGAAAAGGAGAGATACAGGAGAGCAAAGGGAGTGATAGAATTCTAGAGCACATTCATTGTAATACATAGGAGTGAATGATGAAGAATTCAATCAGACTTGTATTGCTTTGTATCAGGTTTTGTAATCAATAAAGGATTGGTGTCTCCCTTGGATGTAGGTCGATTTTGACCGAACCAAGTAAATCTCTTGTGTTCTTTGTTACTATAATTCCTTTATCTGCTGTGACATTAGTTTTTCAAAGATTGATTGGTGTGTTCATGCGCATGTTGGAACGTTTTCTGCTGTCCCTAATACTAGTTGAGATTCAGTATTGTTGTGCATGATTTAAACTAGTTTTTGCATTGGTTTTTTGACTGTATCGACTCGCTGAAAATTATACTGAAGAATTGGTTCAAGAAACAAGTTCTTGCAACGACAGAATCTTGAAACAAAGGGTAATACATGACAGTAAGAGAAGTGAAAGCTCAGTTGTAAAAAATACATCAGAATCTTGGGTTGCATATTCGGATCAAATCATAACAGTTATTAGAATCAGAGAATATTTAGTAACCCTTTTTTTAATGAAACTCAAAGTAAGGATGAGTTTGTTATTATTTTCAGCTCCCAAAAAACCCTCAAAACCTGCAGCCCTAACCTTCAAAATTCGTATATTGTCTAGAGCCAATATTTTGGAGGTAGATTCATTTGGTTGGTGAAAAAGATAGAAAAAGCAGATTTTTTGTAATGGCAAAGCACAACAATTGGTAGGAAACAGGACAAGACTAACATTTTCATCCATGATAGATGTTGTAAGGTATAATTCTTTTCATGCATGAAACTATACATGTATATGGATTATTTGTACAAGTCAAAAGCAAATAGACTGTCCCCAAAAACTTTAAATTCCGCTATGTCTAGTTTTGGTTTCTGGAAAATCCCAACAATCTATGCATTAAAAAAAGACAGAATATCGATCAAAATGTGATAAAAACAAGTTAACTTGCATTTACAAGCTTGGAGTTTCCCAAACCTAGGCCAAAAATTTTGCAGTCACAAAAAGTTGGAAAGAATCAATAACAAAGTAATAACTTGTTGGGGAATATTAACCACTTACTTGTGCTTCCATCTGTAGGTGCTTACAGACCATTCTCCAAAACAGGGCAATCTCTGAGTCCATTAGCTCAATAAAATGTTGATGTTGTCCTGCTTTTTAAATAGAAATTCTTAAGGAAACGGAGCCAAAAGTTGACGTTCATAAATGGAGTTGGTGTTCAGTTTTATTTGCAGTAATGAGGAATTATACACGAAACTTACAAAAGTATTAATATTCCAAATCTAATAAGCCTAGAACTAACACACAGAAAAAGAAGCTCATATTGTCCATTTTTGTCCATTGAACAGTAGCGGACAATTCACATGTGTTCTAATTTGCCAGCAACAAGGGCTAGCAATTTCTATGTACAAACTCATCTGAAGCAATATCCAGTTTAAATTAAAGCCAATTTCAAACACGCGTCTCTTGGTACTTCATCAGAGACCCACGGTATTATGCTTGAGATCTCCAACACAATAGTAAAATGAAAGTTAAATAAATTTAGAAGGTATTCCTTCCTTTTGGAGCTTAATATTGCTAAAGCATAAGTTTGATAAACAATGAATTTATATGTATATATGAAAAATGCATTGTTTAGTTGCTTCAGGTTTTAAGTTCAACAAAAGCCTCAAACTTAAGCCAAAATATTTGCCACACAAACCTTCTGCTCCCTCATCATCTGATGCTAAGAATTTGCGAATAGTTTGCCCATCTTGCAACTTTATCACTTCTTCTTTCAGTAGTACAACCATTACAGCCTCCCCTACTGATTCATACGTTTCTACATCAAGATATCTAAGTAGTTGTATAGGGTCTCCATTGCAACATTTCTCAAGCCACTCATCTTTCATCATCTTCAAACACTCCTTTGCAACAGCAGGAGAGCGATCAGAAAGACCCCTCTGAAGAATAACAGTTCTGAGCTTGATGCTGTAAAAACATTATAAAATCGTAGTTAAAGTAATGCTGCATGGATATATTATGTTGTTTCACTCTAAGAGCAAAACAGAAAGAAAAATATATTGTAAATAGTTAGCCATTGATTCACCTGAGGCTCTGCAGAGGGAATTTACTACCTAGAACACAGTAAGATGCCTTTCTTACTTTCTCGTTCACATCCAGAGTGCAATCAATTATCTTTGTCAAAGTGTCACTTGAAGGTGGTAGAGACAACACAAAAGTCTTACGAACTTCCTGAGAAATACAACGAAAAGAAGGTTGAAGCATGTCGTGTACAATTTCAAACATTCTAAAGCATTAGTGCTTCTTTGATATCCTGACTGTTTTCAACTGATTCGGGGAAAAAAAATTGCCTGATTTACTGATAGAATTTCTTAGATAAGAACATAGTTATTAAAGGCGCATAGCGCACTAAAGCGCAAAGGGGTCCTGGGGCTATAGCGCATAGCGCGACGCGAAGCGCGCGCTTTATTAAAGTAAAGCGCAATAGCTTATATATTTTTAATACATCAGAAGTATCCATAAAATTTAATCAAACTCATTAGCAACACTTAGCAGTATGGTTTAGCAATGTTAATAGCTTAGCAATTTATATTTTGCTATTTTCTCAAGTGTTTGTCAAACTTTGATTGAATGGACTCGTTGACGATTGTGATGACTGATGAACACATCAACCTGCTTATCCTTTGGAGGCGACAAGAGGCTGGAGTGTTTATGCAACAAGACTTTATGTAACAGTAATCCTAAAACTCTCTAAATTAACCCTAATATTCTTTAACTTAGGCTTATTTTTAATAAGCCCAAATTTTAAATTAAAACCCAACCTTAGCAAAGGCGCGCTATAGCGCACGCCTTGGCTAATTGAAAAAGAGCAGATAGCGCACATAGCACGCGCTTTGCCAAAACACGAGGCGCGTGGCGCTGCGAGGCGCAAGACCCGCGCCTCGCTTCGCCTTGAGCTTTAGCGCGCGCTATGTGAGCTTTTAATAACTATGGATAAGAATGATAATATAACTTCAGCTTCAACAAGATGTCCCAACTCCCAAGTAGATGAGTGATACTCGAGAAAGTGAAGAGAAGTGCATCAGTCAGGTTAATGGAACAGCTAAAATTACCACAAAAACTGCAATCAAAACGTTACAAGTGCAGGATCGAGTTATGGGACGATGGATAATATTGGTAACTTCTTGAGGCTTATTTGAAGTTTTCCCAACCTTCCCTATGATTGCAAGGTTAAATTGTTGCTGGAAATAATAGAGGGAAAAGAACTTGAAAATTTGAGTGTTGGAAGTTAACCTTATGCTCTTTGATAGATTGAATCCCAAAATCTTAATTCTTAATTATATTAATTAATCAAAACCTCCGTATTTATACAAATAGAGTCCAAAAATCTTAACAAACCAATTCCTAATCAAAAAGCAAAACCAATCCTAATCAAACTCAAAACCAATCAATCCAAAAAGAATCCTATCAACTAAGGCTGTGTTCTGTGAGAGTGATAAGAGTAGGATAGATTATTAATCTTATCACATCATTTGTTTGGTTCAAGGATTATCATCTTGATTATTATAGTGGGGTCCATAAAATCTGGGATAACTAAATGATTACTCATCCTTAACATATGGTGGGATGCTTCATCCAAGAGTTTATAATTATGTCAAATTACCACAAACCCCTTTATACCTGTATCATTTTTCGATTTTTTCTTTCTTGAACTATTAATAATTAATAATTAATTATAAATTTATTAACTATTAAATTACATAAATAATTTTATTTTGATTAATTTGAATTTTATTGAAATAAAATAATATAAGTGCAAAACTATTCGAGGGTATTTTTGTCATTTTACGAATAAAATTAATCTATACCACCTAATTATTAAGTACACCAAACACAATAAATTTATTAACTATTAAATTACATAAATAATTTTATTTGATTAATTTAAATTTTATTGAAATAAAATAATATAAGTGCAAAACTATTCAAGGGTATTTTTGTCATTTTACGAATAAAATTAATCTATACCACCTAATTATCAAGTACACCAAACACAATAAATTTATTAACTATTAAATTACATAAATAATTTTATTTTGATTAATTTTAAATTTAACTGAAATAAAATAATATAAGTGCAAAACTATTCGAGGGTATTTTTGTCATTTTACGAATAAAATTAATCTATACCACCTAATTATCAAGTACACCAAACACAATATTATTTATCATACTTTATTAATCATACGAACAAAACGCAATATAACTTATCCTTTAGTTTACTTATCAACCAATTATCCACTTTTAATCTATCCACCACTTATCATATCCTCGAACCAAGCGCACCCTAAGATGACCAAAAAACTAATCCAAACCAAAAGACCAAAAAATTCCTAATTAAAGACCAAAATCAATCCAAATAAATTTGAATAAATCCAAATCCTAATAAAATATAAAAATAACGAAGATAGTTATCGAATATCTGTCGAAGATCTACTTTGATTTTGAGCTCATCACACAAAACAAGGCAAAGAACCTAAAAACTTAAAAACAAGGCAAAGAACTGACCGCGTTCTGCTCCAAAGGAAGTTTCTCGAGGAACAAATCGAGAATTTCCCTATTTTCTGAGTCATTTGCGAAGCGTGAAAGAGCCCGGACAGCAAATGTTCGAATTGCAGATACTTTGTCAGCCACACGTAATTTAATGCATTCGATCACCTCATCCCAAAGTTCATTGCTAACTTCTGCATCATCCGGCAACCGCATAATGATCTAGAAAGGAATAACTAAAAATTATCCTCTTTGCAAAGTAAACTATAAATAGCAAAACCAACTGTTAAATCCCAATTCCCTATATCATTGTACTTCACTAAACAACATTTACCCAATTTTCATGAAACAGTCCTATCTTTTCCTAAACAAAAAAGAAGTAAAAAACCATAAACAGCACTCATAATCCTCAGCATGTTCCCAAAAAAAAAAAAGGAACACCACCAAAAGCATAAAGCACACCTCAGAGACAATCTGGCAAGCCCTAAACCTGACCGTCTTATTAGCCGCGCCAGAAGCTACGATCAGAAACCGAAGAAAGTTCTCCAGAAATTCATCACAGTTTGCTGCATCTTTTGCGTAACGGGAGCAAGCGAAAATAGAGACGAACTTTATTATACGATACGCAGATGATGTGCGGCGGTGAAAATTGAAAAGTGGGATAATTGCTTTGGAAAAAGCGGCGAAGAATTCAATCGGCGGCTTTGAAAATCGGAGACCGGCAAGTTCTTTGATCTTACGAATGTGTGTGGCTGGGGAAATGCGAGCCTCATCCAAAACCTTTGCAATTTTGATGGATAATTTCTTCTGCTGTTGATCTTCAGATTCTTCCCTTACCAATGGCATTTTTTTTTTGGGAGATTTTCTTTGTACAGATTCGAAGATTTGAAGGATAATAGTTGATGCATTTGAAATGGTCTTTTTGAACGAAATTTGAAGCGGGAACGCTGAAGATTTAGTTGGGCCATACATTTAGATTTGTCATGGGCCAGGCCCAACTAGGCTCTCTGGGCATTCAGGTATGATTTGGATTAAGAGGTATGATATGTACCGTTTGGATCAAGGAATATTGATAAATGATGTAATGATTAAAATGAGGGGTATTTACGGGCCGATACCATTTGGTGGACAAGAATTCAATATAGTCTACCAAAAAAACAGCAATTCATTTAAGTTAATTTCCTGTTGAAATGACATTAATAACCATAGCGCGATCACTGTAGCACAAAATCACTGTAGCACGTGCACACAAAGTACTGTAGCACGTGCATCTCAAAATTATGAATTTTTTTTTTGCCGAAAAATGTTCACCACAGGTCGAAATCATGCATCAAAATAAATTTTAGTGCATCCAATGTCAAAAATCGTGCACCACCATGTTAAATAATCGTGCACCAACATGTTAAAAAATATTTTAAAAAGCGTGCACCCCCATTACAAAAACTATGAACCCCCCACCCCCACAATTACAAAAATCAAATGTACCACCTAGATAAAAAATCGTGCACCCAATTAAAAAAATTGTGCGGCAATATGTTAAAAAATCGTGCACCAAATGTAAAAATCAATTAATGCATAATTAAATGAAATTTTTTCTAAAAATTCTCTCAAACAAGAACATGAAACCCACAAAATTTGAGTTCAATGTGGCAAGCAGTTTGGAAATGAAAATTACTCAAAGTTAGAAATAAAATGGAATTTTTTTTTAAAATTGAGAATAAAACAATGAATTTCATTTTCGTCAGTGGTGCCAATAGCACTCGAAAATACGTTTTCGTGCATATGTCATAATAGATAAAATTCCTCCTGGATCAAAAGTTATGGTCGTTTTAATTTTGGCCGACAAACAACACAGTTATATTCAAAAGTTAGTGCATGATTTTTGTACATTGATGCACGATTTTGGTACAATAAGGTGCATTTGATTTTTAGTATGATGGTGTACTTGAATTTTGTAATGTTGGTGCACAATTTTTAATCTTTTGGTGCATTTTTTTAATATTGTGATGCACGATTGGACATTGATGCACTATCATTGAAAATCTTGCACCATAATTGCATAAAAATCATGCACCATAATTGCATAAGATTTTTTTACCCACGATGCACGATTGAAGAATTTCAGAATTGTTACCCATGATGCACGATTGGACATTGATGCACTAACATTCAAAAATCGTGCACCATAATTGCATAAAAATTGTGCACCATAATTACAAAATAACGTGAATCAATGTCCAAAAATCGTGCATCAATGTCCAAAAATCGTGCACCAATGCACAAAAATCATGCCCAATGTACAAAAAATCGTGCATCAATGTCCAGTTTTAGTGCATCAATGTCCAATTTTAGGTTGATGCACGCACATGGTTAAAAAATCGTACACCAAATGTATGCAATTCTGAGAATTTTTGCCCATTATGCACGATTTTTTTGCCCCCAAAATTCTTAAACTTTTTGTCAAGTGATGCACGATTCTCAATTTTTTGAATGTGAAACCATGCACCAAGCTTCCCATCATGCACGATTTTTTACCCATGATGTATGATTGTCAAGTGCTGCACGCGTGCACCATTCTTCACATTATCCCACTTTTGCTAAAATCCCGAAATCCTCCATTGTTCAAAATGCAAAAGGCAGACCAATTTTTTTTAATAAAACTAAAAATAAAAACCATTCATCGATGAAGAATGGAAAAATTATCCCATTCTAGGGATAATTATTCGTTTGTACAAAAAAATTTCCTTACAAGCTCAATTTCTCCATTTTTTGTGTGTTGAGATCATATTCCAATTTTAATTATTTTTTAATGAACAGAGAGCTTCGCGCCTCCATTGAGGCTACGAAACTTGTGGCGATGTTTGAGAGTTTCGCGCCTCCGTTGACGAGGCCTCCTCTCTGCCGATGGAGGTGGCGGAGGAGCTCCGACACATGAGGGAGGTACAGTAGGCGGAGGAGCCCTGCGTATTGTGTCGAGGAAGAAGATGATGGATAATAAGTTTGGGAGATGGGTGTGAGGGGTATTTTCGTCTTAATAAAAAACTTAACTACATAAATACTTAAAGTATGGACATATTTGAATTGTGTTTTTGGTACTGAGAATTGTTATGTAATGTTTAAATTTACCTGGATTTAGTTGAATTATTGTTTAGTTATTGGTACCTTTTTACAAATTCCTCTTAAAATTATGAGAAGTGATAAATAATATAGTGTGATAAGTAATATGGCTTTTGGTTGCCGGATAAAATGGTGGACTAATTTTAGTGTTTGGTATAATGAATAAAATACCATCGAAAATTTGAATTTCAAATTTTGAAATTAAGTTATAGGAAATAATTTGAATTTTTTTGCGAGAAATTCAAAATGTGAGAAATATATATGTCATTTTAGCTACAAATTGAGATAAATAAGATGTGATAAATTTTTTTCTACAAACACAACAAACATGGGATTAAAAATTAATCCTAAGACTACCAATCACAATCCTTCAAAGCAAATATGGCCTCGGGTGTTTTTATAGTCCTTAACTAAACTTTTTTTAGTAGATTTTTACTCAAAATTTGATGTTATTTTTTTTAATCCCTGGAAAATTTGAAATGATGTTTCTTTATTTGAAAATCTATAGACATTTTTAAATGTGAGAGTTTTCGATAATAGTGAAGCTAGAAAGTTATATTTTATAAGATATTACTATAATTTTGAAAGTTATTGAGATAATATCTCAAACTTCCGTGTGATCGTCCGAGATGGCTCACAAATTTAATTGGTCTTGATATCACCAAAATTTGCGGTGACTTGCTGATATCAATAGAGAGGGGGTTCACCTCTCTTTCTTCTTCAATACTCAATATAACAGCAGGGATGTCAGTAAAAATCTTCTGCGATGACCTGAAAATACGAAGCAACAGTGAGAATGGTGCCGTAAGTTTTTCCGACGGGTCCCCTCCGACGCTCAAGTCAGGCGAGAGAATATGAGGAGATATATGCGGTAGGTAAAGACAATTATAAATTAGAGAGCCTAATTGATGCCCCAAACCTGGTATTTATAGGCGGAGACCTAAGAGTTGTATTGCAGGAAGGACTCTTTCCATGTTTATCCAAATCTTACCCAGATATGTCAGATCTTGTGAATACAATCAAATCCCTGATATTGCTCCGCGGATCTAGGACTTACCTATCTTAGAGGACTAGTTTCCTTGTTAAGCACACGCATCAAGCAGGAAATAAGAAGAGCTCGGTCATTAAGCTCGGATCTTAAAAGAGGTCGCTCGACAAGTTGGAGAGGGCAATAGGTAAGGCGAAACAGGTGGTCTTCTCAAAGAGTTCGGGAGAAACGGCGAGGTCTTGTGAAGAACAACGAGCAAGGCAACGAGGAGGTATGTCGGCTCATCAGGCAGGTCGTCATATTTATGGGATATGAGGTATGATGGTGTTCTTTTTTCCTTTAAAAAAATAAAAATAACTTGGTTAACTAATGCCATGTCCCGGTAGATATGCTAAATCTTCTCTATCCACGCTGGCAATCCCATAGCTTGTACTGGAGTGGAAGAATAAAGAAGCTACCCAGGAATTTGAAAGATTACGTAGTCATCATTTTGTATTCAATCAACTTGTATGAAATGGTAAAGCAATTGAGGATCTAGAATTGATAGTGAAAAAGAGTTGGGGTATAAAAAGAGATGGCATTCTATTGCTTCATTCATTCATGACTACAAGTCCAGAAATAAAATTCATTTTTTCCTCTAAATTCTTCCTAATTCCTTCTAAGTTTCTGGAGGTTGAGCTGCGATGGAGACTAATCTTGCTACGAGTATTGAATCTCTCAACACTTCACTGCACGAATTATCACTCGGATTACATACTCCGGATGTAAAAGTGGATCAACATCCCCGCCGGATCCGCAATATTCCACAGATCAACAACCGCCAACACCAGATGCTCATTTTACTTCGCAATTCGATCAGTAACCGCTTCGGGATTCTCAGCTCCCCGTGGAAATCAATGAGGTTAGAGGTTCCAAGTTTTGCTAGGGATAATCCTTCGGCGTGAATTGCTCGAATTCAACGCTATTTTTTTTTGGTCAAATAATTAAAAAAATCCCTAATATTTGGCGTTGTGTACCTTGAAATAAATAAAAAGATTAACCTCACATGGGAAATTGGCAATGCTGTTGTTTATTGATTGAATGCAAGTTTAAAGTACATTATTTTTAATTTATGAACATTCTATTAAATGGAACTTACACATTATTTAAATCTTAAAATAAGAATAAAAACACGTGTCCATGCTGTTACATGTTGGTGACGTGTACAATTAATCCTAATATTAAAGCAACACAAAATACTAACTTTGAACAAATTAAAGAGAGGGAAATATCACCAGCTCAACAATAAGAAATTGACAGTTATTTTACGGTTAAGACAATCTTGAAGAAGAAAAATAATAACTTATACCCCGTAAGATTATTTTGACCTGATAAGACTTTACCTGATCAATTAGGCGCCATGATTCATGGATATACTAAAAATTTCATGATTAAGTATCGGATATTTTTGGGATACGGATACGGATACGCACGGGATACGCCACGTGGCTCATCTGAAATTAAAAATTAATTTTTAATCTCGGATCCGTGTTGGATATGGTCAAGATACGCCTAACTTAGACGTATCGGATGAGTCATATGGAGTATCGGAATTAAAAAAATTAATTTTATTTACGGATATATGTCTGAATACGACCAAAATACGTCTGAGACTATATCAGACACGATCAAGATATAACAACTTTATTATTTTGATTTTTATATGTTTAATGCTGACTATATGTTTGAAACTTGATATCTTATAAATTTTAAGGAAATAACATTTAACATCTTATAGTTTGGTATAAATTTCACTTTGAAACTATTGTTTTACAGTTTATTCCCTCAACTTTCATGAATTGCACGAGATTGTAATTTATTTTGACCGAATAAGACTTGATTGATCAATTGGAAGTTGGGCGTGACCTGATATGGCTACGTACCTATGACCCGATCTGATGTAAAGACAGTGTGAATGCTCGATATGGCTTGGCCCAACCTCCTGAGGTGTTGAACTAAATTTGGCACGGATGCCTAGTTGAGTCCGGCCCCGGGCCGCCTCCCGATCTCATGGGTGTGGGATCGGGTCGGGGCAACTAGTAGTTATCTTGTTCTAAGAATATCTAATAAATACCGTGAAATCAAGGATTCACGAGCAATCAAATATTTGAATGAACATATCTTTTCTGGAGAGGTGGCATGTTTACCACCACTTTTTCCCCGTGTCAATAACAAATTTCTCAAAACCAAATTACATTAAAATATGGAACTCAACTTGGGAAAAATCAAAAGATAATAAAAAAAAATACAATAAAATATGACAGATTCACATATGATACTGATACTCAATCAGTGAACTCCAAGAATGAACAGACAATCAGAAGGGAACTTTAGGAATGTAATACTTTTGTTCTAAAGAGGTACTGATCATGAACCAGTATGGCGAACAATGTCGCCACTCTGATCCTGAACATTCGGACCACAAATCTCCTCGATTTTACCAGAAACCTCGGTCATTGATGGGCGTTTATCCGGGTATGGAGCAGTACAATCGATTGCAAGCTGCAAGAGCTGGACCATATCTTCTTCAACGTTTTGATAACGAAGAAGTTCGAGATCGAACACTTCGGATATCCACTCTTCTCGAACAATGGACTGGACCCATCTCGGGAGATCGACCCCTTCCTCATTTGTTAGTGAATGAGTCGGAGCTTTACCCGTTAGCAGCTCGAGCAGTAAAACTCCAAAACTATATACATCTGCTTTTTGTGAGACTTTTCGAGGATCGGTTACCTCTGGTGCACGATAGCCAGCAACGCGGTTAGGGGTGGTAGTAGGTCCGGCAAGCTGAGCAAGGCAAAAATCGGAGACATGGGTTTCATATGATGTGGTAAGGAGGATGTTTGATGATTTGATGTTTCCATGGGAGAGTGTGAGGCTTTGGGAGTGAAGATACGAAATTCCTCGTGCTGCGCCGAGGGCAATGGCCGCCCTTGTCTCCCAGTTTAAGGGAGTCCTGCCGCCTCCCTTGTTTCCTGCAACATATATAGAATTTGTAATCATCCCATTAAGCATGTATTTAGTAAAAATTGAAACCCCATTTCATTAAATCATACAGTTCACAAAAGATAGTAAGTTATCAGCATGTCAAGATTCTGTACAATGGCACGACCAGTAGTGACTTAAAGGAACACGTTTAGCAAGAAGAAAGGCAAGAAATGTATCCGAACCCGAAAATAAGAATCCGTGTTCATCGAATTTGAGCTAATGCAAAACTATCGATGTTAACCAGATACTTCAAACATAAAAACAGATCAACATAAACAAACAGAATGCATTATAATAAAAAATATACCGAACTATACTATCTCATTTGGCATATGCATTGCAAGTTGCCAGTGTCCCAGGACCACATTACAATTTGCGCCTTAGAAATAATTCAAAATCAAATTTTCTATGACCCAAACTACAATATGGCATAATAAGATGCAAAATTAAGCTGCAAACACAAAAATAACATTCATTCTCAGTCACAGGGCAAGTAAATTACTAAGGAATCTGATTAATCTCAACAAGATCAAGAAGAATTCTCACCATGTAACAAAGCAGACAAGCTCCCCATTGGCAGATAATCATACAATAACAGCTTCTCCTCCTTATTAGAGTAATAAGCTCTTAAAGGCACTAAATTTTCATGATTCCATCTTCCAATCTCCTCCATCTTTTCCCTAAATTCCCTCTCTCCCATATTAGTATCCCTCAGACGCTTCACCACCACCGCCAGCCCCGTTTCTAATACAGCTTCATACGCGGTTCCGAATGTTCCCTTCCCCAAAACCTCAGCCGAAGCCCTCAAAAGATCCTCCAAGTCAAAGTTCCATCCCGTTTTCCCAAGGAAAACTAGCCCTTTCTTCCCATCAACCACCACCTTGCCTTGCTCGTTCGCTCCCAGTTCCGCCGCGAAACTACCACCAGCTACCCCATTTTTAACTTCACTCTCCATTTTTTCTCGTGGGACTTCAAGATCTCTTACATTAGCCACGCCTTCATCTTTTGATTTTTTTCTCTTTCCAGCGCACGCTCTGCACAAGCAGAACAACAGCAATAATATCAGTAAAAACCCGAGTACCGAACCGATTACAATCACGGCAATCGCCCCCGCGGAAAGCTTTTTCTTGGATTTTCCACCGCCACAAGAATCAAGCGGAGCGCCACAGAGCGAATTTCCAAGAAAAGAACTCCTGGGCTTCCCCGAAAGATGTTCTGGAATCTCTCCAGTAAGATTATTATTAGAAACATTGAACTGAACTAAACCAGGCAAATCCAGATAAGGAAGTTGACCAGAAAAGTGATTGTCATGCAAGTAAAGCGTCCCCAAACGGGTCAGTTTATTGAAAGAAGGCGAAATTTGGCCGGAGAAATTGTTATCCGCCAAATTTACACGCACAAGAGACGTCAAGGAGAACAAAGAATCCGGGATTTCGCCATCGAAAGAATTATGCTGCAAATAGAGATTACGGAGTGAAGTCATCGAAGAAAACAACTCCGGCGGCAGATTTCCAGATAGCGAGTTGTAACGGAGGCTGAGTGTATTTAGATTGGTCAAATTGGAGATCGTGTATGGTGGAATCTTTCCGGAGAGCCCCATTCCGGGAAAGTGGAGCTCAACAACGGTGGAATTCGACGTTGCATTGCACACAACACCGGCCCACGAGCAAGGAGTGGGTCTTGTGAGATCCCATAGGAGGACTCGTCCTCCCACAGCGGAGCGGAAGGCGACGAGCGCCACCCGTTCTCCGGCAATATCTGCGGCGGCGAATGGCAACAGAATGACGGCAGTGAGAAGGAGGGAAGCCTGGATTTCGAAATTGAACTGCCTCATCGATGATCCCGCTGTATTTTTTAGATTAGCGGAGCTAGATTTGTGTGATTTTGTTGAGGTTTGAAGAAGTTTTAAGGAGTGGGTTTCATGTCGTATTAGATATTAGCTGTCTGAATCAGTATAAACAGTGATACCCGCTAGAAGATACCACCTGACGAGCCGACCTAGCTCCAAGTCACGTTACTCGTCTTTCTTCGCGAGACCTCGCCTGCCATTCCGAGCTCTTTATGAAGACCCGACCTGTTTTGCCGACCTGTTTCGCCTGACCTGTTTCCCTCCCGTATCTCGACGTGAGACCTCTTTTGCGAGCCCGAGCTGATAGGCCGAGCTCTCCTCATTTCCCTTGTTGCTACCGGCTCTCAGCAAGGAAACCAGTTCCCCAAGATATCTGGTCCTAGATATGCGGAGCAATATCAGGGATTTGATTGTATTATCAGGATCTTAACATATCTGGGTAAGATTGGGATAAACATGGAAAGAGTCCTTGTTGCCATACTACTCTTAGGTTTCCGCCTATAAATACCAGGTTTGGAGTATTGATTAGGACTAATGTTATAATTGCTTTCACTTACAGCATATATTCTCTTCATATTCTCTCGCCTGACTTGAGCGTCGGAGGGGACCCGCCGGAATAACTTCCGGCCCCTTCTCACATTTGCTTCGTATTTTCAGGTCATTGCAGAGGATATTTGCTAATACCCCGGCTGTTATATTGAGTGTTGAAGAAAGAGAGGTGAACCCCCTCTCTATTGATATCAGAGCAAGTCATCGCAAATTTAGGTGATATCAATTGGCGCCGTCTGTGGGAATTATTTACTGAATTGAAGACGTTGATATGGCTGGACGACGTGGACGTGGGCGTGGAGTCAGGAGGAATGAGGAAGAAAGATTAAATCCCAGTGTGGAAAATCAAGATGTTCCTCCACAGCAGGAAGATCAGGCACCTCCATCTGTTATGAAGGTGAGAGATATGACTATGGAGCAACTGGCACAATTCATCAGTCAGACCATGCAAAATACTCTTTTCCAACACCAGGTTCCGCCACCAACGGAATCTAATCAACCTCCACCGCCTTCTCAAACAAATCAGGCGCCTTCGCTTGTTCAGCCAGAACAGGCCCGTGAAAACAATAGGGTAGCCAGTGCTGTGGTAGATACACAAATAGAGCCTCCGCTAATAGATCCAATGGAGGCTGTATGGGGAGAGATAAGGCGATTGGCTCAGCATCTTGGTGGCCGAACTCCAGTGGCTAGGAGAGAAAGTCCATTCTGCCTAAATATTCTAAGAGAGGAACTCCCGCCAAATTTCAGACAACCTGCAGTGGGAGAATATGATGGAAGCACAGACCCTGAAGAGCATCTTGGAAGATTTGAGAATGCTGCTCTGTTGCATAGGTATTCTGATGGGATCAAATGCCGTGTTTTCCTTACCACCCTGGTTAGATCGGCGCAACAGTGGTTTAATTTACTTAAACCAAACACCGTAAGCTGCTTTGAGGAGTTCAGTTCTGCCTTTCTAAACCAGTATGCCAGCAGTAAGAGGTATCAAAAAACTTCTTTGAGCCTGTTCACTACCAAGCAGAATGAGCAGGAGTCCTTGAGGGAGTTCGTACAACGCTTTAACGGGGTAGCCTTAGAGGTCCCCACTGCAACGATGGATGTCCTTATTAATGCCTTTACACAAGGGCTTAAGGCAGGAGAGTTCTTTAAATCCCTGGTAAAGAAAACTCCTAGAAGTTATGACGAACTTCTGGGAAGAGCTGAAAAGTATATCAATCTAGAAGATGCTCAGAGACAGAGAAGGGTTGATCTGCGGCCATCAGACAAGAAGGATAAGTTAGAGTTAAGTAAGAGAAGAACTGTTGACAGGGCTGATGAAAGTGGTCGAACTAGAAGTCAATTTGCATCACGCATACCTCTATCCATGAGCTTGGAAAGAGCTATGGAAATATGTGATGATAGAAAGAAACTAGAAAGACCCAGGCGGTTGGATAATGGGTCCCGTACGCCTATTTCTGATAAGTATTGTGAATTCCATAGAGAGTACGGTCATATAACGAATGAGTGCCAGAAGCTTGAAGATGAGGTAGAAAGAATCATCAGAAGAGACTCTGAAATAAAAACTCTGCTAACAAGGAAGCAGGAACCTTCTCAGAAAGGATAGGGTAGAAGCCGGTACCGAGGAAAAAGAAGAGAAAAGACACCATATAGGGGCCGAACCAGGTCCCGTGAAAGGGGTATCGCTCCTAAAGAAACAGATAATCAAAGGAGAAGGGTCGAACAGGTGGATAATAATCCTACCCGAGGAACTATTAATATGATCTCAGGGGGACCCACGGATGGAGACTCGGGCAGAGCTCGGAAAAGTCATGGTAGAAGAATGGAAAATTTCGAAGTATCAGAAGAGTTAATTGAAAGGGATGAGCCGGTCATAAGCTTCGGACCTAGTGATCTGAGAGGAGTTGCAACTCCACACAATGATGCCCTAGTCGTGACCGTAACCATAGCTAATTATGACGTAGCAAGGATCTTCATTGATACTGGGAGCTCAGTCAATGTCTTATTTAAAGATACTTTAGAAAAGATGCAGATAGAGGGGTCAAAATATGAACACATTGCAACTCCTCTGTATGGGTTCACCGGGCACGCAATTCAACCGCTTGGACAGATCAACTTGCCCTTATCTCTGGGTCATGGGATGTCTCGCATAACAAAGATGGTTAATTTCACTATGGTAGAAGCACCATCATCGTACAATGCAATCTTAGGCCGACCTGCAATGAAGGACTTCAAGGCGGTAGCTTCTACCTATCATCAGAAATTAAAATTCCCAGTGGGTAGAGAAGTTGGGGTTCTTTGTGGTGACCAGAAAACAGCCCGCAGATGTTACGTGGACGAAGTAAAGGAAGACGTGAAGCGAGCTCGCCGGGAGGTCGGTTGTATTGAAAGAGCTGGGTATAGTGTTCCTAAAGACAAAGGCATTCCCAACAGCTTGGATGAAGAACCTGAAATAATTGAGCTCGTTTCTACTGATCAAAAAGTAAAAATTGCCAAGGACTTGGAAATAAACGTTAGAGCCGATCTCATTTCATGTTTAATTAAAAATGAGGATATCTTTGCCTGGAGTGCTCGGGATCTAAGAGGAATTAGACCAGACGTACTAGAACACCATTTGAATGTGCTCTCGGGAGTCCAACCTGTAAAACAGAAGAAAAGACATTTTGGACCTGAAAAAGATAAGGTCATAAGAGAGCAGGTGGAGGAGCTCCTTCGGGCAGGACAAATTCGAGAAATACAATTTCCAACATGGCTCTCAAATGTGGTCTTAGTACCAAAGAGCTCTGGAAAGTGGAGGATGTGTATAGACTTCAGAGATCTTAATAAGGCATGTCCGAAGATTGTTACCCATTACCAATGATTGATCAGATGGTTGATTCAACAGCAGGACATCAGTACTTGTGTTTAATGGATGCCTACCAGGGATATCATCAGATTCCTCTGGCTAGAGAAGATCAAGATAAAGTCAGTTTTGTCACGTCAGATGGGACTTTTTGCTATGTTGTCATGCCCTTCGGGCTCAAGAATGCAGGAGCTACTTACCAGCGTTTGATGGACAAGGTGTTTTCAAAACAGCTAGGCCGCAATGTGGAAGTATATGTGGACGACATTCTTGTAAAATCAAAAAGTGGCACCGATCTCATTGCCGATCTGACTGAGACTTTCTCCACCCTTAGGTCTTACGGGTTAAAGTTAAACCCTCAGAAATGTGTATTCGGGGTAAAAAGCGGGAAATTTCTAGGCTATATAGTGACAGAAAGGGGGATTGAAGCTAATCCAGAAAAGGTGAGAGCTATCTGTGAGATGTCTCCGCCGAAGAACCTTCAAGAGGTGCAACGCTTGGCTGGAAAAATCGTTTCTTTATCACGATTTATTTCTAGATCAGCTCATAGAAGTCTCCCCTTTTTTAAGATACTCCGGAAGGCTGGGAAATTTGATTGGGACGAAAAATGTGGGGAAGCATTTGAAGAATTGAAAAAATACTTAGCTGAACTTCCAATTTTGGCCAAGCCTATGCAGGCAGAGAGGCTATACGTCTACCTATCAGCGACTGAGGAAGCAATCAGCTCGGTTCTCGTCAAAGAAAGGGAATCAGAACAGCAGCCGATATATTACTTATCTCATGCCTTGAAGGATGCGGAGCTGAGGTATCAGGAGATCGAGAAGTTGGCTCTAATGTTGATCATCACAGCTAGGAGACTCAGGCCTTACTTCCTATCCCATCCTATAACAGTGCTAACAAACAGCTCCCTGGGAAAAATACTCAGTCGCGCGGATGTCTCTGGACGACTTGTTAAATGGACAACTGAACTAGGTGAGTATGATATACAGTATGAGCCACGCACAGCTATCAAAGCTCAGGCCTTAGCAGATTTTATTGCGGAGACTGTACATCCCGAAAAAGAAGAATTATGGAAAGCATTTGTAGATGGTTCTTCTTGTAACGAGGGAAGTGGGATTGGGGTTGTGCTGATCTCTCCTACCGGAGAAGAAGTATGTTTGGCAGTTCGGTTGGATTTCCGAGCTTCCAACAATGAAGCAGAGTATGAGGCAGTATTGACTGGATTAAGGGCTGCTCGAAATGTTGGAGCAAGCGTATACATGTCTTCTCTGACTCGCAGCTGGTAGCCCAACAAATGAGTGGCACCTATGAGGTTAGAAACGAGAAGCTAATCCATTATGCAAGTACCATAGAAAAAATAAAGGAGGGATTTCTAGAGGTAGCATTCAAACAGATCCCAAGAGAGGAGAATAGAAAGGCCGACAGTTTGGCAAGAATGGCTAGTGCTCTCCGCGCTTGGCAAGATAGAGACGTGGTGTTTCAAATTGAGTTGACTCCTAGTCAGGACGTCCCATCTGAATCCGTGGAAGAGAATGATTGGAGACAAGAGCTCTTAGACTATCTTACCAATGCCAAGCTCCCTTCTGATACCAAAAAAGCATATAGACTCAAAAAAGGAGTCAGAGGTTCATACTCATTGAGGGCGTCCTATACAAGAGGTCTTTTGCCCAACCACTTCTGCGTTGTTTGGGTCCGAAAGAGTCAGACTACGTATTAAGGGAAATTCATGAGGGGTGCTGCGGAAATCACCTAGGATCGTATTTCTTGGTTAAGAAGGTGCTCCTTGCCGGATATTTCTGGCCTACTATTCAGAAGGATTCTGCTGCTATGGTTATATCATGTGACAGTTGTCAAAGACATTCCAGGCTCCAGCATCATCCAGCTATGATGATGAAAGCTATTGTGGCGGCATGCCCATTTGATCAGTGGGGCATTGATATAGTAGGACCTTTTCCAACAGGTAAAGCTCAGAAGAAATTTCTGATTGTTGCCATTGATTACTTCTCTAAATGGGTGGAAGCAGAGCCACTAGCCAGAATCACTGAGAAAGAGGTCTTCAACTTCATCTGGAAAAATATTGTTTGCCGATTTGGTGTCCCGCGGAAGATCATCTCGGACAATGGAAGGCAATTCCAAGGAGCTTTGCTCAGAGCATGGTGTGAAGAATTAAAAATCCATCAGGCTTTCACTTCCGTTGCATATCCTCAGAGCAATGGCCAGGTAGAAGTTACCAACAGGTCTCTCGTGCAAAGCATCAAAGCTAGGTTGGGAAAAGCTAAGGGAAATTGGGTTGAAGAACTACCTAATGTTCTATGGTCGTATCGAACTACACCAAGAACGGGAACAGGTGAAACCCCATTCAGTATGGTCTATGGAAATGAAGCGGTACTCCCAGCTGAAATTGGAGCGGAATCATCAAGAGTGCATTTCTATGACGAACAAAACAGCGATAGAAGAGCTGCTGACCTGGACCTGATTGAAGAAGTAAGGGAGGCTGCGGCCATCAGAATGGAAGCCTACCGCAATCGTGTGACGCGGATGTACAACAGACGAGTCATCCAGAAAACTTTCCAGGTCGGTGATCTCGTACTAAGAAAGGTGCAAGAGGTTCAAGTGGGCAAGCTTGACCCTAAATGGGAGGGTCCCTTCAAGATTGTTGAAAAGCTGAGCTCAGGAGCTTACTACCTAGAAGGTCCTGATGGGAAGATGTTGAAAAGACCATGGAACGCTTACCATCTCCGAAAATATTATTCTTAGTTCAGCTCTTTAAATTTTAGTGAAGATTGTTTTTGTTTTTGGACAATATACTCTTTTATTATACAAAGTTTTATAATTTTTGCCAGATATTGTACAACCAGGAAAAAGGTTTTCAACCTACCTGAGGAGCACGAGCTCAGCCCTGGTCACGCCAGGAGCATGGGTGTGCAAGCACGAGCTCAGCCCTGGTCACGCCAGGAGCATGGGTGTGCAACCAACCTCAGAAGCACGAGCTCAGCCCTGGTCACGCCAGGAGCATGGGTGTGCAAGCACGAGCTCAGCCCTGGTCACGCCAGGAGCATGGGTGTGCAAGCACGAGCTCAGCCCTGGTCACGCCAGGAGCATGGGTGTGCAACCAACCTCAGAAGCACGAGCTCAGCCCTGGTCACGCCAGGAGCATGGGTGTGCAAGCACGAGCTCAGCCCTGGTCACGCCAGGAGCATGGGTGCGCAAGCACGAGCTCAGCCCTGGTCACGCCAGGAGCATGGGTGTGCAAGCACGAGCTCAGCCCTGGTCACGCCAGGAGCATGGGTGTGCAACCAACCTCAGAAGCACGAGCTCAGCCCTGGTCACGCCAGGAGCATGGGTGTGCAAGCACGAGCTCAGCCCTGGTCACGCCAGGAGCATGGTGTGCAAGCACGAGCTCAGCCCTGGTCACGCCAGGAGCATGGGTGTGCAAGCACGAGCTCAGCCCTGGTCACGCCAGGAGCATGGGTGTGCAACCAACCTCAGAAGCACGAGCTCAGCCCTGGTCACGCCAGGAGCATGGGTGTGCCATCTGCCTCAGGAGCACGAGCTCAGCCCTGGTCACGCCAGGAGCATGGGTGTGCCACCTGCCTCAGGAGCACTGGTAAATTATTACGCCAGGCCGAGCTACATCACCCTTGGTCCCAGCTGTGTAATGTTTGTCAATAATTGGTAAATTATTAGACCCAGCCGAGCTATGTCGCTCTTGGTCCCAGCTGTTTAATGTTTGACATTATTGGGTAAATTATTAACGCCAGGCCGAGCTGCATCGCTCTTGGTCCCAGCTGTTTAATGTTTGAAATTATGCGGTGAATTATTACGCCAGTCCGAGCTGCATCGCCCTTGTTCCCAGCTGGGTAATGTTTGTTAATAATTGGTAAACCCAGCCGAGCTACGTCGCTTTTGGTCCCAGCTGTGTTATGTCTTTCAATAATTGGTAAATTATTAGACCCAGCCGAGCTATGTCGCTCTTGGTCCCAGCTGTTTAATGTTTGACATTACTGGGTAAATTATTACGCCAGGCCGAGCTGCATCGCCCTTGGTCCCAGCTGTTTAATGTTTGACATTATTTGGTACATTATTAAACCAGGCCGATCTGTATCTAAATTGGTCCTATCTGTTTAGTGTTTGCCATTACGTGGTAAATTATTAAGCTAATCCTGCGTGGTCCGAAAAAAAAAAAAAAAAATGACAAGAACGGTAAAACAGAAATAACATTAAATAAGAGAACAATCTGAGGAAATTACATTTATAGATCAGGGGGGAGAGAGGCAGCTACTTTCTCTACGTCTAGAAAATCTAAAGAGACGTCAGGAACAAGACAGCCACGTTCTTTGATCTGGCTAAGACATCCCTGGAAACCAGCCTCAATAAAAGTAAGGAGTTTCTCTCCTACCAGCTCCTCAGACTTTTGTTTCTCCTCGGCTGCCTCCTTTAAAGATTTAGCTAGCTCCTGCTCAGCAGAAGTAGCTAGCCCTTTAGCTAAAGCTAACTCATTACGCAGCTCCCGGAGCTCAGCCTCATGTTGACGTTTGTGGACCTCAACCAAAGAACGAGCCTCGGCCACAGCGACGGCCCCCTTCTCAACCTGAGTTTTCAGCTCCGAGATGTCTTTTTCATGAAGAGATTTGGCCTCAGCAAGGGTGTCTTGCATATTATCGAAGACCTTGGCATCTTTCAGGGATTGTCTTCGGATCATATTTGCCCTTGACATAAACTCACCCATCAAGAGCATAGACTCGGTCAGACGGCTCCCAGTTCGGGTCATCAGGTCCCCCCAGCTCAGTTGGCTCATATAAAGGGCATCCTCAGTATTGGGAAGATCACGAGCCACAGCTAAGGCAACGGTGCTCGGGCCTTCCCCAACTAGTCGTACACCACCTCTGTAAGCTTCCATCACCCGCTCACGACATCTCTCCACACGAGCTGGTGCACCCCCTTTCTCACCCGTTGAAGGGAGGTCGGACGGATCTGGGCGTGACCGAACTTGCCTCACAGGATGAGCTTCAACAGCAGTAGACCCTGACGAACCCCCAGGAGCTGCCGGTCTTTTCCGGGATAGCTGGGCTACATCTTCGGGGGGGCTCTCACCTCCTACATCCACAATAGTGACACCCTCGGCTGCTGTGGGTTGGCCCTGTTTTTGCTTCCTCTTCTGAATAGCTTTCAGCACTAATGAGTTCATAACTCTGTCTTCTGTATAAACAGATACATAGTTCAGTCACACCGAACAAAATACACGAGTAAAATAATTGTTAAAGCATGTTAGAACCAGTACCGGCTCTCCCCCTTAAGGTCAGATCAGCTGGACTCAGCCCAGCAAAACAAAGCAGATCCTCCACCACCAGCTTAGATGAATTAAAACTGTGACCTTCTATGGCGTTCATCACATCTAAGAAGGCGGTGCTCTTTTTGAAATTTTTAGGAGGAGAGGGGAGAGCCGGGAGATGTTCAAGCCAATCAGAGCAGCAGACCCAGGGCTGGGAGGGCTTTACAAAAAAGAACTCATTTTTCCAGTCTTTGATTTTGCTAGGATAACCCCCAACAAATGCACAGCCAGGTCGGCTGGTGACATACCAGGGGCCCTCATCTGATCTCTTGATGTGAAAAAAATAAGAGAGGGTGGGGTGGTCATAAGGCAAGCCTAACGCCTTAAAGATAACTACGAGACTACACAAAATTCGGAAGGAGTTGGGAGAAAATTGGCCAAGGTTTAACTGATAAAAACTACTGAACTCTTGAAAGAATGCAGGAAGAGGAAAACGTAAACCCCCTTCTAGCTGACCGCGGTAGAAACTAAAAAAACCCTGAGGAGGTTGGTTGGGTCGTTGAGAAGAAGAAGGGAAGATGAATTCATAATCAGAAGGGGCCTGGCTGACCTGTCGTATTTTGGCCTCATCTGACTCATCCAAGACAGGAACATAAAGTTCATACCAAGGATAATTGCCTGGAGGCGACTCTGATCTAAGTGGAGAGCTGACCTCAGTCACTTGAAGGTCGGGTTCGGCTGAGGTCCCAGCTTCCTGGGGAGCCTCAGTGCGCACCACTTCTTCAAGGGGCTCAACTCCCTCAGGAAGGGCAATCCCTTCGGGATAAAATGAGCCGTACTGATCTACAGCTCTAAGCTCCTCGTCAGTAAGAGGGGAAGGAAACAATTGAGGTGAAGACATTGTAACAAAAACAGCTGAGAAAACGTACCTAGGAGTTTTCAGAAATAACAATGGCAAGCTAAAGAGGTCGGATCCGATCTGTTTCGAAAATGGCAAAAGTGGATAATGAGGGACCCGGAGTGGTATATATATAGGGAGACCTCAACGAATCCTGGCCGTTGATCCTTGATGCGCTGTACGGTCTAGATTAGCCTCGGGAATCGGGAGGGGAGCCCAACGGTCACAATTTCAATTTAAAATTCAAATTTTGTAGCCGTTAGTTTCCGCCTAAATCAAGTTTTGCTATTTTCAAGAATTGGCTCGTCAGGATAACTCAGCACATACGAGCTTCTGGTCTACAACGTCAGCTCGACAGGGAGGGGGGACTGTGATACCCGCTAGAAGATACCACCTGACGAGCCGACCTAGCTCCAAGTCACGTTACTCGTCTTTCTTCGCGAGACCTCGCCTGCCATTCCGAGCTCTTTATGAAGACCCGACCTGTTTTGCCGACCTGTTTCGCCTGACCTGTTTCCCTCCCGTATCTCGACGTGAGACCTCTTTTGCGAGCCCGAGCTGATAGGCCGAGCTCTCCTCATTTCCCTTGTTGCTACCGGCTCTCAGCAAGGAAACCAGTTCCCCAAGATATCTGGTCCTAGATATGCGGAGCAATATCAGGGATTTGATTGTATTATCAGGATCTTAACATATCTGGGTAAGATTGGGATAAACATGGAAAGAGTCCTTGTTGCCATACTACTCTTAGGTTTCCGCCTATAAATACCAGGTTTGGAGTATTGATTAGGACTAATGTTATAATTGCTTTCACTTACAGCATATATTCTCTTCATATTCTCTCGCCTGACTTGAGCGTCGGAGGGGACCCGCCGGAATAACTTCCGGCCCCTTCTCACATTTGCTTCGTATTTTCAGGTCATTGCAGAGGATATTTGCTAATACCCCGGCTGTTATATTGAGTGTTGAAGAAAGAGAGGTGAACCCCCTCTCTATTGATATCAGAGCAAGTCATCGCAAATTTAGGTGATATCAAACAGTTAACTGTTACTTGATTTGGGGCATTTAATGTAAAATTCTTCCAGTAAGAAGCACCATGTTACCTTTGCGGCATTGCCTGGGAGAGGAGAGGAGAGGACGGGAAATATATACATCGGTTTGGGTCTCTCGCATACAACTTATTATTAAAACATATCACATTCTAAATAAAAATATGGGTTAAAAAGGGACAGCCTCCAACATTCATCAACTTTAACCTTTCATCCTCTAATCTTTCAAAACAGGCACTTTGTGAAAGCGTGTGCTTTCAATGCACACAGATGGAGGATACTGGATGGCAGTTGTCGGATGTGCATTTAATGTACATCTTCAACCATATAAATAGAGCTCTTTTTGATTTCATTTCAATCATCTCATTTCAAAGTGTTCTCTCATATCTATACATTTGAGTTTGTATTTCTATAATATTTGTGAGATAATTTCTCATATATTGAGAGTATCGTTCTCTTTGAAAGATAGCGAGAGGTTGTAACCCACAAAATATTATAGTGGAATTTTCTCATTTTGCCCGTGGTTTTTTACCCTAATAATTTTTAGGGTTTTCCACGTAAATTGTGGTGTCCACTTTATTTGTCATTTTCAGTATTTTCTATCTCATGTTGCCGCATCTGGAGCCAACAAGTGGTATCAGAGCCTCGTTTTAAAATCCTAAAAATCTAAGTATGTTCTTGCTTGCAACATTAACTGATCTTCCACACCAGAAAATATTTTTTGAGATATTTTTTTTTGAGGCAATTTTATTGTTCTGAAAATGGCGGCACAGTTCGATATTGAAAAATTCAACGAAAACAATTTTATGTTGTGGAAAATGAAGATGCAAGTAGTTTTACGAAAAAGATCGTTGATTGGCGGCTATTGGAGATAGGCCGACGGAGGGTGATAATTGTCATTTTTACACTTATTTAGATGTGATTTTCTAATGTTTTCATATTGATTCATGGACGATTTTACGTTTTTTGGTATATATTTCTATGTTTCAGAAGTCAATGTTGAAATGCATAAAAATAGAGGAAATTAGCCAAAAATAATGAAAAAGACCAAACAGATTAAACGCGTCAAAAACTAGAAGAAAAGAAAAAGAAAAAAATAAACAAAACATAGCTCGATCGATCGATCGAGCAATCTTCTCGATCGATTCTTCCGAAAAGTTTTCTGAAAAATAAATTTCTTATAGAGTTTGTGTCCAACAAGGAAGTCCATGATTCCCTTCCCTCTATATATTGGGCACGAAAATCAGACTTGAGGAAGACTTTTGGGCCGATATTCTACCATACATTGTTGGGGTTCAACAATTACCTCTGCTTTGTGATCGGTCGAACACGCGGCGCTTGTGCCAGTGTATGGTTGAATTTAAATCTTAACTAATAGGCGAATTATGAGAGATTACATGGGTGAACCAAAGTCTTGATAATTGTCTCTATTGATTTTATTCTTATTCACTACTATTTGTTTGGGTTGAATATTGAGTTAATTAGTCGATTTAGTTAAATAATCATAAGCAATTTTCGTAGGCTAAATATAGTTAAACTAGTTGAATTTGGTACTTATTTTCCATCCCTCGTGGATTCGACACTCGTACTTTTCATATCATTATACTAAAACTTGACACCGTACACTTGCGGTACATAATCACTAGACTGGAAATTATTGTTTAAAATAACAGCGCTCAAGTTTTTGGCGCCATTGCCGGGACTAGTTTAAATAATATCAGACGAGATTAGTTGACTGTAGTTTGGTCAATTAAATTTTTTTTTTATGTTATTTTTGATTTTTTTTGCTTATTTTCTCCACTCTTCTACTGTTTTTTTATTTTTCGGTGGATCTTTGCAGGTTGTTATCTCTTGGTACATGCTAAGGAGTAGAAACCTACACTTGAGCCTTTCGACCCCGAGATCGAACGCACTTGTCAAAAGAGTCTAAGGCAAGCAAGAACACTCATGGCTAATAGCGAGGAGGTTCCTGCGGCATCAGTTGCAAGGTCACTCATGGATTGTGCTCATCCTTCATTCCATGGATCACTGTCCAGTATCACTAGACCGAGCATCTAAGCTAACAATTTCGAGATCAAGCCTGCTATCATATAGATGATCCAACATTCGGTCCAGTTTGGGGGAGTAGCTACTGATGATCCAAATGCCCACATCTCCAACTTCTTTGAGATTTGTGATACATTGAAGCATAATGGTGTTACTGACGATGCCATCAGGTTACGTTTATTTCCATTCTCTTTACGTGATAAAGCAAAATCTTGGTTACAATTGTTGCCTGCAGGTTCTATTACTACATGGGATGTGATGTCACAATTGTTCTTGTCAAAATACTTTCCACCATCTAAGACGGCCAAGATGCGCAATGATATCACAACTTTTGCCCAACATGACCCAAAGACACTGTATGAAGCATGAGAGCGCTTCAAGGATCTACTACGGAGATGCCCACATAATGGCCTCCCTATATGGCTGCAGGTACAAACATTTTATAACTGTTTATTTTTTGATAATCGTTCTATGATTGATGCAAATCAGGAGGTACTATGATGAGAAATACGCTAGAGGAGGCTTATACACTGTTGGAGGAGATGTCTGCTAATAGTTGTCAATGGCTGTCCGAAAGGAACCTGTCAAAGAAGCAAGCTGGATTGCATCCAGTGAGTGAAGTTACTGCCCTATCTGCCTAGTTGGAAGCACTGAACAAGAAGATTAATAGTTTGAGCATCCATGCAATACAAGTTCAAGATGTTACATGCGAGCTTTGCCAAGGAGGACATCTAAGCACTGAATGCCAAGTAGGTAACCCTTTCATTACAACTAATGAAGCTGCTAACTTTGTAGGGACCAGAGCACCACCGACCTATCCCTACCCAAATATGTACAATACGGGGCCGAGGAACTATCCACAACCACCACCGGGTATGCACCAAAGCCAAGCATGGAGGAGCTACTAACCAAGTTCATATCATCAACTAAAACAAACATGAATAATCACGAGGCGTCGATAAAGAACTTGGAAGTTCAAGTGGACAACTAGCAACAATCCTAGTCGGACGAGCACAAGGATGACTACCTAGTGACACTGAGATGAACCCTAGGGAGCAAGTCCATGCCATCACATTGAGGAGCGGAAAGGAGGTCGCTGAGAAGAAGGATGTACACGTTGAGTTAAAAGGCAATGCGGACATCAAGCAAGAAGATGATCAAACACGCGACAAATGTATGTCTACTAAGACCACTACACCCATCACACCTGCTAAGGTAGATATCCCACTCCCATTCCCTGCTGCATATAAGAGAACAAAATAGATGCTAAATTTGCTAAGTTTCTAGACTTGATTAAGAATCTCCACATTGATATGCATTTTATTGATGCTATACAGCAGATGCTGAACTATGCTAAGTTTTTGAAGGAGATACTGTCAAAAAAGCAAAAATTGGGCGAGCACGAGACGATAAACTTAACTGAGGAGTGTTCTGCTATCATTCAAAAAGATTCACCTCCAAAGTTCAAGGATCCAGGGAGTTTCACAATACCTTGCAAAAGCAACTCTATGTCTTTTAAGAAATCTTTATGTGATTTGGGTGCAACTGTTAATTTAATGCCTTTGTATGTCTACAGGAAGCTGGGCTTAGGAGAGCTCAAACCGATCAATGTGTCACTGCAGATGGCGGACCAGTGCGTCAAGTACCCTCAAGGGATAATTGATGATGTACCATTCAAAGTCAACAAATTCACCATTCCGGTGGATTTTATAGTATTGGACATAAAGTAAGATGCAGACATGCCATTGACTCTAGGAAGACTGTTCCTAGCAACTGGAAGGGCATTAATCGATGTCCAAGAAGGGAAGTTGATCCTCCGAGTAGGTGGGATCAATTTTTTTATATATGTTCAAAGCTTTGAACACAACACACACTGAGTACCGATGTTTCAATATCAATGTAATTGATCCATTATCGGTTAGTGTGACGCAGATATCGAGGAAGGAGAAGAAAGTGATGGCCACATCGAATGCCCATCAAAACAGAGGGAAATTATGTGCGGGTGACTTGGTGTTAATGAATAGAGCAAAAATGCGACTATTTCCATGGAAGTCGACTCACAATGGTTGTACCTTTCAAAGTGGTCAATGTTCTACCATGCGACACTATTAATCTGAGATATGACAATGGGGCACTATTCACGATCAAAGAGAAGTGGTTACGACACTACCACAAGGATGACGGAAAATCATCCCCCATTGACCCTTGCGGCACTTGAGCTTACATGGTAAAAAGTCAAGCTTGGGACTATAATCAATAAATTTTTCTTATCCATTAGCTTTGTTTTTGGTCTGTTTTGGTTTGTTGTTACTTTTATGTTTAATTTTGGTGAGAGACTCCATGGGTGTTGTGATATGTTCTAACAATATGCCCCACGAGCTGACGAGGAATCGGACGACGATCACTGACTGCTGTTGTCAACGGTAACTGTTTTGTCTTATTTTCCATGTCCATTACATTGAGGACAATGCATGAATTAAGTTTGGGGGAGTGCATTACAGGGTCATGCTTTTTCTTTGGAATTGTCTCGTTCTTTGAGCACCAAAATTTTTTCTTGAAAATGAGTTCAATGAGTGAGAAAATAATGAATCATAGTAGTGGTCTTTATTCCATGATGATATTAATTTCACTATGCATGTCAACTTGAGTTTTGATGATTGTAAAACTTGTTTGTGAATATCTTGTTTTGAGTAGCATGTCAAAGATGAAGAATATATTGAGCACATTTGAGTCATAATCTTGTGAATTGCATTTGTAGTAGCGAAAATCTTTGTGAACTAGATGAATTATGTTTTAATATCTTATAGTACCTTAGAACATATTTGATGATGACACTTCAAGGGGAAATTTTATAGTCTTGAACTTGATTAGAAGATGATCTAGGCGATCTTTGGACCGTTTGAGTCTTTCAAGCTTACCATGATATATATCAATCCCTAGTGTCCCATTTTGAGTCTAATTGAAAAAGAATTGAGTATGTTTAACATACTATTAGCCCCCATTCAACAATTTGTGGCAAACTCATTATACCCACCTATTTTGAGCCTAAATTGAAAAAAATTTATCCTTACCTAAAGGGAGTATAATGATAAGTGTGATTTTTACACTTAATTTGATATAAGATTAGGGGCGTTTTTGTAGTGATTCTTGGAAAATATTACTCTTTTGGTATATATTTGTATATTTCAGGAATCCAGGTCCAAATGCATAGAAGTGGATGAAATAGGCTTAAAATGATAAAAAATGACCAAACTGAGCAAACATGGAAAATGATGGACGAAATCGTAATATGCTAAAAATCAGAGGAAGCGATCGTGCGCTTCAAATGAGGTGACCGATCGCCTCTAGGCAGTAGCAAAATGTGATCGATCGCCTCATTGAAGCGATCGATCACCTCGACTCGGAGTTTCGGGATTTTGTTTCCATCTTGGTTATTTGGTGTCCAAACTTGGTGAAACTTCTCCTACCATAAATATGGATTACCATGGACGTTTTTGGGGACTTTTGGCTCATATTAAACCCTAGGAAGAGCCTCCATCTTCCATCCTCCATATCACCAACATCCACATCCATCCGTCAAACATCCTAGGATTTTGGAACATCTTCAACAAGTAGATTCAAGAGGCGATTGAGAAGGAAGCGGGAGAGGAAGCAAGGATCTACGAACGAAGTCAACATCGAGAGTTCTTCTTCTCTTTCATTCTTAGTTTGGTTTTGATTTTCACATTACTATGTTAAACTAATTTTATTTATCGAGGCTAGACGAACCTTTGTTATGAACCTTCGATGTGATGATTTGATAATTGAATTCTTATAGTTCTTTGCGTATGTTTTATGTTCTTCATGCTTTTAGAGGATTGATTACCTTTGAATGATGTTAGTATCGTAATTGAGATCGAGAGATGATTTTATGATACGGAATTAATAACTCATACCATGGATTTCAGGCCGAGATCGAAAGATGACGTCAAATACATGCGTGATAGCCATATATATCTAGTAATTGAAAGCTAGAAGTTTTCATGGATCTTATGCAATTTTGAATTGTTAAATAAGTACACGAGAGTGCCTTACTACAATTTGATATTAGGTTTAATATAACTCGAGAGAGTATATTAGATAAATTTGGAGAACTCGTCACCTTAGAAATATTTGGATATTCAATCGAGAATTGTAGGGGATTGCATTGATGAGCCGACGTCTCGATAATCTTCTCTAGCGGAATTTTCTCGTTACCTTTTAGTCCCTGTGGGTTCGACAATCCGTATTCTTCATATCTATACTAAAACTTGACATCGTGCACTTGTGGTATAATCGCGCTGCTTTGATATTTTATTGTTTAAATAACTCACGATCAAGTTTTTGGCGCCGTTGCCGGGGACTAACTTTAGTAATATCATACGAGAAGCTTTGACCATAATTTAACCATTTTTTACTTTGGTTATATTTAAAAAAAAATTATTTAATTGTTTTACTTGTATTTCTTGCGAGGTACTTGTGATGCTTCATCAACAAGTCTTCATAAGATTTGCCCAACAATATTCAGAGCCGTTTTATGCAGCGTGGGGAAGATTCAATGAATTGGCAAACACATTCCGGTATCATAACTTTTCGAACTATACTCTTCTACAATATTTCTTCAAAGGGTTGGATGCACAGACACGAGAATGGGTATTCAGCGGAGCACTGGTGACTGGGAGTCCCCTGGTTGATAGAGATGAGGATAGTGTGTTGCACCTGTTCAATGATATAGCGGACTTCGATTACCGCTGGCATTGTGATCCTTCATTGCAAGGTTGGAGTCACCAATATCCACCAGAGCCTCACTACCCTAATGATACACCAACACCATTTGAGCATCAAGGAGAGAAGAGAGATAGTTCTGCAGAAGTAATGGCTCAATCAGAGGACATGTTACTTAGATTCATGGCATCAACTGAGCAACGTTAGAAAACCAGACCAATTATATACGTCACCTCTAGCAGCAGTTAGCAACCCTTGTGGAAACCATTTCAATGAGCTGCCAAGAGAAGGAGGCGAGATCTACAAATCAGGCCTGGTTACATGATGATGATCACTCAACTAATCAAGTTTGGGGGAGAGATCATACTCATGTGGAAAAGTCGAGGGAACTTGAGCCTCTTCATGAGATTGAGCCTACTTTAGAGACGTTATCTGAGGAGTTCTGATAGGGTTGATTATTACGTGTATTTGTGCTTTGATTTATATATATTTTCGTGTAAATTCCGGGAAGATGTTATGCTTTTTGGTATTTATTTGATTGTTTCAGGAATCTAGGTGGAAAATGAAAGAATTGAACTAGAATGAAGAAAACGGATCAAATCAAGGCAAGAAATGAAGAATCTGAATTCTGGCATGACCGATCGATCGGAACTGGAGGGCTATCGATCGAAGGAGGCAGAAGTTTTGGCCAACAAAGAAAAGCGGAGCTCGATCAATCGGAAACTTGTGTTCGATCGATCGACATTGGCAAGAAAAAATGAAGAGAGCTCGATCGATCGGCAACTTAACCTCGATCGATCGAGCGAGGCAGAGAAAGTCAGGAACGGGAGTTGAAGACGCTCGATCGCTCGAGACATATGCACCGATCGATCGAGACGCAGAATTTTCAGAAATTTAAAGACTTGATTTGGTTTGATTTTTGGAAACTCTTCCATACACCCCCTCCTCTATAAATTAGGGAAGTAGGGCACGAAATTGAAAGCCATTATTCAGAGCACACTAAAAGATATTTTTCAGCCGCCTATCATCTTCCAAGAACAATCCGAGGTTAGAGAAATCATTTGAAGTGCAAGGAAGGAAGCAAGAGAAGAAGTATCGTTCAACGCACGGATTCACTCCTACGTTATCGTATTTCTAAACTCTAGTTAGTTTGATTTTCAGATTTATTTGATGTTTTTGAGGTTGAGAAACGATTAAACATCTAGTTAATTTGATTTGAATTTAATTAAGTTTATTTTATCAAGTTTAGAGAATTTTGTGCTTGAATCATTGATTTTATTGTGCTTGAGTGAATTAATTCTTATGTGCATGAATTATAACATTAATGCTATCAAAGCCTAGCTAACTTTGATTGAATTTGTGAATTATAATTGAGATCGAGAGATGGAATTATAATACGCTATAATAATTCGTGTTGTATGTTAAGATTTAGATCGAGAGATTAAATCACATATGTGATCACTTTGAATTGAGAGATTTAAAGTTAACGGTTTTCATTGAGATTTATTCGATATTAAATTGGTTTAAGTGAACGAGAGTTACTTGTGTCAATTTAATATTAGTTTCAATATAGCTTGAGAAAGTGTATTGATTATATTCGGAAATCCGTCACCTTAAGAATTGATTGATTAGTAATTGCTTTAACAAGCAAATCATTGAAGATAACACATTTGAACCAACATCTTGATAAATTTCTGGAGCGGAATTCCTTCGAATCTTCAAAGGAGTTGTTTTATTTTTGATTTTTTAAGTTTTTAGTTTAATTAGATAATTAATCATCTTTTTTTCGTAGGCTAAATATAATTTTGCTAATTTTATTTGGTACTTATACGTTTGTCCATGTGGATTCGACATCCTTTCTTTTATATCACTATACTAAAACTTGACACCGTGCACTTGCGGTATAAATCGTTAGACTGGAATTAATTGTTTAAAATAATAGCGATCAAGTTTGCATGTGAAGATGAGTCGAGTGTGATGTTGGAGAAGGAAGAGACTTTCGAATATTCTGATTTGAGCCCATCGATGGAGACATGTTCTATGTCATATGTGGATCCGTATTTTCCATCGATGCCAACTTCGCGGCAATACATCCTCCAAGATATGAAGCCAAGTCAAGAATCATTCTCCCATGCCTACTGATCACTTTTATTTTAAACAGTATTTTCCAGTGTAGCGATTCTCTACCGCAAGTGCACGGTGTCAAGTTTTAGTATAATGATATGAAAAGTACGGATTGTCGATCCCACGAGGACTAGGAAATCATTACCAAACTCCACTATTTTAACTATATTTAGTCTACGATAATCGGTTGTGATTATTAAACTACGTGACAAATTAACTCAATATGTAACCCAACAATCAATGGTGAATAAGATTAATAATCAAAAGAAACAATTATCAAGACTTTCGGTTCACCTATGCAATCCTCCACAATTCACCTATTAGTTAAGAATTCAATTCAAACAAACTAAGGCGACGAGTTTCCCAAATTTATATAATATACTCTCTCGAGCGATCGGTCACTTCCTCTATTTTCAGCAAATTACGATTTTGCCCCTCCTTTTCCAGGTTTGCTTAGTTTGGTCTTTTTTCATCATTTTAAGCCTATTTCCTCCACTTTTATGCATTTGGCCCTGGATTCCTGAAATATACAAATATAAACCAAAAAGAGTAATATTTTCCAAGAATCACTACAAAAACGCCCCTAATCTTATATCAAACTAAATGTAAAAATCACACTTATCAACTTCCCCAAACTTAAACTTGATCGTCTCGAGCAAGAAATAAGATCAAACAGTCAAGTTCAACATTGAAGATTCAAATAAACCAATTCATAGTCAATCATGTAGCTCAGACATCTCACTTACAGACAAACAAAAGTCAATTCAACCAGTTGTGTTTTCCCTTAAATCAAACAACATGTCTCTGAATCAGAACGTGCGTGTGTGCTATTGTCACTTTCAAGTTCCATGCAATTTTCATAGATAAAATCATGCTAGGTAATGAAAGTTAAGATTATCCTTGAGCATTCCATAGACCTATTTTCAAACAACTTCTCCACTAATGTAGTCACTCCCTAGACTTGGATCAATAGGTCTTTTTAAGCTTGTAGCGTTAGGCCTAGGTGTTTGGCTTCAAAGAAAGGATAGGATAGCACAAATGAAAGTATAATCATGTAATGTTCATATTGTTAGCACAACTTGAGCTTCTCTTCTTTTTCTCTTTTAGCCTTGGCCACTTTGGGTCTTAGTTGGATAAATTGTTTTCTCAAGGCTTTTTCTATTCTTTTCTTTTCTCATTCATCATCTTTTTTACAATAAGCTCATCAAAATATAGCAATTCATGTGCATCATTATACCCACCTATATGAGCCTAAAATAAAAAAAAAATCCTTACCTAAGGGAGTATAATGATTCTCATTAGATACACATGAATTGCTATATTTGGATGAGCTCATTATTGACAAAAAATTGATGAATAAGAAAAGAAAAAGATAGATAAAGCCTTGTGGAAAGAAAAAAAAAGACTAAGTAAGACCCAAAGTGGCCAAGGCTAAAAGAAAAAGAAGAGAAGCTCAATTTTGTGCTAAAAATATGAACATTACATGCTTATACTCTCTTCTTGTGCTATCCTATCTTTTCTTTGAAGCCAACACCTAGGCCTAACCTTACAAGCTTAAAAAGACATTCATCCAACTTGAGGGAGTGACTACATTAGTGGAGAAGTGTTTGAAAATAGGACTATGGGGTGCTCAAGGATAATCTTAACTTTCATTACCTAGCATGATTTGATCTATGAAAATTGCATGAAACTTGAAAGTGACAATATCACACACGCACGTTCTGATTCGGAGACATGTTGCTTGATCTAAGGGAAAACACAACTTGTTGAACATTTTTGATTGACTTTTGTTGTCTATAAGTGAGATGTCTGAGTTACTTGATTGACCGCGAATTGGTTTATTTAAAATCTTCAATATTGAACTCTAGTTTGTGATCTCATTTCTTGCTCGAGACGATCAAGTTTAAGTTTGGGGGAGTTGATAAGTATGTTTTTTACACTTAATTTGATATAAGATTAGGGGGCATTTTTATAGTAATTCTTGGAAAATAATACTCTTTGGTATATTTTTGTATATTTCAGGAATCCAGGTCCAAATGCATAAAAATGGATGAAATAGGCTTAAAATGATGAAAAATGACCAAACTGAGCAAACATGAAGCGAGAGAGGAAGCAAGGATCTACGAACGAAGTCGACATCGGGAGTTCTTTATCTTAAATTCTTAGTTTTGTTTAGCGTTTCACATTATTATGTTAAACTAAGTTTATTTATCTAGGCTAGGCGAACCTTTGTTATGAACCTTCGATTTGATGATTTGATGATTGAATTCTTATAGTTCTTTGCGTATGTTTTATGTTCTTCATGCTTTTAGAGGATTGACCACCTTTGAATGATGTTAATCACATTTGAATGATGTTAGTATCATAATTGAGATCGAGAGATGATTTTATGATACAAAATTAATAACTAATACCATGGATTTCAGACCGAGATCGAGAGATGACGTCAAATACATGCGTGATAGCCATAGATATTTAGTAATTGAAAGCTAGAAGTTTTCTTGGATCTTATGCAATTTTTGAATTGTTAAATAAGTACACGTGAGCCACTTACTGTAATTTGATATTAGGTTTAATATAACTCGAGAGAGTATATTAGATTAATTTGGAGAACTCGTCACCTTAGAAATATTTGGATATTCAATCGAGAATTGTAGGGATTGCATTGATGAGCCGACGTCTCGATAATCTTCTCTAGCGGAATTTTCTCGTTTACTTTTATTTACTTGGTTGGATTTTTAGTTAATTAGTTTAATTGTTTAATTAATTTTTGTAGGTTAAATATAGTTAAAAGTGTCTTATTTGGACTTGCTTGTTAGTTCCTGTGGGTTCGACAATCCGTATTCTTCCTATCTATACTAAAACTTGACACCGTGCACTTGTGGTATATCGCGCTGCTTTGATATTTTATTGTTTAAATAAATCGTGATCATATAATCAATATCACTAGATGCACATGAATTCCTATACTTTGATGATCTTATTGTTAAAAAGGTTTTATGAATGAGAAAAGAAAAGAATAGAAAAAGCCTTGAAAAAGTATTTAAATAAGACTCAAAGTGGCCAAGGCTAGAGGAAAAAGAAGAGAAGCTCATTTTTGTGCTAAAAATATGAACATTACATGCTTATACTCTCTTCTTTGTGCTATCATATCTTTTCTTTTAAGCCAACACATAGGCCTAACATTACAAGCTTAAAAAAACCTTTTGATCCAAGTCTATGGAGTGACTACATTAGTAGATAAGTGATTGAAAATAGGACTATGTGTGCTCAAGGATAATCTTAACTTTCATTGCCTAGCATGATTTGATCTATGAAAATTGCACTAAACTTGAAAGTGACAATAGCACACACGCACATTCTGATTTGGAGACATGTTGCTTGATCTAGGAGAAAACACGATTTGTTAAACTTTCTGATTGACTCTTGTTCATCTGTAAGTAAGATGTCTGAGCTACATGATTGACTGCGAATTGGTTTATTTGAATCTTCAATATTGAATTTGACATGATCTTTTATCTTGCCCGAGACGATCAAGTTTAAGTTTGGGTGAGTTGATATGTGTTATTTTTACACTTATTTAGATGTGATTTTCTAATGGTTTCATATTGGTTCATTGACGATTTTACGCTTTTTGGTATATATTTCCATGTTTCAGAAATCAATGTTGGAATGCATAAAAGTATAGGAAATGAGCCAACAATGATGAAAAGGATCAAACCGAGAGAACACGTTAAAGACGGGAAGAAAAGAAAAAGAAAAATATATATAACATAGCTCGATCGCTCGAGCTACAATCTCGATCGATCGACTGGTCCAGGAATTTTTCTCAATTGATCGAGCAATCTGCTAGATCGATCGCTCAGAAGAGTTTTCTGAAAAATAAATTCCTTATAAAGTTTGTGTCTAACAAGGAAGTCTATGATTCCCTTCCCTCTATATAATGGGCACGAAAATCAGACTTCAGGAAGACTTTTGGGTTGATATTCTACCATACATTCAAGCCTCCATCACTCTCCATCAACCAACAATCATCCATACACCACAAAACCATTGAAGGAGGAGACACATCGAAAGAGACGGGACGACGGAGCAACGCAAAGAGTCAACACCTCTCGTTACTTTCATATTTATAACTTTTGTTATATATTTTTATTAGATTTCGATGTTTAGAATGTTGCAAAATAATTTTATGCATTATTATTTGATGATAATGGTTGGCTAATTGTTGTCAAGACTAGGGGATCCCATGTTTTGAACCCATAATTCAATTTAAGTTTTTTGATTAATTCTTACATATTTTTGTGCATAGTTTATTGTGATTCATGCTTTTGAAGGATTGATCACCTTTGAATGATAATTTATTGCGATTGAATTGACCATATGATATTGCAATACGATATAGTAATTTATGTCGTTGATTTCAGACTGAAATCGAGAGATAAAGTCAAAAACATGCGTGATAGTTATAGATATCTAGTAATCGAAGGCTAGTAGTTTTCATAAATCGACATTCAATATTGATTGTTCAATAATGATACGAGAGTAGCTTATTGTAGCGTTAGTATTAGATTTGTTATAGCTGGACCAAGGTATAACAAGTGCATTATGAAAACTTGTCACCTTAGATCGTTTGAATTAAAATATCAACTAATAGGCGAATTATGGGGAATTACATGGGTGAACCAAAGTTTTGATAATTGTCTCTATTGATTTTATTCTTATTCACTACTGTTTTTTTGTGTTATATATTGAGTTAATTAGTCAATTTAGTTAAATAATCATAATCAATTTTCGTATGCTAAATATAGTTAAACTAGTTGATTTGATACTTATTTCATAGTCCTCGTGGGTTCGACACTCGTAATTTTCATATCATTATACTAAAAAGGACACCATGCATTTGTGGTAAATAATCGCTACACTGGAATTACTTTTTAAAATAATGGCGATCAGAGGGCATAGACGATGAAAAGTGGAATGAGATAAACGATAATGCTATTGCAAATATGCATTTGGCTCTAGCAGATGTGGTATTTTCAAGTATCGCTGAAATAACAAACGCAAAATATATTTGGGATACTTTGACAAACCTGTACAAGGCAAAGTCACTACACAACAAGATTTTTCTAAATAGAATGCTTTATACTCTCGGATGGTGGAATCCTCATCGATAACCAACCATATCAATACTTTGAATACTCTATTTGCCGAGTTCACTTCTTTGGGGCATTAAAATAGAGGAAGTTGAACGTGCAGAGCTCTACTTCAAAGTCTACCGGTTTCCTACGATCAACTCATCCTCAATCTAACTAACAATATCACTACTGATATGTTATTCTTCAACAATGTTGCAATCGTGGTTCTTGAAGAGGAAAGCTAACGTAAGAACAAGGAAGACATGTTGACAACTTCGAAGTAGGCGAAGGCTTTGACAATGATGAGAGGAAGATCGACGGAGCGTGACTCCAATGGGAGCCACAAGTATGGTAGATCCAAATCCAAAAGCAAGAATAAGAATTTTTATTGTTATAAATGTGGAGGTAAATGGCACTTCAAGAAATATTGTACGAATAAGAAGAGTACTGAAAAATATTCTCAAGAAAATGTTGTCAGTACCTCAGACGGTGGTGAAGTGTTGTTCAGCAAAGCAACAATTGTTGCGGAAGGCAGACACATAGTTTATGAAACATGGATAATGGACTCAGGATCGACATGGCACATGACATCTCAGAGAAAATGATTCGATCAATATGAACCAGTCTTGTAAGAATCTGTTTTAATGGGAAATGAGCATGCCTTGGAAATCGTTGGGGTTGAAAAGATCAAAATAAAAATGTTTGATGGTACTATTCGCATCATACTGGAGGTACGACATGTGAAGGATCTGACAAATAATATATTGTCCTTGGGACAATTAGATGATCTCGGGTGCAAGACCGTATAAAAAATGAGATCATGAAGATCATGAAATGTGCACTTGTGGTAATGAAGGCGTAAAAGGCTACAAGAATATGTATTTACTTCTGGGAAAAACACACAAAGAGGAAGAACTAGCTGTTGCATCGACATGTGAAGGATCTAACAAATAATATATTGTCTTTGGGACAATTAGATGATCTCGAGTACAAGACCCGTATCAGAAATGAGATCATGAAGATCATGAAATGTGCACTTGTAGTAATGAAGGCGGAAAAGACTTACAAGAATATGTATGTACTTCTGGGGAAAACACACAAAGAGGCCGAACTAGCTGTTGCATCGACTAGTTCGGGAGAAAGACATAACCGTGTTATGGCATAAAAAGCTCGGGCATATGTCAGAACGAGGATTGAAGGTTCTCTCGGAATGAAAGCTGTTGTGTGATATCCCCGAAATAATTAATTGCAATTTGGGCATTAATTATGTTTATATGATTAATTATGGCAATAATTGAGTTATGTGCTGGATTTAATTATCATATTGAAATGCTTAGTCACATGATAGGCGTGACCGGGGATGCATTTCGGGATGCATGTTATGCATGTTGGGAGTTTAAGGGTTATCATGGTTGTTTATGGTAATCGATAATTATTTGGTCGAGCATGAGTTTAATTGGTATTTTGTTGCATTTTGGTATAATGCTTTTAAAATATCATGTTGGGGTATTTTATACACCATGGTAATTGTGGAGTGCAATTGATTTTTAATGACCCACTTATTACACCCCAAACCCCCCACCATACCATCACTTTTCAACTTTCCCCAAATCAACCACCCAAACCCTCCTTCTCTTCCATTTTCGAGTTTGAGCAAAGAAGTGAAGAGAAATCCTTCCAAAAGTTTGATTTGTGGAGTTTGTTGGGAGATTTGGAGTCCCCAAGAGGTATAGATACCTCCCAATTGTTTTTATTGTGTTTGGATTGAGTTTGAAATGGTTTTGAAGGGTTTTTGAAATGGGTTATTTTGGGTTGGTATCATTTTTGGTTGGGTGTTGGATTTTTGTGTTGCTTGAGGTGTATTTTGTTGGTTTATTGTGTTCTTATGTTGTTGGGTTGGTGGTAGGAGTATTGGTATGGTTTGGGATGGTTTTGGTGTGCATTAATGGTGGAAATCGCGAGTCTGTACGAGGCGATCGATCGCCTGAAATGGCGCGATCGATCGCCAACAGGCAGTATCGAAATCGCAGGGTAGGCGATCGATCGCCTGAAATGGCGCGATCGATTCGCCGAGGGACATTGTCCAAAATGTAAGGTAGGCGATCGATCGCCATGTATGGTGCGATCGATCGCCGCGAAGCAAAAATTGAGGCGATCGATCGCCTCAGCGAAGCGATCGATCGCCAACAGCAGAGTTTTGGAAAATGGATTCTTTTGACGAATTTTTGGTATTTGATTATTATTTGGCTTCTAATATGGGGTTGTGTGATTGTGTAGAACCATCCCAGGTGGCGACGCAACCAAGGAAGTGAAGCCATATAAAATTCCACTTTTGGAAAGGTACGTAGAAGACGTACGGGCACCCAACGGTACATGTATCTAATATACTCATTGATTATGCATTGTGGATGCGAGTATATATGGAATTATGCATTGTGGATGCAAATACATGTTGAATTATGCATGATGATTGTATATGCATATGATGGTTATTGGTGCACATCCCATGAGTCATGGTCATCCCTTGATGATTTTAATGCTTGCCGCTATTTGATTTGGTGCCGCTAAATGTGAAGCGAGGGGTGGGAGCGCCGCATGTCACATTTAAGCGTGGTTATCATATGAGGTGAGGAAAGAATATTTGCCGCTCAATGTGAAGCGAGGGGTGGGAGCGCCGCATGTCCATTGAAGCGAGGTTATTCTATGCCGCCTATATGAAAAGCGAGGAGCATTAAAATACATTGTGATGAACAGACTATGGATTGGTGATTGGAAATTGGTGATGATGAAATGGTATTGTGTCATGACATGTGTGGACCATTAAATAATCTATTTGATTATACTCATGAGTTATGGTATAGGGACAACCAAACAGGAAGCGTTTAAAATGCATGGGAAAGACAGGAAGTGTTTTATTATGATTTATGCATTTACGCCTTACATTCATATTGTGTTGGATATGAATAATATTATTGCTTATGTTTGGGGGTTGTCCTTGTAGGTATATTTTGGCATGAAAAAGGGGCTAAGACGGGTTGAGGCGGTGAGCTTGTAATGAACACTTTTGAGAAATGAAGGACATGATTACTTTTGTATAGTGTCTACTCTAGGAGTAGTGTAAAGCTATAATTGATAACATTCATTTTTGATCGGGAATGTAATTAATCCATTGATAGTCCTTGAATTGGCATGTGATTCTTAAGGCTCATAGTCTCAACACGAACATTTAAACTTTGATGATGTATGTTAGCTCTAATTATGCCTTTAATCCGCACTTAAGGAACTATGGTCCTTACATGTTGTCAGGGCTTACAGAAGTGTCTCTACCCTTTTATGAGCATTGTGTTACCAGTAAACAACATAGATTAAATTTTGGCAATCTATTGCCAAAAGCAACGGTATTCTAGAGCTAATTCATTCTGATGTTTGGCAAGCACTGGTTGTATCTCTAAGAGGTACGATGTAATGCCCAAAATAATTTAGAATTAATTATTTGTTTGATAGAGGGAAATTTGAGATAATTTAAGGGTTTAAATTATTTGGTATCGTATGTTAGGATTGGCATTCGCATAAATAATTCCGGGCTTATTTTATGGTGCAAAAAAAAAATGCCCGAGTACGTTATCTTTTATTTTAATAAAGAAAGGAAGAAAAAAGGAGGAATAAAAGTTAAAGTCTTTGGTTTATTTTTTATTTTTTTTTCAAAAAAGGGAAGACTAAATCCTACACACACTACACCCTCTACACACACTAAAAATCAATTTCTCTCCTCCCCAGAACCCCAAACACGTCGCCCACTTCACCCTTGCAGCTATGGTTCGGATTTTGCCCTTGGAGCTCGATTTTCTTGCCAAAACATTGTTGGGTATGAAGTGTCTTAACATCCTACACCATTTACCTCTCTTGTATTTTAATTTTGGTTGAATTTTTGTGGGTTTTGTGTTAGAAAATCTGAGCTGCTTATGTTTGAAAATTGTAGATGGTTAGGGGCTGATTTCTTGTTGTTTATGGGGGATTGTTATTGGTTGATTGTTGGCTTGATAAACTTGTTATGAAGTGTTCAAATTTTTGAAGTTTAAGGGGGTTGTTTTGGCTCCGTTTTTGGGGCTAAAAATGGCCGAAAAATTGGGTTGTTTTGGGCTTGAAAATCACGCTTATAAGGTGTTTGATAATATGTTTAAATGTGGGTCTTACTAGTTGTGTGGTGAAAAGCTACTTTGATGACTTGTAGCATTGTAGTGTTTTTTGTGGGCAATGGGCTATTGTTGAAGATATTTATATCTTCGAGTATGTATTACCTTGTGAATAGAGGAGATGGATACATGATAATGCATGCTTCAATGGTGTTAAAGAATTGGTCAAGAACCTTGCTTATTGTGTAGCAAAATGTGCTCTTGTTTGATTCTAAGCCTTATGGTGTCCTAGTTGGGTTTAAACCATGACAATGAGAAACTTAACAGCAAAATGTTGCTGAATGTGCGTGTGTGCGTGATTGTAAGCATAGGTGAGTGTTGTATGAGTGTGCACTAGTGAGTGCATAAGTGTGATTTATACATGTATGCATGTGTTCCAATATGTGTTAAGGTGTATAATGATGAATATACATGATTTTGTGTTCCACAACATGTATTGGCGAGTGATCACTTTAACTGAGTGATTAATGCTTATATTGAATTATTGGATTTTCTCAGAAGCCACCTCAGACCTCCGGACAAAGAGAATGATAGCTCGACTAGAAATTCCAACGATAAGGTACATAGTGACGTACGAGCATTGATGAATGTATTTTCCACTGTGTTGTTAAAAACGATGTGTTATTATTGTGTGTGGGTCGCCTTTGTGTCGAGCGAAATGATATTATTATGTGTGGGTCGCCTTTATGTTGAGGGACATGGTATTATTAAGTGGGTCGCCTTTGTGTTGAGCGAGGTCCTATTATTATGTGTGGGTCGCCTTTGTGTTGAGCGGCGTATTATTATAATGTGTGGGTCACTACGATCACGAGCGATGTAATGTGATTGTTAAGCAGGGTCATCGCCTTGTAGCGAGTGAAGTGGGTCACCACATGTAGCGAGTGATGTGGGTCACCGCATGTAGCGAGTGATGCGACATAAAATAAAGTGGGTCACCGCATGTAGCGAGTGATGTGGGTCGCCACATGTAGCGAGCGATGTGATATATATAAATTGGGTCACCACATTTAGCGAGTGATGTGTATGTATGATTAGGGTCATCGCCGGAGCGTGCTATGTGTTACCATGATGTGTGAGTTGTTATCGAATATAATATTATGCTTATATTGAATTGTGAGAACATTGACAGTTTGAAAAGCGTCGTTATAATATGCTCAAGGTGTATTGATTAATTACAATATTTCATTCCATGAATCATAATTTGTACATCCTTTATCATGATGTTATATTGTGGTTATGCTCACCCTGGTGGGGGCTGTTTCCATGGTAAACATGTGACAGATCTAGTTATGAAGGGCTTGGGAGTTGATTGTAGGTTGACACAGACGATCTTGAGCCAGATATCTATAGCTAGAATAATTCATTAAGATTTGAGAAATATTTCTTGAGATGTATTTTGTTATGGAATTGTATATCTTCCCCTTTTTACGCCCTTGAACTAGCTAGACACTTTTATTTTGATGGATGATTTATGTCGATGATGGATAGTGAAGATAGAATAGATTTAGATTTTGGGTTATGTTGATTGTGGATATATGGTGGTTTTTTTTTGTTTGTCCAATTTACGGGGAGACTCTGCCGAAATTTTTATAGAATCCACATCACCATTTTAGAGTCAGATCGCCATAATATTGTTAATTTTGATTTATCATAAGTGGGGTCATACATGGAGATACTTACTCTCGTTCATTGATGATTATTCTAGGAGATGTTAGGCGTGTCCTATCAAGAAGAAATCAGATGTTTTTACAGTCTTCAAGGTGTTCAAAGCGCGTGCGGAACTTGACTCTGAAAAGAAGATCAAGTGTTTGAGGACTGACAATGAAGGAGGATATACCAGTGATGAATTCGATGCATATTGTCAACAAGAGGGTATCAAAAGGCAATTCACGATGGTTGATACACCTCAGCAAAATGGAGTGGCGGAGTGGATGAATGGAATCTTGTTGGACAGAACAAGAGTCATGCTAAAAACTGCTGGTCTAGCCAAGTCATTTTGGGCAGAAACAGTCAAGACCGTCAGTTATATTAACAACCTCTCTCCAACAGTGACGATTGATCTGAAGACTCCGATAAAGGTGTGGACAGGCAAGCCAATGGATTATTCTCGGTTACATACATTTGGAAGTCCGGTGTACGTTCTATACAAAGAACAATAAAGATCAAAGTTGGATTCTAAATCCAGAAAGTGTATCTTCTTGGGTTATGTGGGGTCCTCGTTACTGAATTCGTTATGTATCAGTTCATTATACATATGTGAGTACGAATTAAGTAAATCATACACTGATTAAGAGTTTTACTATGTAGGTTGTTACAATATTGACAAAACCCTGTCATCATATACATCATATGTACAGCAAAACAACCTAGACCAATACAACTCCTAAGCAGTGGTTCAGCTCGCAGCGGAATAAGACTCACAATCCCGTCCCCCCCACATCTATGAGTCTCTACAGAAACAATCACACAACATGAGTATAGATAAACAACCATCTTAGTGCTATATCAATAATAAACATAAAACGACAAGCACTAGAAACATCTACTGTGATTGTTCTGTATCATGCATCATCAAATGCAAATATGTCATGACATGTCTCATCCATCATCCTGCTATAATGAGACCGATATGATATGCCTATCTTAGCTCAATATGCCAGTGGAACCTCCTCACATCTTCATATTAGCAGCACATATCATAGCACCGTCCTCACACGTTATAACAACCAGAGCATATACTCAACCGGAGTTTACCTTCCATGCCAAAGCATATGCAGCATACCTATCGTGGCAACAATCCCAGCCAAAGCATATGCTCAACAATGGCATACCTATCGTGGCAATGATCTCAGCCAAAGTATATGCGACATACCTATCGTGGCATTCCATCTCAACAATATGAATCTCATGAATGTATATGCATATGATACCACCAATCATATGATACAATTTCCACATCATCATCACAATAATATCATATACTCATATGTTAACACGTATCTGTCGTGCGACACAAAGATATAAATTAGGTGTCAATGTCTAACCGCCTCGTTGTCCTATCCCTTGTGATGATGTTATAACAATATCAACAATATATCATGTTACAAGAGGCTTCAAAAAAAAAAAGTCCACAAAAATATCACATTTTGTAAAATTTGGACCCTAGCGATCGATCTCAAGTTTTGACGCGGTCGATCGCCTAAATTTTCTGGCCATGAGCGATCGATCCCTCACTTTCATGCGATCGATCGCCTCATCCTTTGAAAAACATTCTACCTTGATGCGATCTATTGCTTTCTTGAAGCGATCGATCGCTCAGCACACCGCCACTCTCATGTTTAGCCTCAAGCGATCGATTTCCTCACAAATAGCGATCGATCGCCTCCTATTTTTTGTGTGAAAACCATGGCGATTTCCTACATCTTTTCTTGGTGTTTCTCCTACACCTCAATTTCTACCATTACAACTTGTTTCATGTAATTTCTAGTATCATATAAACATGTTTCTATCACCTTCTAACTCAAGTGTGTACACTATAACTCATATCAAAGCAAAACTACCAAGTTCCATGCTCCAATTTTGACTCATCTTTTATCAACATAAAGCAAGTATACAAAGCACATAAACCTTACCCAGATGTTAGGAATTCACTTCTCCCAACTTTCTATCTTGATTTCCAAGGTGAAATTCAAGAAAAGATGCAAGAACAAGTAAGGGTTTTTGAGAGGTGCTTGTGTAGAGAATTGTAGGTGAGTTATGGTGCATTATGTGTTCTCAATCTGATTTCTCATGCTATATACTCTCCAAATTAAACACAAATGCAGGTGTAATTCCTCTCAAATTCATGTCAAATGTAGGACACAATAGTATCCAACTATGTGATGCATTTCAATATCCAACTCTATGATGCATTTCAATTCTCTTGTCCACCTATAACAACAACAATGTGAAGGCCATATATCACATGTCTATGTTCTTAACTCACTATCTTTGATTTATCACATATACACATCCATTCATTATTTCCACCTATATTTCATTCATGCATGACATTAGTTCTGCTCGGTTCAACCCGAACCCGAGTCCACAACATACCATCATCATTCATAATGACGCCATAATCACATCACACATATATATGTCATATCCAGGCATTATAGGTTATGCTGATTGTGTCAAGGGATATCGTTTATGGGATCCCACTTCACACAAACTTATTATCAACATGGATGTTATCTTTGAGGAAGATAAAGTGAATGGAGACAAAGGCACACTGAATTCTGATACTACCGTAGTTTATGTGGAAAATAAGACAGACAAAGATCAAAGTTCTTCTAAGGTGTCACCAGTGCACGAGGAACAAGAACCAGTTGAGTCAGAGATTTCCAAAGTTTGATAGTCTACCGCGAGATGAGATCACCAGGTTGGCTTTCAGATTATGTTATTGAAAGCAATATTGCATAATGCTTAACATAGAATGGTGAGCCATCGAGTTTCCAAGAGGCTACTCGAAGTCCGGATGTATCCCTATGGATGCAAGCTATGCAGGAAGAATTAGAGGCCTTGGACAAGCACAAAACTTGGGATCTTGTTATCCTACCACGATGACGGAAAGCCATCGCTAATAGATGGGTCTATAAGATCAAGCGTGATGTCAATATCCAAGTGGAATGTTATCGTGCAAGATTGGTGGTGAAAGGATATGCACAGAAAGAAGGTATCGACTTCAACGAGATATTTTCTCCTGTGGTCCGGCTTACAACAGTCAGAGTAGTATTGGCTTTGTGTGCGGTGTTTGAACTACATCTAGAGCATCAAGATGTGAAAACAACATTTCTTCATGGAGATCTTGAAGAAGAAATTTATATGCTCCAACCAGAAGGTTTTGCTAAAAGAGGCAAAGAGAACTTGGTTTGCAGGTTGAACAAATATATGTACGGTCTCAAACAGGCGCCATGTGTTGGTACAAGAGATTTTAGTCATATGTCATGAGTCTTGGGTACAACCGACTCAATGCAGATCCTTGTGCATATTTTTGTCCAAGAATTGCACGGTTGGCTAGTGAATTTGATATGAAGACTTGTGACCAGCAAACAAGATTCTATGGATGCAAGTTCATCGAGACACAAGTAACATAAAGATTTGATTTTCCTAAAAAAATTATTTGAAGAAAATCTTGCAACTCTTCAACATGCAAGATTGTAAGCCAATTTCTACTCCTCTTCCTGTTAACTTCAAGTTATCCTCCGAAATTTGTCTTAGCAGTGATGCTGAGAGGATGGAGATGTCTCGAGTACCATATGCATCAGCGGTGTGTTTGTCATTATCTGTACAAGACCAGACATTGCACAAGCAGTGGGAGCAGTCAGTCGATACATGACGAATCGCTGACGAGAGCATTGGACTATGGTAAAGATGATCCTTAGATATATTAAAGGTACCTCGGATGCTGCATTATGTTACAGATGATCAGATTTTACACTCAGGGGTTATGTGGATTCAGATTATGCAGGTGCGGGATAAAATAAAATCTACTACTGGTTATGTATTTACACTTGCAGGAGGACCTATAAGCTGGATTTCAAAACTGCAAACAGTTTTGTTGTTATCTAAAACAGAGGCAGAATATATGGCAGCAACTCAGGCTTGCAAAGAGGCAACATGGAATCAAATGTTATTGGAGAAGCTCGGGTGCAAACAAGAGAAGATTTCTTTATTTTGTGACAGTCATAGTGCCTTGCAAATTGCAAGAAATCCAGCATTTCATTTCAGGACAAAGCACATTGGTGTACAATTTCACTGTTTGTGGGAAGTAGTAAAAGATGAAAATGTGGATATGCAAAAGATCCATACGAAGAAGAACCTAGATGATATTTTGATAAAGCCAGTTAACACTGAGAAGTTCGATTGGTGTAGATCCTCAAGTGGCTTAGTAGAAATGTAAGAAGCAGTGTATTGCAAGATTGAAAGGTTGTGTGGAGATATGCTTGATTCTCAATCAAATCTCCAAGTGAGAGAAATGTCAGAAAGCGTGTGATTTCAATGCACACAGGTGGAGGATACTAGGTGGCAGTTTGCGGATGAGCATTTAATGCACATCTTCAACCTTATAAATAGAGCTCTTCTGATTTCATTTCAATCATCCCATTTCATAGTGTTTTCTCTTATCTATACATTTGAGTTTGTATTTTTATAATATTTGTGAGGTAGTTTTATCGTATATTGAGAGTGTTGTTCTCTTTGAAAGATAGCGAGAGGTTGCAACCTATACAATATTATAGTATAATCTTTTCATATTGCCCTTGTTTTTTACCCTAATAATTTTTAGGTGTTTTCCACGTAAATTTTGTGGTGTCTATTTTATTCTTCGATTTTAGTATTTTTTCAATCTCATGTTGTCGCACCTGGGACAAACACACCTAACTCCTGAATAATTTTAAGCAGTGCACTTAACCCTTAAATAATATTCAGAAACAATTTTTTCGAATATTCTGGCTGTAAATTCCCTCAAATGAGTCTCACATGCCATGTCGAGAGTATGCATGTATTTTCATGTATTTTCTGCACGAATTTTATGAGTAAAATTCATCGACCGTTGGTATACTCGTAAAATTTATTTTCATGTATTTTCTGATGGGTATACTTGTAAAATTCCTGAAACAATACATGAAAAGACATACATACTCTTTACGTGGTATGTGAGACGCATGTGAGGGAATTTGCAGCTAGAATATTTGGGAAAATTGTTCCCAAATATTGTTTAGAGGGTTAAGTGCACTACTTAAAATTGTTCAGGGGTTTAAGTGCTAAAAGGGATGAACATTGGAGGATGTCCGCTTTTTACCATAAAAATATATAAATTAACATACTAACAATTTTCATTTAATTATATTGTGTTGATCCTTAGGTGAAAATCACACCGGGCATTTTCTAAGAAAGGACCCGACCCCCACTATGATTTATTTATTAGTACCAACAAATTTTGGTTTTTTTTAAAAATACTTTGGAAAAAAAAGTAATTTTCACAAATACATCAAATTTGATTGGGTTGCAGAAATGCCTTAAACCGGCGTTTGAGGGGACAGCACCTCAACAAGCAGTAGCCGCCCACGCGGTGGGCGGCTACTACTCGAAGAGTAGCCGCCCACCGTGTAGGCGGCTACTCTTCAAGTAGTAGCCGCCCACCGTGTAGGCGGCTACTCAATACGGTGGGCGGTTTCGGGTGCTACTCAATACGATGGGCGGTTGTTCCATCCACCAACCACCGCCAACCACCTACTACCAGCTCCATTAAATCACGCCTCTAACTCAAATTTCATCTATAAATTCGATCCGTAGCTCTAAAATAATTTATAACATAAAATTTTTGTTTTTGCTCTACAACTGGTGTGACTTTTGTCTCTTCTCTTAATTCATTTCGTCTTCCTCTCGCCAGAAATAAATTATTCAATTCATTTCGTCTTCTCTCGTCGTCAGAAATAAATTATTCCATCAACATTATTCAAGGTTAATTGATATCTACATTATTTAAGGTAAGTTGATTATTAGAAATATTATAATTTTTTCATATGTTTTTTTATTATATAATTTTTTTAAAATCAATTAAACAATTCATTATGTTTTTAAATATGCACGTATAATATATTTTTATTTATTAATATTATAAGTGATAATATTAATGATTGATATGTGTGTTAATTTTTTTATTAATTTTAGGATGACATTAAATCGAGGTCCCGAAGATTCAACTATATTATATCTACAATCTATGCATATCTCCAGTGCTGTTTGTTCTGATAATATTGATAACATTCTAAAGGTGAAGCGTACAGATAACCTTATCTGGGGATTGTATAATGAGAACGTGATACACGATCGCGTTTGGAGGCATATCATTGATATGAGATTTTACGGTGTTTTGCAATCTGGTTACTGTATGCACGATAATCATTTGATTACCGCTCTTGTTGAGCGATGGCGGCCTGAGACCCATACATTTCATTTTAGATTTGGTGAAGCTACCATTACATTACAAGATATTTCAATAATTTAGGGTCTGAAAGTTGATGGTCAACCAGTAACTGGGGTAGATGATTCACAACGTGTGAAAGAATGGCAAGAAACATGTCTTGAGTTACTGGGATTAGCCTCCCGAAGCAAAATTTAAAGGCGGTCACCTAAGAATGACTGCTCTAGACGATCATTGTCGTGCTAATCGTATCTCTGATATGAGCTTAGAGATGGATGTAATAAAATACACTCGATGTATAGCTTTAATGATTATAGATGGAATTTTTCTTCCAGATTATAATAGTAGCGCTGTAAAAACTCATGTATGCAGCTACTTGAAGATTTGGAAGATGTGAACACATATAGTTGGGGCAGTGCAGTATTGGCTTTCTTATACCGTGAAATGTGCAATGCATCAACGATAGGAAAATGCACTATCACTGGCCCTTTGTATATTTTGCAGGTATGTAATATTTTTCTCTTACTAATAATACCTTATCCATTTTTTAAAAATATTTCCATGGTTATTGACAGATTTGGGCATGGAGTAGGATAAAATGTTTGAATCCTGACATACAACTAAAAACTTTGGTTGTCCCTAATAATGTTCCTGTTGCTCCCTACGGTGCACGGTAATAATTAATTTTTTTATTGAATATTAATATTAAAATCATAAAATATTGCAATATTTAACTTTTTTTATAATAGGTAGAACACTGTGTTTCGTCACACCCATATAGCAACTCATTCGGTCAGAATTATACGACATTCTCTCGATCAAATGAGTAATGACGAGGTAAACCTAAATTATGTAATTGAATTTAAAAATTATGATGATTTCAATATATTGATTGATCATTTTTTTTTTATTTTAACGATGTGCAGTTTAACTGGATCGTGTATGACCGAGAGGCCGCTGAAGTTAATTCTATTATTACTACCTATAATAATAATATTTGGAGAAGCGTTTGCCCACTTATCTGCTTCCAAATTGTGGAGATTCATGTCCTAACCGGGTGATGCGACAGTTCAATATATGCCAGTCAATTCCATCACCTGCACTTGACGATAATGAGCTACATGACGTCACCCGAACTGGTCATCGTAATATGGATTGGGCCAAATTTCACAAAATACATATTCGGACGTGGCGTAGGAGGCTAAGAAATGTCGCCACTGGTGAACCATGTGGTAGGTCAAACTCAACAGACGATGACTATATGCAGTGTTATAAGAGAATCACTGTAAGAGTTATATCGCCTCGTGTACATGGGATTGGTTTCCACCAATCTGTTTGTTTTGACACTGCTGGCCCATCTGGTGGTTTTGACACTGCTGGCCCATCTGGTGGTTTTGACATTGCTGGCCCATCTGGTGGTTTTGATGCTTCTGGTGATTTTGATGTTATTGGGCCATCCGGTGGATTTGATACTGCTGCTGGTCAATCTAGTGGATTAGCTACAATTGCTGGGTCAGCTGGTGGCTTTGCATCATTTGTTGGACCATCCAGTGGTTTTGCATCATTTGTTGGGCCATCCGGTGGATTTGCATCATTTGCTTCTGGTCCCTCTACTGTTTTCGATAGTGCAGGTTATTATACTCCACAACCCCCAGAGGCTCAAATTATACATCTCTAATGGGTTTTGAATACCAGAGAAATTTGGAGGAGGTGCAACCATCGAGAAACATTCCAACACCTATCCAGTTTCCGAGTTATTCTGATGAAACACAGCAAAATACTCCTAGTAATACTGGTCCACGTAGAGGGCAACGAAATCGTAGGCAACGTCATTGTGGAACCGGTGGCCAACTGTAGTTGTATTATTTTGTATATTGATATTATGTTTTTTAACATTTGTAATTGTTTAACTCTATAATCATTTAACATATATATGTATATAAATAATAATAGTATATAAATAATAACATTAATAATATATATAATAATATATATATAACTCTATATATAATATAATAATCATAATATAATATAATATCATATATATATATAATAATAATAATAATTATTATTATTATTATATATAAATAATAACGTTAATTATATATATACATATATAATAATTAAAATTATTATGAAATAATAATAATAATATGTATATATAATATATATGTATATCTATATTATTATATGTATATCTATATTAATAATAGTATATATATAATATATAAATAATAATATCATGTAATCCAAACGGTATCTAACTGAAAGTAATTGTCACAAATACAATTTTAATTGTCACAAATACAATTTTCGCATAACAAAAAAATATAATTAATTTTACATTTCCACATTTTGTGATTGTCTCTCCCTAATAACAGGTCTATCCATCTCGTTTATCAAACGACTCGTTCTATTTCTACCGACCCTTCTTCTTTCACGTCTTACAGGGTTGTGGTTCAATTCAAACGTGGGTGGATCCCAGTATCGAATGTCTGCAAGAGGACTAAATTTGCCCATGTAGGTTGCTGAGTATTGCGACATGCTATACCATGGTTGAATAAGTGTGGTATGATCCAAGGAATGATATTGGCAGTACAAATAGCATGGGAACATGGAATTCCAAAAATCGTCCATTTACCACAGGAACACTCATTTGTTGATATTCTGAAAACTTGAACATGTTGCCCCCGACCTGGTCTTCCACCGGTCGCAACCGAAGCAGTTTGATCACGTACATCATATCTGGTAACACGATGCTCAACAGATTTTCTTGACCATTGTTCATATTTTTGATATGCATAATCGGGCCAGGGCTGATTGTTGTGAATCATACGTTGAGTTTTGGTGACACGTTGAATAAAGTATTGAACGCACCTTTGAAGGGTCAATTGTACTATCGCGGAAATAGGTAGTCTTCGAGCACCCTTCAACACACCATTTAAGCATTCTGACATATTGGTAGTCATTACCCCACGACGCCAACCCCATCGTGGGCTAAAGTCCATTTTTCTTTTGAAATTCCTGCCAAATATCTATATGCCAGAATATTTTTGTTTTTGATTGCCTCCATTGTGGCATCAAACTTACAATTCTGATGTTGTGTGCCTGCTTCCCAGCATAGATCTTTCAAATGGATATTTTTAAACTTTGAATTAAAATTGGAGCACACATGTCGTAGACAAAAACGGTGCACACCATTAGGAGGTTGAAAAAGTGGTAGATCCTCAACTGCGCGCACAATTCCCTTATGCCTATCTGAAATAAGACATACACCTGTTGCACCACGTATAACATGTCGGCCGATATTCTCCAAGAACCATTTCCATGAGTCGTATGTTTCTTCATCAACAATCCCGAACGCTAATGGTAATATCTGATTGTTGGCATCCAAAGTGACGACGATCAACATTTTATGCTTATACTTTGTGTACAAATGAGTACCATCAACACTAATGATTCTGCGACAATGTTGAAACCCATCTATGCATGGCTTGAAAGCCCAAAATACATAATTAAATGTATTCACCGCTCGATTGTTAGATCTTAAATGCATCCACTCCACAATTGTTCCAGTATTTTACTTTGACAAGGCACCCATGTATTTCGGAAGTCGACGCACGGAGCTCTCCCATGTACCGTAAACATTTTCCACCGCACGTTGCAAACTTCTCCATGCCTTCGTATACGAGATATCATAGCCATATTTTGTGGGGTCCTCGATACTTAATCCATTATGTATCAATTAAGCATACATACGTGAGTCTGAATTAAGTAAAAACATTCACTGATTAAGAGTTTTTGACTAGTTAAGTGGTTACAAGGTTATAAAAACCTAACCAACTATACATCACATGTATCACATGTACAAGTAACAACCTAATCCAAGATAACTCCTAAGCAGTGGTTCAGCTCGCAGAGGAAAATGACTCACATCCCGTCTCCCCACGTCTATGAGTCCCTACAGAAACATTCACAAAACGTGAGTATAGATAAACAACTATCTCAGTGCGATATCAAAACACAATATCAATGATAAAGCAATAATAATCCTATCCAATATGAATGCTCTGTCTCATGCATCAACAAATGCAACTATAGTCATGACATGTCTCAACAATCACCCTATTATCACGAGCCCCATATGATATGCCTATTCAGCTCAATATGTCAGTGGAACCACATCACATCTTCATATTAGCAGCACATATCATAGTACCATACTCATCTGTGATAATAGCCAGAGCATATACCCAAACCAGGCGTATATCTCTCAAGACAAAGCATATGTAGTATATCTATTGTGGCAACGATCCCAGCCAAAGCATATACCACACCAGGCATATCTATCAAGGCAATGATCTCACCAAAGCATATACACATATCTATCAAGGCATCCAACTCAATCATATGAAATCCATGTATGCACATGCATATGATACTACCAATCATATGACACAAAGATAACATAAATCATATGATATCAAAACCATAACATCATCATCACATCATATCTATACTCCGTACGTCAACACGTACCTGTAAAGCGACACAAACGAGATAAATCAGTCGTCACTGGCTAATTGCCTCGTTGTCCTGTCCCCTGTGATGGTGCTACAACAATGCCAATAATATATCATGTTATCATAGGCATTAAAATCAAATTCTACAAAAATATAACATTTTTCAAGTTTCTGCCCTTGGCGATCGATCGCCACATCTCACCGATCGATCGCTATACTATTCTGTTCCATCGCGATCGATCGCCACAACCTCGCGATCGATCGCCAAAATGTTCTGTTGCTCGCGATCGATCGCCACATTGCACCGATCGATCGCCACATGATATAACCGCCTTAAACTTTGCTCTGTCATCGGCGATCGATCGGCACAAAGCTTGCGATCGATCGCCGATGTCCAGAAACTTTAGAACATGGCGATTTTGAACTTATCCTCATGGTATATCTCCTACAACTCGAAAATGAACATTTAAACATGTTTCATGCAATCTCTAATAGCATAGTAACATGTTTGTGTGCTCAAAGAACTCAATTGTTTACACCATAACTCAAATCAAAACAAACATCACCAATTTCCATGCTTTAACTTCAATTCCTCTTTTACTCTCATACACAAGGATACAAAGCACCTAATCCTTACCAAAATGGTAGGAAGTCACTTCTCCCACTTTTCTATCTTGATAACCAAGTGCAAATCCAAGAAAAGATGACAAAACCAAGAAGGTTTTGGAGAGGAGCTTGGTAGAGATTTGTAGGTGTAAAATGGTGTATTGTGAGTTTAAGCTCACTAATCCCCTTAATATAGCCACTTGCTATAATAACATGCCAAATAACATAAACATGTAAATCCAAACTCAAATTCACATGCTCATGCAACTTTAAATGAAAGGCAAAGGCATATGAAATTCAATTCAAATGTATACTAGTCCATGTTGCTTGATATGCCACTACACTTGATTTCATTCAAGTCATTTCTATGCACTACATCTTGTGCATCATGTTTCTTTCTTGTCATATATCTAATATTCATTTCATGTCTGTGAGTATTAACCCTCGGTTCAACCCGAACCCGAGTCCACATCGTACCGTAATTATTCAAAATTACGCCATAATCATATGACACGTATATAAAACAAATCGAGGCATTACAATTCTCCCCCACTTAGTGAATTTCGTCCTCGAAATTCCAGATTCCTAATATGAATCGTATATATCATATGACTCTCATACAGAAAGCCATAAGCTTTCAACCCTCTTTGCAACACTACAAGTAATAACAACATAGTGGCAAATAAGCTTTGCACAAACATGCATCATAAATGCAACATTATTTGCCGGAACACAAATAATCAAAAGTAAATCTGCTACATACTCAACATGCTCAACTAGCAGATACTTACCAGACCAGCAGTATAAGAAACCAAAAGAAAACATACCAGACATTGCACTTTGGATTCTACTGTAAACTCATGTTCTCGCACAACACTCTACACCAGCCGGCATAGATAGTATGTATGCATCGTTGTAATACCATCAACAGACAACCATTTCACTAGTATTAATAAACACTCAAGACATCATGTCCGGATGTTGGCACATATACATATCCTGTTATACACAACAGTATCCATCAAACTGACTTGATCCCATACAACTCATTGTACCGGTGGGTTCCCTTAACCAAGTCACTGCCCACTTCCATTCCTGCTGGATGCATACAAATGATCCCAATGGAGCATCTGTTCATCTAATGTCTACTACATCCGTCCCCCCTTGGACAACTAGTCACCATATAGTAATACAGTCAATGGTTCAAATCCTGGTATTACACATTTTCCATACACATTATGCCACACTTTAGATACACAGCAACACACATACCCGCGTGGTGTATTGTATAACGGTCTAGAATGTTTCCATTCGTCTGTACTCCTGTGTAAGCCTACGCAGAATGTCGAGATCAGCAAGATACTCTAAACCAAGTACCTCGGTCCTTGTCATATTCAGATTCTACACATCCAAATGTGCACAGAGCCATCTCTGCTCTACCATTTCACAAAGTTGTATTATAGTATGTCATTACACAACGTGATAGATACAACATATCCATCTATCGTTTGCATACTACTCTCCCACGCCAGACTTCTCAGTCTAGATTAAACACTGAACACGATACCAGTTCAGAACAAACACTGGACACGAACTTGACCAAACCACAAGAAGCAATCCACATCATACTCATATGTCATCAATGCATACTGTACACCAAAGCCATGTATAATACATATGTCCATATAATTATATGGTTATCTCACCCAATGACTATGTTCTCATAATATCTATCCACGCCATTTGCGTGGTTCAATATTCCCTGTCCTGACCCCTGTACCGAAAATGTCATTTTTTGTATCAACTTTTCCCCCAAGACTACCATCTTGAGTATGACAAGCGTTTACAACGATTCATTACTTTCTACTTTCTATTCACTGCTCCCTGTAATGATCAACACAAAATATCATGTAGCGGTAGAAACCAACACGTTCACTTGCTACATGGCTTACGCCAACAAGTCCCACACATCACAGGTACCTGATAATCCATTCCGTTCTGCTTCACGAACCTATCCATACGGACTATCATATCACCCGGATAAATCATACAATCAAAGATATCACCCGACTATATCACATGATTGAATATATCACTCAGATATATCACATGATCGCATATAGTACATAATCGAAACCAACAATTGTTTACCTCGCCAATTCATTGAATCTTTCTTTATTGGCATGCATTCCTGATAAACACGACTGCTCCCAGCAAATCGTTATCACCTCTGGTTCATAAAGGAATAGCCAATCCAACAATACATGGAAGGTAACAAATTTTAACTCAACTGTAATCACACAATCCACAAACTATTGTTGACATGACTGACAATCAAATTACCATACCACTCATGGTCATTCTGGCACTATGACTTTACAATCGGACCCAAAAGAATTGCCATATCATATAGCCTTGCCAATGATACCTTCACAATACTGTAACCGTATTATGTTACCAGTACACCTTTCGTGCACAATCAAAGGAGATCTTATCAAAATACTCAAGTACAACCATATAGCAAAAATACCATCCACCATTTGGTATATGTCAAATCAGTTTCATATTGGTCGTACCACTATATCATGACACAAACTTCAATGCTATACACATATGTGTACGAACAAGCTCAAAATAAGTCATTTCATGAACAAATCAAGTCCCATCACATTATCACATACGTGTGAGCTTCTTCAACCTTCTCAACCATCACATGGTGTAGCTTACCAACTATTCATTAAACATTACATGGTTTAGTATACCAACCATATTGTTTCCTCATGGAACATATTCACAGACTGTCCATCTAGATATCAACCCAACATCTATCGAGCACAAAATGTAAACCAATCAACCATGCACACCAATCGCATGACGAGGTCGACATATCAAAATCACGATCCCAACAGTCATACATCTCCCAGTCAAGACTATATGAATTTCCTGTCAAACGCATAGTACTATGACAACACAACGGAAACTCTGATTGTATCAGTACTACAGTCGTAGTGTACAAGCAATCGACGGAAACTCAAACTTCCTTATCAATCTGGATAACTTGGTCATTCAACATCAGACTTGTGAACCGTACATCATAGCCACCAAGCTATGCTATCATACAATAGTTCACACTCAATGCTTACTGGATACTCACATTGCCAACCAATCTCTGTTGGTCTCACATTGTTAACCACTCTCTGTTGGTCTCATGTGTACAGATCACTATTGTCATGTACTAATCCAGAATATGACAAGATGTTATACACAGTTTCCACTAAAGAACCAGTTTACGATGTCTATTATGATGTCCTTTTCTATATCCAGAAGCCATACAAGCATCCAATGCTCTCAGCAACAACACAGATACCCACACCCTGTTCAAAGCAGACCAACCAAATTTAGCCTCATCAATGCAGTTCACAAACACAGAACTAAATGTTCATATGCAACATCCCATACACAACGATATGCATTGGAGGTATCTCGCGTCAATCAAAGACACCCATGGCTGCCACACATACCACATACATAGAGTCTCATACGGACAACCTTATAGCTCGGACTGAGTTCACATCAAAACAATGATATCCATTCCCATCTGTACTATACACTAACCAGATATAATACATGGCCACATAGCACCATGTATGTCCAGTACAGCCATCACAAAGATCACATGTGCAGGCATCACAACAATCTTTGCCGGTAATCATTGCATCACTGCAATCTCCGCCGGTACTCATTTTCTTTCACTCTGAAAGACTTCCATGCTCAAATCCATATGATACAACAAGAACGAACACAAGAAACTAATACACAGAAAGGATCACACAGTCCGTTAACCAGTCATCAAAACACGAGTGACTTGAACGACATCAACTGATAACAGTCGAACATACTGTGGTTGTACCGCTCCATCAATACGCCTCAGCGTCACTATCATTGAACTCTCTCAATTTCATGTTCCTTGCCAACTCCATGACAACAAACATAGAGATCAACATACACATACACACCGGAGAAACATACACAGATGATACCCGGACAAGAGAATCATCACCACGGTGATCTCACAAATCACCAATTACCGCTGTGGAATACAATACTCAAGAATACTATTATTGTACACGAATCGAATTCGCTACATGTACCATTTGAGTACCACAAGTAACCCATATCTGCATCATCTCCCAATGTAAACACACTGCATTAGCCTTTACCATCCACAGATCAAGAGCAAAGTATTACATTCCCATTCAGGCCATACCTGTCGAACTGACAATGTAACCACAGATTGCAATATCACCTGTATCTTCACTTCCATTCACACATCATGTGTTAGTGGTCAGTGCATCATTAGGTCTGATACACAATCTCATGCAGGCTAACTTTGCACATGGAGTTGATACCAAGCTTTGCTTTTCACGCGCTCCAACCACTGTACAACTGACTCCTCCGATTTAGTATTGACCGACATACCATTACCACGGAATCAGTGAAATAGTTCCCGCGACACATATCATGTTTCCCCTGCCAAATGATAGTACAGAAATTCGGTATACCAATCACGATTACACCCACAACATCACTTATGCCACGCATAAGGATTCATACCAAGTCATACTATCATCCTGCAAAACAAAGGTTAACAATAACAGATACAAATACAAAGCATGTTCCCAGACACTAGATCATCAGTATCACATGCCTGTAAGTGATTAGGTAACTCCCTAACTCACTTCCTCTACCCTTGTTCATCCCGTTCTCGAACCACTGCTCTGATACCACTAATATGGGGTCCTCGATACTTAATCCATTATGTATCAATTAAGCATACATACGTGAGTCTGAATTAAGTAAAAACATGCACTGATTAAGAGTTTTTGACTAGTTAAGTGGTTACAAGGTTATAAAAACCTAACCAACTATACATCACATGTATCACATGTACAAGTAACAACCTAATCCAAGATAACTCCTAAGTAGTGGTTCAGCTCGCAGAGGAAAATGACTCACATCCCGTCTCCCCACGTCTATGAGTCCCTACAGAAACATTCACAAAACGTGAGTATAGATAAACAACTATCTCAGTGCGATATCAAAACACAATATCAATGATAAAGCAATAATAATCCTATCCAATATGAATGCTCTGTCTCATGCATCAACAAATGCAACTATGTCATGACATGTCTCAACAATCACCCTATTATCACGAGCCCCATATGATATGCCTAGTCAGCTCAATATGTCAGTGGAACCACATCACATCTTTATATTAACAGCACATATCATAGTACCATACTCATCTGTGATAATAGCCAGAGCATATACCCAAACCAGGCGTATATCTCTCAAGACAAAGCATATGTAGTATATCTATTGTGGCAACGATCCCAGCCAAAGCATATACCACACCAGGCATATCTATCAAGGCAATGATCTCACCAAAGCATATACACATATCTATCAAGGCATCCAACTCAATCATATGAAATCCATGTATGCACATGCATATGATACTACCAATCATATGACACAAAGATAACATAAATCATATGATATCAAAACCATAACATCATCATCACATCATATCTATACTCCGTACGTCAACACGTACCTGTAAAGCGACACAAACGAGATAAATCAGTCGTCACTGGCTAATTGCCTCGTTGTCCTGTCCCCTGTGATGGTGCTACAACAATGCCAATAATATATCATGTTATCATAGGCATTAAAATCAAATTCTACAAAAATATAACATTTTTCAAGTTTCTGCCCTTGGCGATCGATCGCCACATCTCACCGATCGATCGCTATACTATTCTGTTCCATCGCGATCGATCGCCACAACCTCGCGATCGATCGCCAAAATGTTCTGTTGCTCGCGATCGATCGCCACATTGCACCGATCGATCGCCACATGATATAACCGCCTTAAACTTTGCTCTGTCATCGGCGATCGATCGGCACAAAGCTTGCGATCGATCGCCGATGTCCAGAAACTTTAGAACATGGCGATTTTGAGCTTATCCTCATGGTATATCTCCTACAACTCGAAAATGAACATTTAAACATGTTTCATGCAATCTCTAATAGCATAGTAACATGTTTGTGTGCTCAAAGAACTCAATTGTTTACACCATAACTCAAATCAAAACAAACATAACCAATTTCCATGCTTTAACTTCAATTCCTCTTTTACTCTCATACACAAGGATACAAAGCACCTAATCCTTACCAAAATGGTAGGAAGTCACTTCTCCCACTTTTCTATCTTGATAACCAAGTGCAAATCCAAGAAAAGATGACAAAACCAAGAAGGTTTTGGAGAGGAGCTTGGTAGAGATTTGTAGGTGTAAAATGGTGTATTGTGAGTTTAAGCTCACTAATCCCCTTAATATAGCCACTTGCTATAATAACATGCCAAATAACATAAACATGTAAATCCAAACTCAAATTCACATGCTCATGCAACTTTAAATGAAAGGCAAAGGCATATGAAATTCAATTCAAATGTATACTAGTCCATGTTGCTTGATATGCCACTACACTTGATTTCATTCAAGTCATTTCTATGCACTACATCTTGTGCATCATGTTTCTTTCTTGTCATATATCTAATATTCATTTCATGTCTGTGAGTATTAACCCTCGGTTCAACCCGAACCCGAGTCCACATCGTACCGTAATTATTCAAAATTACGCCATAATCATATGACACGTATATAAAACAAATCGAGGCATTACAATTCTCCCCCACTTAGTGAATTTCGTCCTCGAAATTCCAGATTCCTAATATGAATCGCATATATCATGTGACTCTCATACAGAAAGCCATAAGCTTTCAACCATATTTGCAACACTACAAGTAATAACAACATAGTGGCAAATAAGCTTTGCACAAACATGCATCATAAATGCAACATTATTTGCCGGAACACAAATAATCAAAAGTAAATCTGCTACATACTCAACATGCTCAACTAGCAGATACTTACCAGACCAGCAGTATAAGAAACCAAAAGAAAACATACCAGACATTGCACTTTGGATTCTACTGTAAACTCATGTTCTCGCACAACACTCTACACCAGCCGGCATAGATAGTATGTATGCATCGTTGTAATACCATCAACAGACAACCATTTCACTAGTATTAGTGAACACTCAAGACATCATGTCCGGATGTTGGCACATATACATATCCTGTTATACACAACAGTATCCATCAAACTGACTTGATCTCATACAACTCATTGTACCGGTGGGTTCCCTTAACCAAGTCACTGCCCACTTCCATTCCTGCTGGATGCATACAAATGATCCCAATGGAGCATCTGTTCATCTAATGTCTACTACATCCGTCCCCCCTTGGACAACTAGTCACCATATAGTAATACCGTCAATGGTTCAAATCCTGGTATTACACATTTTCCATACACATTATGCCACACTTTAGATACACAGCAACACACATACCTGCGTTGTGTATTGTATAACGGTCTAGAATGTTTCCATTCGTCTGTACTCCTGTGTAAGCCTACGCAGAATGTCGAGATCAGCAAGATACTCTAAACCAAGTACCTCGGTCCTTGTCACATTCAGATTCTACACATCCAAATGTGCACAGAGCCATCTCTGCTCTACCATTTCACAAAGTTGTATTATAGTATGTCATTACACAACGTGATAGATACAACATATCCATCTATCGTTTGCATACTACTCTCCCACGCCAGACTTCTCAGTCTAGATTAAACACTGAACACGATACCAGTCCAGAACAAACACTGGACACGAACTTGACCAAACCACAAGAAGCAATCCACATCATACTCATATGTCATCAATGCATACTGTACACCAAAGCCATGTATAATACATATGTCCATATAATTATATGGTTATCTCACCCAATGACTATGTTCTCATAATATCTATCCACACCATTTGCGTGGTTCAATATTCCCTGTCCTGACCCCTGTACCGAAAATGTCATTTTTTGTATCAACTTTTCCCCCAAGACTACCATCTTGAGTATGACAAGCGTTTACAACGATTCATTACTTTCTACTTTCTATTCACTGCTCCCTGTAATGATCAACACAAAATATCATGTAGCGGTAGAAACCAACACGTTCACTTGCTACATGGCTTACGCCAACAAGTCCCACACATCACAGGTACCTGATAATCCATTCCGTTCTGCTTCACGAACCTATCCATACGGATTATCATATCACCCGGATAAATCATACAATCAAAGATATCACCCGACTATATCACATGATTGAATATATCACTCAGATATATCACATGATCGCATATAGTACATAATCAAAACCAACAATTGTTTACCTCGCCAATTCATTGAATCTTTCTTTATTGGCATGCATTCCTGATAAACACGACTGCTCCCAGCAAATCGTTATCACCTCTGGTTCATAAAGGAATAGCCAATCCAACAATACATGGAAGGTAACAAATTTCAACTCAACTGTAATCACACAATCCACACACTATTGTTGACATGACTGACAATCAAATTACCATACCACTCATGGTCATTCTGGCACTATGACTTTACAATCGGACCCAAAAGAATTGCCATATCATATAGCCTTGCCAATGATACCTTCACAATACTCTAACCGTATTATGTTACCAGTATACCTTTCGTGCACAATCAAAGGAGATCTTATCAAAATACTCAAGTACAACCATATAGCAAAAATACCATCCACCATTTGGTATATGTCAAATCAGTTTCATATTGGTCGTACCAATATATCATGACACAAACTTCAATGCTATACACATATGTGTACGAACAAGCTCAAAATAAGTCATTTCATGAACAAATCAAGTCCCATCACATTATCTCATACGTGTGAGCTTCTTCAACCTTCTCATAACCATCACATGGTGTAGCGTACCAACTATTCATTAAACATTACATGGTTTAGTATACCAACCATATTGTTTCCTCATGGAACATATTCACAGACTGTCCATCAAGATATCAACCCAACATCTATCGAGCACAAAATGTAAACCAATCAACCATGCACACCAATCGCATGACGAGGTCGACATATCAAAATCACGATCCCAACAGTCATACATCTCCCAGTCAAGACTATATGAATTTCCTGTCAAACGCATAGTACTATCACAACACAACGGAAACTCTGATTGTATCAGTACTACAGTCGTAGTGTACAAGCAATCGACGGAAACTCAAACTTCCTTATCAATCTGGATAACTTGGACATTCAACATCAGACTTGTGAACCGTACATCATAGCCACCAAGCTATGCTATCATACAATAGTTCACACTCAATGCTTACTGGATACTCACATTGCCAACCAATCTCTGTTGGTCTCACATTGTTAACCACTCTCTGTTGGTCTCATGTGTACAGATCACTATTGTCATGTACTAATCCAGAATATGACAAGATGTTATACACAGTTTCCACTAAAGAACCAGTTTACGATGTCTATTATGATGTCCTTTTCTATATCCAGAAGCCATACAAGCATCCAATGCTCTCAGCAACAACACAGATACCCACACCCTGTTCAAAGCAGACCAACCAAATTTAGCCTCATCAATGCAGTTCACAAACACAGAACTAAATGTTCATATACAACATCCCATACACAACGATATGCACTGGAGGTATCTCGCGTCAATCAAAGACACCCATGGCTGCCACACATACCACATACATAGAGTCTCATACGGACAACCTTATAGCTCGGACTGAGTTCACATCAAAACAATGATATCCATTCCCATCTGTACTATACACTAACCAGATATAATACATGGCCACATAGCACCATGTATGTCCCAGTACAGCCATCACAAAGATCACATGTGCAGGCATCACAACAATCTTTGCCGGTAATTGCATCACTGCAATCTCCGCCGGTACTCATTTTCTTTCACTCTGAAAGACTTCCATGCTCAAATCCATATGATACAACAAGAACGAACACAAGAAACTAATACACAGAAAGGATCACACAGTCCGTTAACCAGTCACCAAAACACGAGTGACTTGAACGACATCAACTGATAACAGTCGAACATACTGTGGTTGTACCGCTCCATCAATATGCCTCAGCGTCACTATCATTGAACTCTCTCAATTTCATGTTCCTTGCCAACTCCATGACAACAAACATAGAGATCAACATACACATACACGGAGAAACATACACAGATGATACCCGGACAAGAGAATCATCACCACGGTGATCTCACAAATCACCAATTACCGCTGTGGAATACAATACTCAAGAATACTATTATTGTACATGAATCGAATTCGCTACATGTACCATTTGAGTACCACAAGTAACCCATATCTGCATCATCTCCCAATGTAAACACACTGCATTAGCCTTTACCATCCACAGATCAAGAGCAAAGTATTACATTCCCATTCAGGCCATACCTGTCGAACTGACAATGTAACCACAGATTGCAATATCACCTGTATCTTCACTTCCATTCACACATCATGTGTTAGTGGTCAGTCCATCATTAGGTCTGATACACAATCTCATGCAGGCTGACTTTGCACATGGAGTTTATACCAAGCTTTGCTTTTCACGCGCTCCAACCACTGTACAACTGACTCCTCCGATTTAGTATTGACCGACATACCATTACCACGGAATCAGTGAAATAGTTCCCGCGACACATATCATGTTTCCCCTGCCAAATGATAGTACAGAAATTCGGTATACCAATCACGATTACACCCACAACATCACTTATGCCACGCATAAGGATTCATACCAAGTCATACTATCATCCTGCAAAACAAAGGTCAACAATAACAGATACAAATACAAAGCATGTTCCCAGACACTAGATCATCAGTATCACATGCCTGTAAGTGATTAGGTAACTCCCTAACTCACTTCCTCTACCCTTGTTCATCCCGTTCTCGAACCACTGCTCTGATACCACTAATATGGGGTCCTCGATACTTAATCCATTATGTATCAATTAAGCATACATACGTGAGTCTGAATTAAGTAAAAACATGCACTGATTAAGAGTTTTTGACTAGTTAAGTGGTTACAAGGTTATAAAAACCTAACCAACTATACATCACATGTATCACATGTACAAGTAACAACCTAATCCAAGATAACTCCTAAGCAGTGGTTCAGCTCGCAGAGGAAAATGACTCACATCCCGTCTCCCCACGTCTATGAGTCCCTACAGAAACATTCACAAAACGTGAGCATAGATAAACAACTATCTCAGTGCGATATCAAAACACAATATCAATGATAAAGCAATAATAATCCTATCCAATATGAATGCTCTGTCTCATGCATCAACAAATGCAACTATGTCATGACATGTCTCAACAATCACCCTATTATCACGAGCCCCATATGATATGCCTATTCAGCTCAATATGTCAGTGGAACCACATCACATCTTCATATTAGCAGCACATATCATAGTACCATACTCATCTGTGATAATAGCCAGAGCATATACCCAAACCAGGCGTATATCTCTCAAGCCAAAGCATATGTAGTATATCTATCGTGGCAACGATCCCAGCCAAAGCATATACCACACCAGGCATATCTATCAAGGCAATGATCTCACCAAAGCATATACACATATCTATCAAGGCATCCAACTCAATCATATGAAATCCATGTATGCACATGCATATGATACTACCAATCATATGACACAAAGATAACATAAATCATATGATATCAAAACCATAACATCATCATCACATCATATCTATACTCCGTACGTCAACACGTACCTGTAAAGCGACACAAACGAGATAAATCAGTCGTCACTGGCTAATTGCCTCGTTGTCCTGTCCCCTGTGATGGTGCTACAACAATGCCAATAATATATCATGTTATCATAGGCATTAAAATCAAATTCTACAAAAATATAACATTTTTCAAGTTTCTGCCCTTGGCGATCGATCGCCACATCTCACCGATCGATCGCTATACTATTATGTTCCATCGCGATCGATCGCCACAACCTCGCGATCGATTGCCAAAATGTTCTGTTGCTCGCGATCGATCCCACATTGCACCGATCGATCGCCACATGATATAACCGCCTTAAACTTTGCTCAGCCATCGGCGATCGATCGGCACAAAGCTTGCGATCGATCGCCGATGTCCAGAAACTTTAGAACATGGCGATTTTGAGCTTATCCTCATGGTATATCTCCTACAACTCGAAAATGAACATTTAAACATGTTTCATGCAATCTCTAATAGCATAGTAACATGTTTGTGTGCTCAAAGAACTCAATTGTTTACACCATAACTCAAATCAAAACAAACATCACCAATTTCCATGCTTTAACTTCAATTCCTCTTTTACTCTCATACACAAGGATACAAAGCACCTAATCCTTACCAAAATGGTAGGAAGTCACTTCTCCCACTTTTCTATCTTGATAACCAAGTGCAAATCCAAGAAAAGATGACAAAACCAAGAAGGTTTTGGAGAGGAGCTTGGTAGAGATTTGTAGGTGTAAAATGGTGTATTGTGAGTTTAAGCTCACTAATCCCCTTAATATAGCCACTTGCTATAATAACATGCCAAATAACATAAACATGTAAATCCAAACTCAAATTCACATGCTCATGCAACTTTAAATGAAAGGCAAAGGCATATGAAATTCAATTCAAATGTATACTAGTCCATGTTGCTTGATATGCCACTACACTTGATTTCATTCAAGTCATTTCTATGCACTACATCTTGTGCATCATGTTTCTTTCTTGTCATATATCTAATATTCATTTCATGTCTGTGAGTATTAACCCTCGGTTCAACCCGAACCCGAGTTCACATCGTACCGTAATTATTCAAAATTACGCCATAATCATATGACACGTATATAAAGCAAATCGAGGCATTACATATTTATCTTTAACATTCTCCAGTACATACTTAATCTCGTACGAAGGATCACATCGTACAATCCCCAACAGTGTATTTGCCACCATATTACTGTCCAAGTTGTGGTGGTCTATCCCAACATTACTCGAGATACATGTGTGAGGACCACCATACTTCGTTAATTTCCAAAAACCCATTTTGGGCTTCAAAGACGCTCGAAGACCCCATTTACACCTTACGGTAGGAGAAGTCTTTTTGCACCGTAATTTCCACAGAGTACGTGTGCTGTCCACAACACAATACTCACGCCTGACAACTCTAACAGAGTAATCTTTCACAGATGCAATCAGATCTTTCTTATCCTTGAAAATCATGTTCAAGGACAGCTCTCCGACCTTCGGGTTGTAATATCGAGTTCGCGATCCAGAAGGTACATCAATCGAATCAGGAACCTGCTCTTCGTTGACCGTATTAAAAAATGGTGGCATTTCAATCGTGCTTGACAAAAATGGTGCATCTTGCATATGTCTCGGACCATAAGGTGGTTCGCGGGATGTTGTCTCTTCACCGGGACATGCATGGACATTAACATCGTCTTCATCATGCATCTCATCAGCCTCAGTACCGTGTTCTCCAGAATCACTCGATGAATTATCGGGTTCACTATCACTCATGTAAGCATCTCGATGACTATCTCCGTGTACGTCATGTGTGGCTGGTGCAGCAGTTGCTGCCAACATAATTGTATGCTCCGAACCACCAACATCAGGATCAAATACATTATGAATTGGTGTAATTTCTTCTCGTAATCCCCAAACTTCTGCTGTGTTTGGACAATATATAGGATTTTCTTCAGAAGAGCCGGTTATATATTGATCCCAAGGTCCACTTCTATGCTCAGAATAAGGATAATTTTGTTGTTGCTCAACATCTCGACCGCTCGAAGTAGAAGGTTGATCATGGACCACCATATTGCTCAATCCTTCAGTGATATATGGAAGAGTTGATTCTGGCCCTTCAAGACCAAAATCATGATTACTTGCCTCTAAATCGACGTACAAATGCAACATCTGCATATTGGGACATTCCATTATAAATTGTAGAACATCATCATCTACAATATTGATTGATATTTCATTCCAAGACGATTTCTTCATGAATGAATATTTGGTTGACAATTTGATATTAAACATCGTTGGGTCGATGTTTAACTTTCTATGTGCTACTTGAATCAAATCAAATAAAATAATAGAACGTGAAATTCTAGTCGGTCTAACTAGTGGAATGCTATATTCAACCGATCCGTTTCCAATAATAATATTACCACCAAAATATAGCAGTACGGAAATCGAATCCATTTTGAACAAACTAAGAAATATTTTGATTCAAACTTTTGATGTACCGAAAATATTGAACGAGCAAATTTGTTGAAGGATTCTGGTGTCGAAAATATTTTATCTTCACGTTATTTACACACATTTTCAGATATCAATTTTCGTAAAAGTTAAAGTTCACGGGTGTAATATTTACAAATATTTCATATATAATATGATTAATTTTTTTGTCGGGGTAAAAGTATGAAATAAAAATAAAAATTTATGTGATGGAAAGCAAAAGATACACGATAAAGTTGATATGAAGTGACATATAAGTTGACTATATATGCTACGACGAAACATAAAGAAGCACGCGACAACGGACAAACACTACGACTAGACATAAAGTTGTCTAAAGGAGCACGCGACAACCGGTAAACACGGGTCAAGTTAGGAGCCGCCTGTACAAGCGACGGCTCCTAACCAAGGAGTAGCTGCCCTCACGGAGGGCGGCGTTTACCAATTAGTAACCGCCTTCGCTGAAGGTGGCTACTAACTAAGGGAGTAGCCGCCCTCAGCGAGGGCGGCTACTAATGAAGGAGCAGCCGCCTCCTTGAGAGCGGCTGCTACCTTATGAAGAGTCGTTTAACGGTGAGACGACTCCTCATCATGCCATAGCCGCTCTTCGCAGGAACGGTTTAAGGTATATTTGCTAGCACCACCAGTTCGATGTATTTGTGAATTTTTTTTTTTTGAATTATTTTTTTAAAAAAGCCAACAAATTTCACTACATTATTCGAATTTTGAAATTTCAATTGACGGGCACAAATTCATTTCAATTTTTGTAACTATTTTTTATTTCTTTCAAATTCATTCTTTTGTATTATTTTGTTGTTTGATAAAAATATAACTTATAACCAATGGTGATTCACTCCATCAAAACAAATAAATACGAAAATTAGAGTTCCGCAAACAATTAGTCAATTAAAGTGTAAAATAGTACTTTTGACCCTTAAAAAATTAATTAAATAAATTTAAAGAAAATACTATATTCGATAAAATAATGAAGTACATGAAGGTTTAAATTAATTTCACCGCACACACATGCATTATAATATATATTTTTCTATAAAATAAATATTTTTGTAACATAGTTTTTTTTTTAATTTAATTGAATAGTTTTTGTGTTTTTTAAATTTTTTTAGTAAAGCTTATTTAAGTTTTTAATTTGTGCTTTTAATATTTATTTTTATTGTTTTAGCAGTAATGAGATTATATAGTTTGTTGAGAAGAATTTAATAAACGCAAAACATTTGTGAAGTCTTTAGAGGATTCAAATATAATAAATAGTATAAACATATAAACTATTTTTTTTCTGAAAATAATAATTTACAAAATTATTTTTTATTAATTAATCCTTAAGCACTAATAAACAATAATAACAACAACTAAACATTTAATTTCAATGGATTGATGGAGGCTATAAGAACCAAAGAAATAATCAAGGAGTCGCGCATATGCGTCAATCTTCTCAAAAAGCTTCTTTTGATCAGAATATTTTTATTAATTCATTTGGTTCCTTATCTTTGTGTAACTTCGAACTATATATTCTTTGGTCGTTCTTTTACTCTTATGAAACCGAAATCGATGAACTTCACTTGACGCATATGTGTATCGTTGAGCCTACGTTGTACGTCATGACGCACTAATAAAGAAAAAATAAATTATTTTTATGTATAGCTGTTACAAATGTACGTTTTAAAAAAAATTATAATCATGTTGAATAATTATTACTAAAAAATTTAATTGGTCATTTGCTTGTTTACTTCTTACATTTTTAATAAACGACTGAGTCTTTAGAAAATGATTTGCTACAAATTATTAATAATCACGATAGTTATATATGTAAAATTTAATTAGTACAACTAAACAAAATATGATTCTGAATAATGAGAATTAAAGATTGCATCATTTTTTTAAAAATTATTCATGGACTCGGTTGGTTTTAGTCAACGATATAAATAGTTATTTACATTAAAAGTTGATGGGTAAACAAGTAGGGTGAGTCAACTATTTTGATACCATTTGTCAGGATCGATATTAAGGAGTTTATCAGTCCACGCAGCTCAGTCCAGTCAAGTGAGATGCAATAGACATTGTTGTTAAAGTGTTTGCACTGAAAGATTAGATCGAGTTTAGTCTAAAAAACCAAGCGAAAGTAACTTAAACTAACTCACTCTGAACTGATTAAACAAAGAATAAAATGTAAAGATAAACATAAACATAAAGAAAGTAAATATCCACAGAGATTTATTTATGAAAATTTGAAAGTTTAATCCTTCTACATATCACTTTCTTCCACCGAATGGAAGTATCCACTAAAAGACTTTGATTAATACAATCATTTGTGCTAAACCACCCCAGCCGATGTCACCTTACGACTGAAACTCCAAACATCTCAACTTAACTTCTCCTCAGCAGTCTAACTGTAATACCCTTGTCCCACATTGGTTGTGGATGAAAATTTAAAGTGGTTTTTATAAAGGCTTACAATGAACTATTATAGCAACTTGGGTTAACCATTTTCGTAGAGCGAGGACGGATACGAAGTAGTTGCTATAGGAGCCCATTGTACAGTCGCGCTTGCGCGGGCCTGGGCCCGGGGCGTGACAGAATAGTATCAGAGCCGGTCACCGGCAGAAAACACCGGGAGATAAGTGCTATGCGGGGCAAAATGCTACGTGCATGGGAGCCACCTCTTGAGCCTAAAGGGGCAAAGTGCTACACGACGGGGGCCACCTCTTGAACCTGCGGGGCAAAGTGCCACGTGCGTGGGAGCCACCTCTTGAACCTGCGGGGCAAAGTGCTACATGACGGGAGCCACCTCTTGAACCTGTAGGAGCCATCTCTAGATTTTCGGTGCCGGTGGATCGATGAGTTAGGTCGCGACGAGGACGTCGCGTTCTAAAGGAGGGGTGATTGTAATACCCTTGTCCCACATTGGTTGTGGATGAAAATTTAAAGTGGTTTATAAAGGCTTACAATGGACTATTATAGCAACTTGGGTTAACCATTTTCGTAGAGCGAGGACAGATACAAAGTAGTTGCTATAGGAGCCCATTGTGCAGTCGCGCTTGCGCGGGTTTGGGCCCGGGGCGTGACACTAACTCATCTCTTCTTTCTTATACTATTCAGCCACAAGTCTCATTGTTACACAAATCACTCTTGTACAAGAAAGCTCACCATACAAGGATTGAGTGTTTGTTACATGCCATTGATCATATACATGATTAGATATTTTATTCAACGATAGCGCATATGTGTGTGTAGTATGCTCTCAACTAAGTTGATATATTTATGTAAGTTTCCCTCTAACATCGATAACTCTGAGATCTTCATGATGACTTGTGAGTTGAATCATCCTCTCTTCTCTCTGTTTGTTTTTTTTTTTTTTGTATCTCCTCATGTTAATCTTTGAGAGTTTATTATAGCCTTCGTCTTGATTTATCTGTTAGGCACAAAAATATGTCCGTTGGAGAGTGCTTGAACGATTCTGACTTCTTTGTACTTTCTTGTGACTTTTCGAAGGTTCATATTTAACTAGTAGGCTATTTGCAGCTTTAATGAAGACTTTGCTGGTCTGCTCTTGTTCAGTTAACTTGAACATTCAACTGATCTGCTATTATTTGACTCAACTGGTCTTTGTTAATATCAGTTGATTGAATACTCAATTGATTTATCTCATTCAACGAGGTTGGTTGATTTCGACTCAACTAATTAGTTAACTAGCTTTTTCTTTGTAGCTCCGCGAGCCTCTTTGTTCACATGATATAGATTGGTTATGTCAGTCCTCAATTGTACATAGATTTCATTATGTTAGTCCTCAATTGGACTCAGGTCAATTAGCCTGAGATGATTGATCAGTATTGCTGATCACTTCGCTAGTTTGTCTTATTAGGAATTAGTCTTCCAACAACTTCGTTGAAGCTTTGACAATTTTATTGCACACTCATAGATTGAATAGTAAAAACAAGAACAATTTATGTTACTATTAGGATTTGGAATAGTAGGGTTCTCAACAAAAGTTGTGGATGATTTTTCATTTCATTAAGAAGTTAATTTATAGATATTTTGGTCAAAAACCGGATTAGAACAATTTTCACTGAGCATTGTTCTGGCAATTCACCCAAACGATGAGAAGTAATTTTATCCCTAGTTAAAAAAAAAAGTAAAGTTACTTAATTAAATAATTTGGCCCATAATGAATAAAAAAGTATTATTTGAAATAATATTTGGATATAAAGATTTTATTTTTTGTTGAATAGTGGGAAGTTGTAATTGTTCGTCAATTTTTAAATATGAATTTTTTTCTTTTAACAGATTTATTTGTGATTTTTTTAGTTTTGATTAAATTAAGTTGTTTAAAAATTGATGATTCTTGAAGTAAAGATATTTCTTTTACTTTTGTAGGAGTAGAAAAATGAAAACTTATTTTATTTCCCATAATATTAGTAGTAATTCCTTTATGATTTACATGAAAAGGATAAATTGAGGTTAAAAAAGGAGTTCCTAAAATTATTTCTTGATTTTAGTTTTTAACTAAAATGAATGGGGTTTTAAAACAATATCCTTGATTGCAGATATAAGCTTTAGATAATTTATATTTGATATTTAAGGGTGTTGAGTTAGCTGCAACAAGCTTTTCTTTAGTTTTTCATAATATTTGGTAGGAATGAGTCCTTCATTAATACAATTTTGATCAGCACCACTGTCTATTAGACAAATAGTGTTAATTTTAAAATCATTAATTATTAAAGTAATCATAGAATACCATTTTTGAAATGAAATTTTTTCTATTGTCTGAACGTATTGTTCTTGATCAGGCATATTTTGAGAAACATGAATTTGTCCTTGATCAGAATCTTTAGTGTTAAAGGAATGTTCTTGTTCAAGAATAGATAATCGTATCTAATTCTAAATCTTTTGCATCAAGATTATTTAATTGACAATAAATATTTGAGATTTGTTTTTTTAATTGATTAATTTCTCGTTGGAGATCATTAGAATTTATTTTCCTTATAGTAGAGGAAGGGCTTTTATCAAATAATTTTGAAATACTAAAAGGTTCATTTATTTGACTAACTGGTTCTTCTTCAGTAATAAGTAAATTTTTAAATTTTTGTAAATATTCTTTACGATATTCAGGATTATTGATTTTATTAATTAATTCGAATAGAAATTCTTGTTGATCTTTATTTTTTGTAATGATATTAATAGATAAAGAACAGAAATTTGAATTTTGAGCTTCGTTATCGCTGTCACTAGAGCTATCTAAAATTTGGTTTATATATTCGAAATCAGTATTAATCCTAGATTCTGATTCAGAAGTTTGAGAACTTGGCTTTTCTTCATTTATTAATAAAGTTGATATTTTATCTCTAAGTTCTGGATCATCTTGAAATAGTTCATTAATTTTTGTCTTAACAGGACAGGTGTCAGCTTTGTGACCAAAACGGTGACATTTCCAACATTGAATCTTGGTAGTATTAGTGTTACTAAACTTTTTGTATGGTTTTTTGTAAGATTTTTTCTTTTTCTTGAATGTTTCGTCTGGATTAGGTTCCTTTGAACTTCTTTTAGGTTTTCGAAAATATTTTCGATATCTTTTGTCTGAAGTGAGTTTTTTTACTTTATTTTTATAATATGTTGATGGAGCAAGAATTTTTTGCATACCGAAAGCTTCACAAAAGTTACCTAATTCTTTTCTAGAGTTATGTTTATCTTTACCATATTTTGATTGTATTTTTAATTCTGAGCATAACGTTAAAGCTTCTCTTTTGATAAAGAAAATAATTGACCAAAAGTTATTGAATCAAAATTGATAGGATCACTATCAGTTTCAGTTTTGAGTTTTTGGGTTATTCGTTCACCGAATAATTTTGGAAGACCTGCAATGAATCTTTCTTTCCAGAAAGCTTGATTACAATCTGTTCTTTTAAGAACATAAGTAAGAAAGACGTCTTTGTACCATCTGTAATCAGATAGAGTAGGACATCTTAAGTTTGAAAGAACAATATGAGATGAGCTTAATTCTTCTTTGGGATTTCCTATAAAATACATACCTATAGTAATTAGTAAATAGTCACAGGCATCCGCCTTTTGTTGAATTATACCATCTTCAGTTTCAAATTCTGACTTATGATGTATAATAGTTTGTTTTTCTTCTAAAGTTAATTGGTTATCCCACCAATTTTTTAATTGTCCAGTAAATCCTGTTACAAGTAGACCTACAGCATTTTCTTCTGTAGTATTTTGATTTCGGTAGGCAGTTTTTGCCATACCCATTTCTTGTAATGTATTGAGTATTTCAGATTCGGATTTACCATCTATATTCCATTGATGTATAGATTGTCCATCATATTTAGAAGTTTGAAATTGAGTTCTTTCTTCATATTGAATATCAGGAGGTGTAGGTTTGTTATAAAAATTTCTAGTTGGTCCGAATGAACGTAATTTATTTATTTTGCCTTTAAAATTTTCATTAATTTCATTTATGAGATTTTCAGTATCACTATCGGAACTTTCATTTTCGTTTGATATTTTAACACAATTAATTTTTGAATTACTAGTAGAGGGAATATTAGCTAGTTTTTCGTTTATACGATTAAGTATATCGGTATTTGGTAATTTTAATTTACTTTCAAGGGACATAGGAATACTTCTTGGGTTAAAGTGAGGTTTAGAAATATCTTGAGGAAATTTTAAATTTTCTGATTTAGTTTCTATTTGTAAATTTTGCATTTGATTTAACTGAGTTGCAATAGTATGTAAAATTTGATTTGAAAAATTGTTTTGTTGATATATTTTTATAACATCTTCTTGTGTAACAGTGTCTTTTCCGTCACGACCTCGTTTGAAAGGAGTGGCTATAATTGCACTATCTGGAGTGCTTATTTTTATTTTTTGAAGAGGTGGATGAATAGAAGTGACAACAGTATTATTGTCTAAAGTCCATTTTTTGTAAAGAGTTGTTTGAACATTTATTTGTTGTAGAGAATAAACATTTTCTATATCTTTAGTAAAAGTATACATATTAAACCAATTAAGTAAAGGAATATTTGACATTTTCTTAATTATGTCCATCATCCAAGCCTTTTTTATTTGTTCTACGAATTGTGGTTCTAAGTTTTCAAACCATTGTCTTTTCTCTGCATTATCTGGATCATTGTAATCATCACTTAAATATTGATGATTAACTTTAAAATTTAAACATGAAATCATGTTTATTTGAGATAAAGTGGGGGAATTTGGAGGCGAATAATTTGTTGAACTAGAAGGTTGGAATTTTGGAAGAGGAGATTTAAAATTGATTTTTGAGTCGGTAAAACGAGACTGGAATTATTTGAAACAGATTTTCGAGATGATTCTGGTTCGGGGTCATCTTGTATAGATGAATGGGATCGTTCTCTGTATGAGTTAAATCTTAGTAATATACGACCATCAGTTTCTTCAATTATTTCAGATATGTCTCTTCGTATTAAATTTCTGGGTATTTGAGGAGTTTGAATAATAAATTCATTTGGGATAGTGATTTCATCCCATTTCAAACGTTTTGGAACAAAAACAGATGGATTATCTGCTTCTACATGTAATAAGACAATTTCGTCTTTTATTGTAGTTTGAAGATTAAATTTTTGGATTTAATTGGGAATTCATTATTCTAAAATAAACTCTATATATGATAGCAAAGTTTTTACACAAATCTCAAAATTCATCTCCTTGAAGATGAACGTCTAAGACTAACGAGTCTTGAATTAGTGGATCTGAAAGATCTACTGAAAAGTTAGGGGAACAGTTGAAGTATATTGGTCCATTACAAACATTTGTTTGAATCATGGCCAATAAAGAAGATTTATATCTTTTTAATCTTTTATCTCGTAGAGCGAGATATATTGGAGCATTAACTCCCATATGAACTAATGGTTTAACTGCAACTTGAATTAAACCAAAGTGAATATATTAATAATGTCTTTCTATATATTTAGTGATTGAATTTAAAGATATCAAAGGTATACTTTGAAATTCTTGTTGTATAGAAATAGTTTCTTCATGAGTTCTAATTGAAAAAGCAGTTTTGAAATCAAAAGATCCTATTTGATAAAGAGTCTCTATTTGTTCTTCTGGAATAGTCCAGTTTGAATAGTTAATAGGTAAATGTATTTCTTTTGATTGAATGATACTATTTGAACTTGAAGAACTTCTAGAAAATAGTCTTCTAATTGATGAAGCCATAGAAAAGTTTTTAAATTCTTATTGTTAAGTTGTCTACTGTGAACAGTGTTTACGGAGTACGGGACCACCACCGGGACCACCTACACACGGCTGACCAACGGACTTACTGGCTGACCAACGCAAACAGTAACACCGGAACAGTATGAACTTAAAATAATAATCTTAAAACTAAGGAATGGTTTCTACAAGTTGAAGATAGATCTAGATTTAGGAGTAACCTGGCTCTGATACCATTGGGAGAAAGGATCGAACTTTGTAACGTAAATGAAACATGAAATGATTAAACATGATATGAATGTAAAACAATAAACAATAAATTGATGTATGAAACGAAAGATTGTAAATAAAACTGACTTACTTTGAATTTGAACAAAAGTAGTTGATTACAAGCAAGGATTGTAGTGGAAAATGAGAGTGAATTTAATTATAAGATCATCCAGAGAATTCTGCGATGATTGTAATGAACTCTACACATCTATTTATAGATACATAATTGAAATTACATTTGAATTTACATTACATTTGCATTACATTAGCATCTACTTTTGAGAATGGCAGACAGTACTTTTAACTTTGGCATCTTTTCTTTTGATTTGAGTGGGAAAGCATCTTGCATTAGAACCATAGCTTTATTCTTTACTTTGAGTAGTGGTAGCTTTGACGTCAAATCTTCTTTTGTCTTTTTGTTGGTTGTGGATCTTTGCTGTAGAGCCAACTGGCTGTGATGAGTCCTCCAGCTTTCCACATGAATTTTAGTTTGCCAACATTGGAGCCGGATAATTCTCTTGTTTGAATCATTGAACATAAATTTTTGTAATCATTTTTCTTGGTCATAGCTGCCGAATCATAAATCAAATGGGTCTTGAGCAAATTGATCTTTGAATGGGTCAAAGTTTGATGTTGATTCATCTGAGTCAGCTTTTGATGAGGACGACTTCACTTGTTTTAGATAATTAACATAATTAGCTGCTAATTCTGGGCAATCTTCCATCATATGAAGTAGTTTGATTTGTTGTTCTGAATACTCGTTTGCAGGTTGTTTTTCTAATTTTGTTTTTCGTGCATTTTGAAGCATGAATTCATTTTTTGCTTGAGTTCTGGCATGCAAGGGATGAGTTGGTTTCGTAGATACTTCAGTTTGATTAATTGATGACCATTTAATTTTTTTCACCAGTTTCAAGAAATCTAAGAACCACTTCTTGATTACAGTAATTTGTTGAATAATTTTGCCACCATTTAATTTTGAATTCTCTTACAATAGAAATGGGGTAAGATTTTGAATAAAATTGTTGAAATTGGAAATTCCAACAGAAAATCCATGGTACTTTGAATTCGGCAAAATATAGAATTTGTTTTTCAAATTAATGTACCTAGTGCTTTTGAGATAAAACTTTGGAGGGCAAGTTTTACGTCTGGATGTAGTATTTCGGTTGAAGGACCAAATTTAAACCACCAATCGCAAAACCATATGGGGAATTCTTTAAAAAAGTTTGTATGAAATGTAAAAAACCATGAATGATCAAAGGGTCTTTTGAAAAACGTATTAAACCAAGCCATTTTGTAATCAGGATAATTATAACCCTTTGGATTAAAATCTTTTGAAAAATTCTTTTGTGAGAATGGAAAAGTCCATTCTTCTTGTTTAAAATCTTTTTTATTATACATTTTGAAAAAGCAATTCGAGAAGGATTTTTATTATCAGGAGTGTGGACTAATTCTATTGATTTTGAATCAATTAGAATAAATTCATAAAATTGTTGAGTCTTTCTGGAATCTTCTGGGTACCAATGACAACCTTGAGGATAATATCGTTGAATAATACTTCTGAGTGTATTAAAGTCAGGGACAGTTGAAAATCTAGTTAGAGTAAGATGTTCAACATAAGGTTTTGTGAAATAGGGGGATGATTGGGATGATTGAGTGGGTAAAGGTTTTTCAGGTGTGGCAGTGCAAGGGGCATTTGTACCGCTTGAGTATAGGTAAGAGGAGGAAAATCTGCAAGAACTGTAAATCTAAGGGGTGGCCGAGGAGGCCGAGGACAAAATCCAGAGCATATTATAGCTCAACATGGACCACGTAGGCTCATAGCCAGGAATTTATCTCAAGAACAGGATCCTTTATATCAGGAATTCCTTGCTTTCAAACAGCAGAAAGAGGGTAATATCCCTGAAACAGAAATAACAACATCATATGCTAATATCGTTAATAACGATGAAGGAGAATCACATAATTTTATCAAAAATGATTCTCAGGAAATTATATTTTTCCTTGAAGATATTGATCTAAAATGGGGCAATGAACCCTGGAAGATTATGAGCAGGTATATTGACACTGCTTCATTTGCTTATGGGACTTATAAGTCTAGAAATTATTATGAGCAATTACTCTTAAATAATTCATGCGAAATTACGCGATTTCCTTTAGGACAAAAGGAAAATTTTACTTTTAGTAAAATCATTATTAAACGAGTAATAACTCCGACCAAATGGGGAATATCACATCTGAAGGAAAAAAGAATTTGCTTTTCCTAATAATCAGATGATTAAATATAATTATTGGGACTATGTGGAAACCTTTCATAAAGTCTTCTTCTATGAAAACAATAGAAAACGACATTCGTGGTTTAAAAAAATTTATACCGAAGTATCTAAACATGATATTCCAAATTGGTTCATAAATTGGTGGGGCAAATATGGCACTACTCATAAAATTGTACCAGAAATTTATAAAACCTATTTCGATGAATGGATTGATTTATCTCCTAAATTAATTCAATTACAACAACAAAGTTCTGGTATAACAGGAATAGCATTTTTCTATTTCTTTGTTGAATTTTCTATTCCTTGGCTTTGGAAATGGACGCCAGAAGTGTCTTATACTGACACTCATATCCCCTGCCTTAAAAGGAATTTTTATTCAAAATTCTGGGATAAAATGTTAAAGGAAAATCCAGACACCAAACAAATGTTTGGAATTGATACTTTGGAACTAATTGCGGATACCAGTGCTACTTATCAGACGGATAATTTTGTAAAAAATTCGTTTGAGCAACCTTCACCATTTGAGCACATTGCTCGAAAAATGCCGAATGAAATCCGAGGTAATGACTAAGGAGAAAATGATCGAAGAATATTTGGAAGCAATGAAGAAGGATTTATTAACCAGATTTGATGATGATAACATGTCTGAAAAATCAATTTCTGAAGATTTACAGGATGCACAGGATCCCAATATTCCTTTTGATGATATTTTTGAAACATTCAAAGCGACCATGATGGAAACTGGGTCTACTGGATCCACCTCAAAAGATAAAGACAAAACACTATAAAAAGAAGATGCTGATTCCCCGCATTATTTGGCTCAATGGCAGACAAACTTTAGTGGATATGACTAAAGAGACATATTACTTTAAAAAGTATTTTAAGATAGAATATATTCCATCCACTATCTTATTTTTATATGTTAGTGCGTCTACTATTGTAAATTAGTGTGGTTCATGTTTGTACTTTTTTATTATTAGTCTGTACTGTTTATATATTTGGTTTGAAGTCCGGATTTGAAATCCGATGTTTCTCTCCTATATAAGGAGCTTATTTTTTTTTTTGAGCAGACTGAAATCATCCACTCTTGTAATATTCTCGTTCATCTTAATAAACAGTTTGCATTTGGTTTCAACTACTTTTATTCTGCTCTTCCTTTCTGTAAGTATTCTTTTATCTTTATTTTTATATTATCATAAATATTATGATAGGCTAATTGATTATTTGTGTTAACTTAAATCTCATTTACTTACTTATGCCTTGATTTGGTCCTTATGTATCTTATGAATAAATCATTCTAGGTTTGAATATTAAAACTGGCATTTAAGAACTATTGTACTATTGCCCGCTTATGACGAGGTGTGTCGATTAGGGTGTTTTTGTACTGTTATAGTTCAAGGATTGACGGTTTTTATATTCTGTAGAAGTCCTAGGTTCATGATGAATTCATAGGAGGTCTCGATTGGTATCAGAGCCAATTAGGTATTAAGTTAAGTAGAGGATGATGAAAGTTAACACAAGTAGCCTTATTCAAATGAATTTAAATCTTGTTAAGAAACAAAATACTGTTAAGAACAGTATGGTACAAGAATATGATGTACCTCAGAATTTAGAATCATTAAATCGATGGACAATTCCTAAAATTGAACCTAAACTTATATATAAGTTAGGAGCTTTTGAAAAATTAGGAATTAAACAAATTGTTAAAACTACTGAAGAAGCAATATCATTAAATAATGATGAAATGGTTTTAAAATTACTTAGTGAAAAGGATATTTTACCTTATGTCGAAACTCGTAAATTTCTTCACATTGGTTTAGTGCAAATTGCTTTTAAACCTTTAACCTTAGAAGGATTACCAGAAAGCTTTATAGCAGCTTTAAGAGATGGTAGAAATTTAAATTGGAAACAATCTTTGATTGGAATTATTCAATCCAGTTTGGCACATGGCCCTGTTTATTTTGATGTTTATCCAAATTTGCAATTATCTTTATCTGATATTAATATATTAGATGCTTTGACACTAAATGTAAAAACTCATGGTTACAATTATGCTCGAGGAACATAAATAATTTGTATTTGTTATCGTATTTATTATAAACCTTTGCATACATTAAATCCTCAATGTAGGAGGATGGATAAACCAATTAATGAAACAATATTAATTGAAACTAATTTTAGTCGTTCAAACATTACAACACGTAGAGCTATTAAATGGGATGAAATTATTTTCCCTGATAACTGGACAATTGAACATGCAATTCCTGTTCAAACCAGAATTCAAAACAATTTAGTTGATGTTATACAAACAAATGATGGTTCAATTCAACTACAATTTGAACCAAATAATCAACAAAAAATATTACAATCAATACCTAGATCTTTAAGATCTAAATCATCTAAATCGTATTCATTTTTTTCTCATATATCCCCAATGGAGGAAAATAATTCTCCTCATAGAGCTTCAACATCAGCAATTCCGAATTTACCTGATGATTTACAACATGAAAGAATAAGTAAATTATATATTAATCCAGACAATATTGTCAGAGGATTAAAAGAATCAGAAATAACTGAATCCGAAATGAATTTTTCTTTATGAATAATACACCCAAAATAGATTTTAGCCCTGGATCTAGTGCCAGGCAGAAAATAAAAAATGAATTTAATCAACCTAAATGGGAACAATTCAGGACATGGTTTTTTCATAACATATCAAAAGACAAACAAACTATCTTACAGAATGAATTTTATAAATTCTGTTCTGAACAAAATGCTTACATACCCTTTATATCATGGTTTATATCAACACATGTTGAACCATATATACAAATATTAGAAAGAAATTATAAACTTTCTAATGGGAATATTTTGAGAAATTTATATCCTCCTCAACAAGCTTTTGAGATTGAAAAGGATGGAACAATTCTTAATTTTTCAGCGTTTTCAAAATTATTAGAAAATGAGACTTTACAACTCACATGTCAACATATTAATAAATTATTAAAACAACAAAATTACACCAATATTTTTCTAGTTATATTAGGAGAACAAATTAATCTATTACATAATAGAATTGAGAATATTATTACAAAAATTGCACAAATCCAACCTTTAGTTGGAATAACACCACCATCGGATATAATATTAACCACTCCAAATATACAACATCCCCCTGAAATCAAGGATTTTAAATTAAAATCAATGGGAGACTTCGAACAATTTTTAGATAATAAATTTAAAGATTTGAAATTATCTGTTTCAGTTTTAGATACTGATTTCCAGGATCAATTATCTCATGGAAATCACACACAAATCATTGGTGATCAAATAAATAAATTAAAAAATAGATGGTTGCCATTCCACACCCGAGTTCAACCAACTTGAGCTTCAATAGCTAGTGTTCTTGAAATAATTGCACCGAGAGATTATATCGAGTTCGGTTACAAAACCGAGCGGAAGACACTCGACATAACCCGCTCTATAACCGATTAAACATTTGAAAGGCGTTTTAAAGATATGCAATTAAAGTAAATAAACAAGCATTTGTTTATGGAAGTTCGAAGGTGGTGTAATCCTTCTACGTCTCCCCTTCTTCCACCTCATTGAAGGATTCCACTAGAAGACTTTGATTTATACAATCCCGTTGTACAAACCCGATCCAGCTGGGAATTCCCCATCCAACTAGAACTCCTAGCAACTCAACTATGTATGTTCTTTAATGTCTCACATACAAAGACCTCTCATCGGTTGTGATAAATCATCAACCGTTACAATGGTATTCACTCTTCTATTAAGCTCTCAAATACAATGAATAGAGTGAATACAAAGGCACAAATGATCTCCAACTAGATCTGATACAGCAAGGTAAGTGGTGCCAAAGATTTGGGGAGTGCTCTTCATTTAGCAACTTTTGTCTTTGAAGTTCCCCAATTGAATCCCAAGTGGGTTTGCTTTGGAAGGCTTGGATTGATCTTCAATCAGCTGTTATTGAGCTTCCAAATCATGTATATATATCCCCAAGTAATGATATATACGTTAGACACAAGAATATGCCCGTTGGAAAGGTTCTGCATTATTCCCGAGCTTGCAACGGTCATATTCTGGTTTCTGGGCTATTTGTATTTCGGACCGGATTGGCCGGATCAGCTTGGGCAGATCAGTATGGCCGGATCAGCATGGTAGATCAGTCTGGCAGATCAGCACGGGCATATCATTCTGGTCCGGATCAGCACGGGCAGATCAGTCTGGTCCGGATCAGTCTGGACAATCAGCTTGATACAAAAACAGATTGATAAACTTGCTCTTCGATCTGTTGCTTGTAACTCTTGATTCTTTGATTTCTGGGCAAAGTGATCTACATGAAAGTTGTAGCCCTTTCTCTTAGCTTTCCACGTAATCAAGAATCGCTAGATTTCGAGTTTGTATGAGAGAGTTATGCTTGAAATACGAGGCGATACTCCTGCTATCTGTTTGCTGGATGCAGCAGCACATGACGTTACTTGCAGAAGCTTTTTGGCCATCTTAACGTCCGATTCAGTCTTTCACTTCCAAATATGACTTGTAGATCTTTGTCTTAGCTTTCCAACCCATACTGAATCGTTCCGTTCCGATAAGCGAGCTAAGAGTTATACTCACCAGACTAACAGTTGCTTGCTGTAACAGCTCGATCTTACAGGCGTCACATGGCGTGACTTGCAGAAGATTTTTAGCCATCGTAACGTCCGATTCAGTCTTTTCCTTTCAAAGATGACTTGTAGATTTTTGTCTTAGCTTTCCAACCCATACTGAATCGTTCAGTTCCGATAAGCGAGCTGAGAGTTATGCCCACCAGACTGACAGTTGCTTGCTGAAACAACTTGCTGTTTCTTCGCGGTACATCTCGATCTTGCAGGCGTCTTTTCTACTTGATCACATTCGAACTAGCCGATCTGTTGTGAAATATGACTTTTATTATTTTGAGTTGGCTATTCAATCTCTTTGGAAGCACGCCATTTCGATATCCGAGCTATTAGATATTATCGAAACAATCCGCTCTGCCAGGATTTCAGACTTGGTCCAGCTTGATATTTTCAAGCTACTTCTTTGTAATTCATCAAGCTCTTAATTATGATCTATGAACTGCACACTTGATGAAATATGTTAGCAACACAATAACAAGTTTTGTTAACATCAAAACCAAGATTATTCGGGTTTCCAAAACCCAACAATCTCCCCCTTTTTGATGATCACAAAACTTGAATAAAAATATGAACATTAAAGCACAATGTTGCATAACAAGAAAAATCATATTTTTTAAATAACATAGTTCTCCCCCTTTTTGTGTGAATCAAAAAGGAAGACAAATAATTTACTCCCCTCAAGGATTAAGATTAAACTCCCCCCCTTAATTTTAAAATGTTTGAAAATTTGAGCAAGAGAGGGGCAAATGGGGTAGACTAAAACAAATTAAAAAAATGCAATGCACATTAAATTTTTGAACAAAAATAACCTCTTTTGATGATGGATGAAGCATACTTGGCAACAAAATTGAATTTCTTGACAAAACTCAACAATGTCTATTTCATCTTTCAGCGGTGGCAGCACATAAGTCAACTTTGCAGAATAAACTGCTTTTCCTCGTGAGGAATTAGGCTGCAAGACCTATACCGTTGCGATCCTCTATGAGTCTAGTTTGCAACGCAAAAAACGGTTCATCATTTGGACATCTGATCAAGAAGTTATGCCAATTTTCCCAAAGTCGCTGCAAGTTGCCAGAAAACTAAAAATGCTTCGAAAATTGTTAGATAAAATCTCAAAATAAAAATTTTAAACTTAATATGAGTTTAGAACAGTTTGAATGAAAATTAAACCTTTAAAATAGATTTTAAAATTATTTTCGTGCAAAATGAATGCAATGAAATTGATTTTTATGCTAAAAATTTTCATACACCAAATTTTGAAAAAATATGCTATGAAAATATTTCATGCTCATGAGAAAATTTTGAAAATGATTTTAAAAGAAATCCGCTACAAAAGTCGGTTCAAATGCTTTCCAAGAACAACCCGCTCTGATACCACTTGTCAGGATCGATTCCGGGGGTGGGTTGTCATTCCACACCCGAGTTCAACCAACTTGAGCTTCAATAGCTCGTGTTCTTGAAATAATTGCACCGAGAGATTATATCGAGTTTGGTTACAAAACCGAGCGGAAGACACTCGACATAACCCGCTCTATAACCGATTAAACATTTGAAAGGCGTTTTAAAGATATGCAATTAAAGTAAATAAACAAGCATTTATTTATGGAAGTTCGAAGGTGGTGTAATCCTTCTACGTCTCCCCTTCTTCCACCTCATTGGAGGATTCCACTAGAAGACTTTGATTTATACAATCCCGTTGTACAAACCCGATCCAGTTGGGAATTCCCCATCCAACTAGAACTCCTAGTAACTCAACTATGTATGTTCTTTAATGTCTCACATACAAAGACCTCTCATCGGTTGTGATAAATCATAAACCTTTACAATGGTATTCACTCTTCTATTAAGCTCTCAAATACAATGAATAGAGTGAATACAAAGACACAAATGATCTCTAACTAGATCTGATACAGCAAGGTAAGTGGTGCCATTTCGATATCCGAGCTATTAGATATGATCGAAACAATCCGCTCTGCCAGGATTTCAGACTTGGTCCAGCTTGATATTTTCAAGCTACTTCTTTGTAATTCATCAAGCTCTTAATTATGATCTATGAACTGCACACTTGATGAAATATGTTAGCAACACAATAACAAGTTTTGTTAACATCAAAACCAAGATTATTCGGGTTTCCAAAACCCAACAAGATAGTATAAAGACACATTTCTCAATAGAGTTATGGAATTACAAGATTGTAATATTTCACATTGGAAATCCAAATTTATTGATGGATTACCTCACCTCTTTGCTGAAAGAGTTAGGAAGAATCTTAGAAAGTATCATATTAATATCCCTTATGATTCCTATACATATGGAAAACTTATTGGCACATGTATCCAAGAAGGATTAGCCCTATGTAATGAAATTAAATTAAATCAACAAATTAAAAGACAAAATTTGTCTGAACGAAAACAATTAGGACTGTTTTGTGAGCAATTTGGCATGGACATACCATCACAAAATAAGATTGATACTAAAAATAGAACATTCAAAAATGAGAAAACTTTTCAAAAACCGTATTATAAGAAAAGGAGAAAATATTCTCAGAAAAGATTAGATCACAAAAGTGAAAGGAAAAAAATTAGACAATCAACTAAAATACCTAAAAAACAAAATATAACTTGTTTTAGATGTGGTCATACAGGTCATTAAGCTAATAGATGCAAGATGAAAGAAAAAATTAATAATTTAGATATTCCTGATAAAATTAAGGATGCTCTTAATACAATATTAGTACACTCTTCTGATAGTTCTGATTATTTATCAGACTCATCTTATGATTCGAATGATTCAGATGAATCAAAACATCTTCAGGTTTTAGAGAATGAATCTAGTCATTCAGAAACAGACTGTTGTAAACCTTGTTCTATAGGACAACTTTGTATTAAGACCATTTCAGATGAATCAAATGATTTACATTATAAAATATTATCACAATTTCAGGATTTAAATATAAATACTTTAACTAATACCAATATATTAGAATTTCTCAAATTAGTTAAAGACCCTGAATTAAGATATAAATTAATTGATCAAATGAAAGATATACCTTCCACTTCAACTTCCAATAATATTCCCCGGAATAATATTGTTAGTACCAATGATCCGTATTCTATGACAGAAGTTTATAAACTTCTAAGACAAAAACAAACATATGATACCCCTACTTCAATTAATGATTTATTTATAGAGATTGATAATCTTAAACAAGAAATTAAATTTCTTCAACATGAAAATAAATTATTTGATACTCGAATTTCTAAATTAGAAGATAATCAAATTTCTAATTCTCCAATTACATCTCCAAAATTTCCTGATAAAGATAATTTTCAATTACCTCCAGAACATGATTTTCTAGCAACATTAGAAATTCTAGTTGCTCAAAAATGGTATACTCAGATTACTTTATTAATTGATAATCATTTTACTAAAACATTTACAGCACTTATTGATATTGCTGCAGATTTAAATGTTATTCAGGAAGGATTAATTCCTACTAGATATTATACCAAAACAACTCATAGTTTATCCCATGCTGGTGGACAGAAATTGGATATCCAATATACACTTCCTCAAGTTTCTATTTGCATTAATCGAACATGCATAAAAACTAGCTTTTTATTAGCTAAAGATATTACTAACCAAGTAATACTTGGATCTCCATTCATTACCCAATTATACCCAATTACATACATTGATAATTTAGGTATTCGTGGTACTTTTGAAGGAAAAGCTATTTTTCTAAAATTCTTAGATGCTCCTTCACCACGATACATTAATATTATTCATGATCATATTCAAAATAAAATTCACCAATTACAATTTTTAAAATTTGAAATAAATACTATCACCATAAGTGATCAGTTACAAAATCCTAGATTAAAGGAAATAATTCAGTTAATAGCACAACAATTTTCTTTAGAGATTTGTAGTGATCACCCCAATGCTTTTTGGAATCGAAAAAAGCATATTATCTCTTTACCCTATGAGGATGATTTTAATGAAAAATTAATCCCTACAAAAGCTCGACCATGTCAAATGAGCTCTGAATATTTGGAGTTATGTAAAAAGGAAATTGAATCCTTATTACAGAAGAAGTTAATTAAGCCTTCTCAATCTCCTTGGTCTTGTACTGCTTTCTATGTTAATAAAAAGAGTGAACAAGAACGTGGAGTACCAAGATTGGTTATAATTATAAACCATTAAATAAAGTCTTAAAATGGATAAGACATCCAATCCCTAATAAAAAGGATTTATTAGATAGATTATATGATTCTCTCATATTTTCAAAATTTGATCTGAAATCAGGATATTGGCAAATACAAGTCAATCAAAGTGATACTTATAAAACTGCTTTTAATGTTCCAATAGGACATTATGAGTGGAATGTGATGCCTTTTGGCTTAAAAAATGCACCTTCTGAATTTCAACAAATTATGAATGATATTTTTACTCCTTATAGTGAGTTTATTATTGTTTATATAGATGATATCTTAGTATACTCCAAAACAATTGATTTACATATAAAACATTTAGATATGTTTAAGAAAATTATTATTCAAAATGGCTTAGTTATATCTAAACCTAAAATGTCTTTATTTCAAACTGAGATAAGATTTTTAGCCCATAATATTACTAAAGGAAATATAATTCCTATTGCGCGAAGTATAGAATTTGCTTCTAAATTAATTTAACTTAATATGTAATATAAAGTAGACAGATCGCATATAAGTGTCCAATAACTATGTTTCAATTAGTTGGTATGAATTAAGATTTGACCAAATAATTGAGAATTTTGGAGGAAAAAGCAAAACAAAATAATTCATATCAATAAATAAGTTGACAAGGAATTTGAAAAGATAAAAAAGGAAATAAAAATATTAATTCGAAGTAAAGAGAAGGTGAAATCATAGCTAAAGAAGCGCATCAACATATCTCATTGGAATGTGAGAAAGCGGTAGACTGGATATACAACATGCATCAGCAACTACCTAAAGAAGATTTTAATCTCTTATTGGTTATGTGTTGGACACTATGGAATACAAGAAATAGATGCCTTCTAAAACAGTTACGATGCACATGGTTGTATGGAGTTTGCTTGTGATTACTTGATGCAATTCAGATATGTCATTACCATTACAAGTCCAGCTTCAGGAGATATCGTTTCAAATTGTTGGCAAACACCTCCACCTGAAGTTATCAAGATAAACTGTGACGTACCAATATTTCAACAAGGAAATTCAGCAGGATTTGGAATCATTGCAAGATATCATCAAGGTAAATGTATAGAATGGAGTAGTAAACATCATAATGCCTCAACGGCTCCTGAAATGGCGGAGGCATTAGCAATGCGTGAGGGAATTGAACTAGCATGACAACAAGGCTGGAATATAATATTATTTGATAGTGATTGCAAAAATGTCGTTCTGGCCATGAATTCCAAAACTGAGAATTTTTCATCCATTGGAAATATTATCTTAGATATAAAGCTAATGTTGATGGAATTCCAAGAAGTGGAGGCACAAATGGTGAGCGCAGAAGTGGAAATATAGCATCACATCTACTAGCTAAAAAAGCAAACATGACAACATTTGGTTTATCAGACTATCCAGATTTTATTCACAGTATTGTAATAGCTGAAAGTTGAGATTGATCAATAAAATATCGTTTACTTCTAAAAAAAACAAGGTATGTCTCGACTCCTAATTATATTGGTTTTTTTTATGCCCAGAAGACACTGTCCTTAGAGCATGTTCGTTTATATAACAAAATCAAAGAACATGTGTGCTTGATACAAGTGCACACGTCCATTTTTGTAAAAAAAATCGAAGAATGGATGTAGTTGAATACCACGATAACAAACAAGTCAATCATAAATACACCTAATAATAAATTTAATACAAGGGTTTCTTAATTAAATAATCAATAAATAACATCATTTAACAAAATAACCGATTATGGAAAATGTCATTAAAGTGACCCAAGTCACCATTTCAGGTGGCGACTTCATTTGAAGTCGTCACCTGAGATTGCGTCTTCAATTCTGGAAAAAAAATTATTGAATGCATCATTTAAGATGGCGCCTTCAATAAAAAAAATATTTTTTTGCTGAACATGTCATCTTAGATGGCATCTTCATGTCTTGAGAAAAAAATTGGAGGCACCATCATAGATGACTCCTCAAATAAAGAATTAATTTTTTTTATGAAGATTGCATCTTCATTCTGGAAAAAAAATAACTGGAGGCGCCATGGCGCATCCAAATAAAAATTATATTTTTGTTGAAAGCGCCATCTGATATGTCGTCTTCTTCAGTATATATACCCGTCGAAGCCCTCCATTTTCTACAACGAAACAAATTCACACAATAACAATAGTGTTCTCTCTGATTTATCGTTCAAATTGTCGAATCTCTATCGATCTTAATTCGCCGTCGTTCAAGTGTTGTTCAGGTAAAAATCTTGTGGAAAATGGAAAGAGTTCGGAATACCTCGCCACATGTGATCCAAATGTGTAAGGACCCTAGTTCCTTAAGTGCGGACTAAAGGCATAATTAGAGCTAACATATATTATCAGAGTAAAATGATCGTGTTGAGACTATGAGCTTTAAGAATTACATGCCAAAAATAAGGACTATCAGAGGATTAATTACATTCCCCATCAATGAATGTTATCAACTATAGCTTTACACTACTCCTAGAGTAGACACTATACAAAAGTAATCCCGTCCTTCAATTCCCAAAAGTGTTCTTCATAAGCTCACTGCCTCAACCCGCCTTAGCCCCTTCTTATCATGCCAAAAGTGCACCTACAAGGACAACCCCCAAACATGAGCATATAATAATTCATATACAACACAATATGAATTTAAGGCGTAAATGCATAAACCGTAATAAACACTTCCTGTTTTTCCATGCATTTTAAACGCTCCCTTTTTTGGTTGTCCCTGTACCATAATTCATGAGTATAATCAAATAGATTATTCAATGGTCCACACATGTCATGACATAATACCATTTTCACTGTTACCAATTACCAATCACCAATCCCTAGTCTGTTCATCACAATGTATTTTAATGCCCCTCGCTGTTCATATAGGCGGCATAGAATAACCTCGCTTCAATGGACATGCGGCGCTCCCACCCCTCGCTTCACATTGAGCGGCAAATATTCTTTCCTCGCCTCATATGATAACCACGCTTAAATGTGACATGCGGCGCTCCCACCCCTCGCTTCACATTTAGCGGCAACAAATCAAATAGCGGCAAGCATTAAAATCATCAAGGGATGACCACGACTCATGGGATGTGCACCAATAACCATCATATGCATATACAATCATCATGCATAATTCAACATGTATTTGCATCCACAATGCATAATTCCATATATACTCGCATCCACAATACATAAACAATGAGTATATTAGATACATGTACCGTTGGGTGCCCGTACGTCTTCTACGTACCTTTCCAAAAGTGGAATTTGATATGGCTTCACTTCCTTGGTTGCGTTGCCACCTGGGATGGTTCTACATAATCACACAACCCCATATTAGAAGCCAAATAATAGTCGAATATCAAAAATTCGTCAAAAAAGTCCATTTCCAAAATTCCACTGCTGGCGATCGATCGCTTCGCTGAGGCGATCGATCGCGCCATACGTGGCGATCGATCGCCTATCATACATTTTGGACACTGCCCCTCGGCGATCGATCGCGCCATTTCAGGCGATCGATCGCCTATCCTGAAATTTCTCTACTGCCTATTGGCGATCGATCGCGCCATTTCAGGCGATCGATCGCCCCATACAGACTCGCGATTTCCACCATTAATGCACACCAAAACCATCCCAAACCATACCAATACTTCTTTCACCAACCCAACAACATAAGAACAATAAACCAACAAAATACACCTCAAACAACACAAAAATCCAACACCCAACCAAAAATGATACCAACCCAAAATAACCCATTTCAAAACCCTTCAAAACCACTTCAAACTCAATCCAAACATAATAAAAACAATAGGGAGGTATCCATACCTCTTGGGGACTCCAAATCTCCCAACAAACTCCACAAATCAAACTTTTGGAAGGATTTCTCTTCACCCCTTTGCTAAAAATCGAAAATGGAAGAGAATGAGGGTTTGGTGGTTGATTTGGGGAAAGTTGGAAAGTGAGGGTATGGTGGGGGTTTGGGGTAGTAAGTGAGTTGTTTTAAAGTAAATTGTACTCCACAATTACCATGGTGTATAAAACACCCCAACATGATATTTTAAAAATATTAATCCAAAATGCACCAAAATACCCATTAAACTCATGCTTTCCAATTAATTGCTAACCATAGCAAATAAATCATGGTAATATTCAATTCTCCCAACATGCACAACATGCACCCTGAAATGCATTCCCGGGTCACTCTTTACATGTGACCATGCATTTTCATATGATAATTAAATCCAGCACATATATATCAATTATCACCATAATTAATCATGTAAGCATAATTAATGTCCAAATTGCAATTAAATATTTCGGGGATATCATAATACTCCCCTACTTATAAGATTTCGTCCTCGAAATCACATGCACTTACCCCAACAAGGACTAAACATAAATAACATACCAGAGAATAGTTCCGGGTAGTGCTGCACCATATGCCGCTCCTTCTCCCACGTAGCCTCCTCGACACCTCTGCGATCCCATTGAACTTTGATCATAGGTATCACTTTGTTCCGAAGTCTGCGGTCTGCCCGATCCAGAATCCTAACAGGCCATTCCACATAGGATATATCGGATTCTAACTGAACCTCGGAAGGCTGCAACACATGAGACGGATCCGGCTCATACTTTCGCAACATAGACACATGGAATACATCATGTATACCAGACAAAGAAGGTGGCAGAGCTAGTCGGTAAGCCAAAGTGTCAATGCGCTGTAAGATCTCGTACGGCCCAATATACCTCGGAGATAGTTTTCCGCGCATGCCAAATCGCACAACGCCTCTGAAAGGCGAGATCTTCAAGAAAACCTTATCTCCCAACTGAAATTCCAACGGTCTCCGCCGTTTATTCGCATAAGCTGCCTGTCTGTCTTGGGCTGCTTTCATTTTCTGCCTTATCGTCTTTATCTTTTCTTCCATTTCTCGTACCAGTTCCGGTCCTCCGACCGATTTACTGTCCATGTCGTCCCAACACAAGGGTGATCTACACCGTCTGCCATAAAGGGCCACAAAAGGAGCCATCTGAATGCTCGCTTGGTAGCTATTATTATAAGAAAACTCTACCAAGGCCACTGAATCTTGCCAAGAAACATCGAAATCCAATACACAAGCCCTCAACATGTCCTCGAGCGTTTGGATAATACGCTCAGTCTGGCCATCCGTCTGAGGATGATAAGCAGTGCTCAATCTAACTTCAGTTCCCAAGGCTGACTAGAGACCCTCCCAAAAATGAGATGTGAATCGTGGATCTCGATCCGACACTATGAAAATGGGGATCCCATGCAATCTCACCACATCTCGAATATACAACTGAGCCATCCTCAAAAAGGTGAAGGTCATGCTATAGGGAATGAAATGAGCTACCTTAGTCAATCGATCCACAATCACCCAAATAGCATCAAAACCCGAAGCAGTCCTCGGCAGGTGAGTCACGAAGTCCATGGAAATGTGTTCCCACTTCCACTTCGGTATCTCCAAGCTTTTTAACTCGCCGCCAGGTCTCTGTCTCTCTGCCTTAACCTGCTGGCAGATCAAGCACCTCTTAACAAAAGTGACGACATCACACTTCATTCTTTTCCACCAAAACTGACCACGCAGATCTTTATACATCTTCTTCCCGCCTGGGTGGATGCTAAGTCTGCTACTATGAGCTCGCTCCAAGATCCCTCTACGCAACTCCGGCGTACTCGGAACCACCCAACGGCTACCCAATCTCAAAGATCCGTCCTCAGCCACTCTGAACTTCGATGGTTGACCAAGATGCAATAAAGATAACCATCTCTGAATCTCATCATCTGACTTCTGAGCTCTTCTAATATTCTCATAGATATCTGGCTCAGCTAATAAGGTCGATACGTACACTGGTGATGCATCTATGTCAAAATCATAGCCCAGATGGCAATAGGAGGTCATCATGGCCGACAAATGGATGACGTCCTCAGCAGTACTCCTCACTTTCCGGCTCAAAGCGTCTGCTGTCAAATTAGCCTTTCCGGGATGGTACTCAATCTCACAATCATAGTCCTTAAGTAAGTCCATCCACCTTCTCTGCCTCATGTCCAGCTTCGCCTGAGTGAATAAAAACTTGAGGCTCTTGTGATCCGTGTAAATGGTAAACGAAGTACCATACAAATAATGTCTCCAAATCTTCAGGGCGAAGATGATAGCCGCCAATTCCAAGTCATGGACTGGGTATCTAGTCTTATGCGGCTTCAACTGCCTCGACGCATAAGCCACCACATGCTTATCTTGCATCAATACACACCCAAGGCCCTGAAGTGATGAATCGGTATACAAAACAAACCTGGAGTTTTCCGTAGGAATCACTAATATCGGCGCCGTCGTCAACCGGTGTTTCAACTCCTGGAAGCTCTCCTCACAAGCTTCTGACCAAAAGAATGGTACTCCCTTCTTGGTCAACTATGTCAACGGCTTGGCAATCTTCGAAAATCCCTCGACAAAGCGTCGATAATAACCGGCCAAGCCAAGGAAGCTCCGTATCTCAGGTACAGAAGTGGGTGCAGCCCACTCCATCACAGCTTCAATCTTCCTGGGATCCACAGATATCCCGCTGCTAGATATGACATGCCCCAGAAACACTACACTACTCAACCAAAATTCACATTTGCTGAGCTTGGCATACAACTGGTGATCTCTGAGAATCTGCAGCACTGTCCTCAAGTGTTTCACGTGCTCTTCCTCGCTCCGGGAGTAGATGAGAATGTCGTCGATGAATACAATGACGAACTGATCAAGATAGGGTTGGAACACCCGATTCATCAAGCTCATAAAGACAGTTGGGGCGTTCGTCACACCGAACGGCATCACTAAGAACTCGTAGTGCCCATACCGAGTCCGAAATGCTGTCTTCTGTACATCCTCCTCCCTGACTCGAATCTGGTGATACCCGGACCTCAAATCAATCTTGCTATAAAGTCTGGTACCTTGCAATTGATCAAACAGATCATCAGTCCTTGGGAGAGGATACTTGTTCTTCACTGTAGCCTTATTCAGTTGCCGGTAATCGATGCACAACCGCATCGAACAATCCTTCTTTTTCACAAAGAGAACCGGTGCGCCCCATGGCGATACGCTCGGGCGTATATACCCTTTGTCAAGGAGATCCTGTAACTGTTCCTTCAATTCTCTCAACTCTGCCGGTGCCATCCTGTAAGGTGCACGAGAGATAGCGGATGTCCCCGGTAATAGTTCAATCCCAAACTCGACTTCTCTAGCCGGTGGGAAACCTGGGATCTCCTCCGGAAATACATCAGCAAACTCTGCTACTACGGGTACATCCTCAACTCTCAGTTCTTTGTTATTCCCGGACGTGTCCACGGCATAGATGAGATAGCCCGTGTGTCCACGTTCCAACAACTGAGACATTTTGATTGCTGAAATCAACGGAATCTTTGCACGAGAACCGTTGCCATAAAAAGTCCATTGAATTCCCAAATCAGATCTGAACCTCACTGTTCTCTGTCGACAGTTCACCACCGCCCCTGGTATCTGTTCAAAATGTCAATACCCACAATGCAGTCAAAGTCTGACATGCCCAACACAATCAAATCTGTCTTCAACTCGTTGCCCTCAAAATAAATGAGGCAATCTGCAAGAACCTGATCGGCAACAACGTGTCTTCCAGTGGGTGTCGAGACCATGAGAGGCGTGGGTAAGGAATACGTGCGCATATGGTGTCTCTCCACGAAGCCCACAGATACAAAAGAGTGGGAGGCACCTGTATCTATCAAAATAAAAGCAGGGTACGTAAATAAATGACACGTACCGGCGATCACCTCCTCTGGGGCTGCCTGGGCCTGCTCTCTAGTCAGTGCATACACCTGCCCCTGGGACGGTCTCACTGTCTGACCTCCAGATGGTCGAGGCACAAACTGCTGCCTCTGGTGCACTGTCCTGTCCTCAAATCTCGGCCTATTCCCTTGAAAATCTGGCTGTCCTCCCCGAGTGGGGCAATACCGAGAGATGTGGCCCATCTTGCCACAGCTATAACAGGCAGGGCACTTAGTCGAAGAATGTGGCCCTCCACAATTGTCGCACCTTAACTCCCCCGATCTATTTCCTTGCGTAGGCCCTCGGTTGGCTGACCAATTGTTCTTCTTGTTCTCTTGCTTCTGGCCATAAGATTTCTTTCCACTGAACCGTGAGGATGAAGAGGCACCACGAGGTTTAAATGACTCCCCTCGGGGCCTCAAGCTATCATTAGCTTGCCTCTGTTGTGGCACCTGTGGGGGTACAGCACTAGGATAGGCCCCAACCCCAATCTCCGCAAGTTCTGCTCTCGTGAGAGCATCATCAAAGGAAGTGGGGTTATTGGTGATAACCCGATCAAAAAGCTCCGGTCGCAACCCCTTCATGAAGTTTCTCATCTTTGCATGTCCATTGGTGGCAATGTGTGGGACATACCTCAGCAACGAAGAGTAGTGCATAGCATAGTCTGACACTGACATGCTCCCTTGTTTCAAGCTTGCAAACTCATCTTCCTTCATCTGTCTCGCCGCCGCAGAGACGTACCGATTCAGAAACCGGGTTCTGAAGAGCGTCCAGTCAATCAATGCACCCTGTGCTTTCAGTTCCATCACCGTGCTCTTCCACCACATGGAAGGTTTCTTTGCCAGCTGGAACTCCGTCAGCCTCAGCCATGCTGTAACAGCACAAGGAGCGGATACAGATATCTGCTCAAGTCTCTCTAGCCACTCTTCGGCCTCCTCCCCTGATTCTGTCCCCTCAAACCGGGGCGGGTGGTAAGACAGAAACTGAGTCAAACTGATCTCACCAGGTAGTAATAACTGAGCCACTGGTTCCATGCCTACAGCTGGTGGAGGTAAAGGGTTTGCCTGACCAATGTTCGCATTAACACTGCCAACGTCACCCACCTCTTCATTGAGGTTTCCCAAGTTCATAGCCGCCATGCTGTAACACAAAGGTTAACAACAATTCCGAAACAAATATATATGTTATGTCGTTAGATAACAGGAATGATAATAAGCATGTTAGTATAACAGCATATACAACAATATGCACCACATGTATAAACATGCTTTAAATGTAAGCACCTAGCCAATCATGCTAAGGCTACCCTTCACTCGTTCCCGGGTTCTCTAACCACTGCTCTCATACCACTAATGTAAGGACCCTAGTTCCTTAAGTGCGGATTAAGGCATAATTAGAGCTAACATATATTATCAGAGTAAAATGATCGTGTTGAGACTATGAGCTTTAAGAATTACATGCCAAAAATAAGGACTATCAGAGGATTAATTACATTCCCCATCAATGAATGTTATCAACTATAGCTTTACACTACTCCTAGAGTAGACACTATGCAAAAGTAATCCCGTCCTTCAATTCCCAAAAGTGTTCTTCATAAGCTCATTGCCTCAACCCGCCTTAGCCCCTTCTTATCATGCCAAAAGTGCACCTACAAGGACAACCCCCAAACATGAGCATATAATAATTCATATACAACACAATATGAATTTAAGGCGTAAATGCATAAACCGTAATAAACACTTCCTGTTTTTCCATGCATTTTAAACGCTCCCTTTTTTGGTTGTCCCTGTACCATAACTCATGAGTATAATCAAATAGATTATTCAATGGTCCACACATGTCATGACATAATACCATTTTCACTGTTACAAATTACCAATCACCAATCCCTAGTCTGTTCATCACAATGTATTTTAATGCCCCTCGCTGTTCATATAGGCGGCATAGAATAACCTCGCTTCAATGGACATGCGGCGCTCCCACCCCTCGCTTCACATTGAGCGGCAAATATTCTTTCCTCGCCTCATATGATAACCACGCTTAAATGTGACATGCGGCGCTCCCACCCCTCGCTTCACATTTAGCGGCAACAAATCAAATAGCGGCAAGCATTAAAATCATCAAGGGATGACCACGACTCATGGGATGTGCACCAATAACCATCATATGCATATACAATCATCATGCATAATTCAACATGTATTTGCATCCACAATGCATAATTCCATATATACTCGCATCCACAATACATAAACAATGAGTATATTAGATACATGTACCGTTGGGTGCCCGTACGTCTTCTACGTACCTTTCCAAAAGTGGAATTTGATATGGCTTCACTTCCTTGGTTGCGTTGCCACCTGGGATGGTTCTACATAATCACACAACCCCATATTAGAAGCCAAATAATAGTCGAATATCAAAAATTCGTCAAAAAAGTCCATTTCCAAAATTCCACTGCTGGCGATCGATCGCTTCGCTGAGGCGATCGATCGCGCCATACGTGGCGATCGATCGCCTATCATACATTTTGGACACTGCCCCTCGGCGATCGATCGCGCCATTTCAGGCGATCGATCGCCTATCCTGAAATTTCTCTACTGCCTATTGGCGATCGATCGCGCCATTTCAGGCGATCGATCGCCCCATACAGACTCGCGATTTCCACCATTAATGCACACCAAAACCATCCCAAACCATACCAATACTTCTTTCACCAACCCAACAACATAAGAACACAATAAACCAACAAAATACACCTCAAACAACACAAAAATCCAACACCCAACCAAAAATGATACCAACCCAAAATAACCCATTTCAAAACCCTTCAAAACCACTTCAAACTCAATCCAAACATAATAAAAACAATAGGGAGGTATCCATACCTCTTGGGGACTCCAAATCTCCCAACAAACTCCACAAATCAAACTTTTGGAAGGATTTCTCTTCACCCCTTTGCTAAAAATCGAAAATGGAAGAGAATGAGGGTTTGGTGGTTGATTTGGGGAAAGTTGGAAAGTGAGGGTATGGTGGGGGTTTGGGGGTAGTAAGTGAGTTGTTTTAAAGTAAATTGTACTCCACAATTACCATGGTGTATAAAACACCCCAACATGATATTTTAAAAATATTAATCCAAAATGCACCAAAATACCCATTAAACTCATGATTTCCAATTAATTGCTAACCATAGCAAATAAATCATGGTAATATTCAATTCTCCCAACATGCACAACATGCACCCTGAAATGCATTCCCGGGTCACTCTTTCCATGTGACCATGCATTTTCATATGATAAGTAAATCCAGCACATTTATATCAATTACCACCATAATTAATCATGTAAGCATAATTAATATCCAAATTGCAATTAAATATTTCGGGGATATCACAAAATGTGTCGAAATATGGCTTAAACGTAAAAATATTTGTCAAACGATATTACAATATGAATGAATATTGGAGCACATATCAAGAACGATTTGAATCATTGTGGTGGGGAGGGGGGGGTGGAGTATTAAGACACCCCATCTTTTGAGTTGTACCGCAACTCCACTCTGCGTAAAACCAGAAGAGTAGGTCGAGATCAAACAACGCGTAATCAGAATGAGAAGGACTAGCCAGAAGCCCGTGCAAGATGACAAATGGCTTCAACTTCTCGAACTCAATAAATTTGTATTTAAATGATTGTACGTTTATTGTGTAAATGATTGTACGTTTATGTATCAATGATTGTACGTTTATTGTTAGTTTACAATAAGAGTTTGAATATATAACATTACAAACATTTTTTTCATGAAGATGACATCTCAGCAAAAAAAATTAAAAAATTATTGAAGGTGTAATCTTAGATGGTGCCTTCAACAATTGTTTTTTCTAGACTTGAAGACGTCATCTCAGGTGGCGACTTCATTTGAAGTCGTCATCTGAAATGATGATTTGTGTCACTTTACTGACATTTTGCATAATCGATTATTTTGTTAAATAAAATTATTTTTTCGACTACTTAATTAAAAAACCCATTAATATAATGTGACGGACAACTAAGATAAATTGTTCCATCTTAGTCTAACTATCGCCAACTAAAAAGTTTGTCAAATCATGTAGTGTTGTGGCTAAGTATTATTATTATTATTATGAATCGTATAACAGAAAGTTTAAAGAAAGTTTGAATAAATAAATGTTATTTAATTCTTAATTATATATTATATGTGATAATTGCAACGACATATCACGTGCACATCAAATCAAAGACCTAACTTTGCAAAATTACAAGGATTTCCCTATAAATCACACTGATTTTTTTTTAAACAATAATAATAATAATAATAATGATTAATAATAAAATAAAGATATTTATAAGAATCCCACATTTCATAAAACAAATCCCATGTTCGTGACCAATATTTGGGGTATGTAAAAAGCCTAAAGAGAGAATATTTATTTGGACAAAACAGTGTATTTTACCATAATAAAATAAGTGGCTAAGTATTATTATTATTAGGGAAAAAATCAGGCCGGTACAATGTGGTGAAAAATTGTTGATCCTAGTCAAGGAAAAAAATATTAAATCACTTAGGTCCACTTTGGACCAAAAAGACAAATGTACCCTTACTTTTTACATTCTCTCTCTCCCTTTTTGATTATCTCTCATATTTTTGTCATTCTCTCTCATCCTTTTCGGATTCTCTCTCATCCTTTTCGGATTCTATCTCTTCCTTTTCAGATTCTCTCTCTTATTTTTTGCATTCTCTCTCCTTTTTGAATTATCTCTATTCCTTTGCACCAGTTATAATTACATGCACCAATTATAATTTACATGCACCAGTTATAATTTACATGCACCAGTTATAATTACATGCACCAGTTATAATTTACATGCACCAGTTATAATTTCATGCACAAGTTATAATTTACATGCACCAGTTATAATTTGCATGCACCAGTTATAATTACATGCACCAGTTATAATTACATGCACCAGTTATAATTTACATGCACCAGTTGTAATTACAAGCGCCGGTAATAATTTACATGGATCAGTTATAATTACATGCACCAATTATAATTTACATGCACCAGTTATAATTTACATGCACCAGTTATACTTACATGCACCAGTTTATAATTTACATGCACCAGTTATAATTTAAATGCATGAATTATAATTTACATGCACCAGTTATAATTACATGCATCAGTTATAATTTACATGCACCAGTTATAATTACATGCACCAGTTACAATTTACATGCATCAATTATAATTACATGCACCAGTTATAATTCTCATGCACCAGTTATAATTTACATGCACCAGTTATAATGTAAGGACCCCAAGCCCTTAACCCTTGATTAGTGTACTAACCACTATGTGTGGCACATGCTTTCAATAAAAATCAATCGGGAAACTCAATTGATACTTTACCATTGAATGGCAACTACAAAATTTCTTTAATACTCAATGTTATAAGATCATCATCCTAACAACATATAGACTCATCGAGTTCGCCCATTACCATCCCCTTTTTGCCACTTTTTACATTGTGGACTTTTATAAAAATTTGGGCAGAGTCTCCCCATAAATTGAGCTATCCCAAAACAAAAGCACATCACATAATATAATTCACGGCCAGGGAATACACAATACTCAACAGAATACAGAACACAAAGTAAATTCCCAGCCAGGGAAGACACCACACATAAGACGACAAAAGTGGGTTTCAACACCCACATAATACACTAACGACTCTCATATCATTAGCAATTCTACCACAATTGCATGCAACATATAATGAAAGAGAGAAAGGCTCATGCCTTTATATACAACCCATATACAAGAATATCCGTACTCACATGCGAGCATCATAAATGTGTATATAAACCTCGGGTGTATATAAGTACTCTATACGATACCGTGCTCCATCAAGCCCTGGTACCACGATCCTGTGAGTACATCCAATCAACAGCTCGAGCTCAGCTCCACAGCCATCGATGCACCTGTTCACCTGCCCCCAACAGAGACAGCCCCCGACGGGGTGAGCATACCAATACACAAAATCTCATAATCACACTAATGAAATTCATAATTTACAACACAAGTAAATATTAATGCATTTGAAATGATACTCCCTGGATGGCAACGTCCTCATCCGGGATTCCGTGTACTGTCCCTGTTCTCACAATCATCAAACTCATCAAATCTCATAAATCAGTAAATCAACACATTGATTTAACTCATAGCATGCCTGATTCTCAAGTATCAATAATTAATGATTCCAAATTCATTATACATGCAAACATAGATATCTCGATATCTAATACTGATTTTCAACTTTGCTACCAATCACAGATAGCTCAAATGCCTAGCATTTATTTTACAAATTCTCCATTATACTTAGACATCTCACATGTCTCATAACGAATACATGATCCCACGATCATTCTCAGGCATCTCAAATGCCATACAATAGTCATATAAACCCAGTACCCCATATCTCTTATAAGGTCATACTACTCTAGTACTACGCACACTTGTGGCAGCGATATCAAGACTAGGTCGTTCCATAGTCATATCGACACATATATATATATAGCCATACCCACAACCATCTAATGCAATTAAAACACATTATGCATTTCACAAATGCTCTTATATAAAATAATGCTCGTACGTCGCACGTACCTTAAATCTCCGAAGTCCGAGCCAAACCTTGCTCGAGTTCCATGCTCCGAGGAACGATGTGCTAACACGATAAATTAATTCACAATTAATTACGAACATGCAACCCATGCTCAAGCACACCCATAACCCTAAAAAATATTGTCAACACACGACAATTAACCATTATCTAAAATTGCTCAAGAACACCCCACAAATTTCGAACCTTCACAACACAAATCGAACCCAAACTAAACACCATAATTCATCTAAAACATGAATTAATCCATCAATAACAAGAATCATCACCCCTTGCCAAAAACCCCAATTTTCGAACCCTAACCCACGAAAAATGCATAAATTCGAACCAACTCACGCCAACAACAAGAATTCGAACAAATTGAACACAAAAATGGCAGGGAAATACACGAAAATGACGAAAAAGGGGTAAGGGAGGTTACCCAATCGAAAATCGGAAGGAAAATGTTCGAAATCGATGAACCCTAGCTTTTGGGGATCGACGCATTCTGCCAAAATCCGAACGAGAAACGCGACCAAACTTCGAATTGCCGGAGGGGATAGCTGCGCCTCGACGAGAAGAAGCCGGCGGCGGGTCGCACGCGCCGAACGGCGGCCGGACGGCGGCGGGCGCACCGCTTGAAGCTGCGTGGGTCGAGGTTGACAGGAATGGTGCAGGGACGCGAGGAGAGAGAGGCGGGCAAGGTGGGGAGAATGGCTTCCAATAATTAAAATATCGGTTCAACTGGTATTTATAGCAAAAATACCCCGAAAAACTAGTAGTCCCACAAATACATCATGATTCATTACAAATCATCTGTTTTCGAAAACTCTCTCTCTAACTCAAAAACCCCTTACCGGTGCCCACACAAAGCACCCGAGATTCTGAGTCACACTAAAACCCAACTCACAGGTTTTCACCGAAATGAGAATACGATCTCAACCTCGGGATCCAACGATCCCAACTACTAAAATAGACGAGCCCAGAAGGCCCAACACTGCGATTAAACTCCAATTTGCCACGTAAACCACTTTATGGGTTATTAACACTCCGGGATTAACATCCCTAATCTCAGGTCATCACATATAATTACATGCACCCATTATAATTTGCATGCACCAGTAATAATTACATGCACCACTTATAGTTAGCATGCACCAGTTATAATTACATGCACCAGTTATAATTTGCATGCACCAATTATAATTTACATGCACCAGTTATAATTACATGCACCCATTATAATTTGCATGCACCAGTAATAATTACATGCACCACTTATAATTAGCATGCACCAGTTATAATTACATGCACCAGTTATAATTTGCATGCACCAGTTATAATTTACATGCACCGATTATAATTTCACGCCCCAGTTAAAATTTGCATGCACCAGTTATAATTTACATGCACCAGTTATAATTTGCATGCATCAGTTATAAAATACATGCACCAGTTATAATTACATCCACCAGTTATAATTTTCATGCACTTGTTATAATTACATGCACCAGTTATAATTTGCATGTACCAGTTATAATTACATGCACCAGTTATAATTTACAAGCACAAGTTATAATTACATGCACCAGTTATAATTTACATGCACCAGTTATAATTTACATGCACTAGTTATAATTACATGCACCAGCTATAATTTACATGCACCAATTATAATTACATGCACCAGTTAAAATTTACATGCACCAGTTATAATTAGATGCACCAGTTATAATTACATGCACCGGTTATAATTTACATGCACCAGTTATAATTAGATGCACCAGTTATAATTAGATGCACCAGTTATAATTACATGCACCAGTTATAATTTACATGCACCAGTTATAATTACATGCACCAGTTACAATTTACATGCACCAGTTATAATTAGATGCACCATTTATAATTCTCATGCACCAGTTATAATTTACATGCACCTGTTATAATTAAATGCACCAGTTATAATTTATCACCAGTTATAATTAAATGCACCAGTTATAATTTACATGCACCAGTTATAATTTACATGCAATAGTTATAATTTACATGCACCAGTTATAATTTACATGCACCAGTTATATGCACCAGTTATAATTTACATGCACCAGTTATAATTACATGCACCAGTTATAATTACATGCACCAGTTATAATTTACATGCACCAGTTATAATTACATGCATCAGTTATAATTTACATGCACCAGTTATAATTACATGCACCAGTTATAATTTACATGCACCTGTTATAATTACATGCATCAGTTACAATTTACATACACTAATTATAATTACATGCATCAGCTATAATTCTCATGCACCAGTTATAATTTACATGCACCAGTTATAATTATATGCACCAGTTGTAATTTACATGCACCATTTATAATTTACATGCACCAGTTATAATTAAATGCACAAGTTATAACTACATGCACCAGTTATAATTACATGCACCAATTATAATTTACATGCACCAGTTATAATTTACATGCACCAGTTATAATTACATGCACCGGTTATAATTTACATGCACCAGTTATAATTACATGCACCAGTTATAATTTACATGCACCAGTTATAATTCCATGCACCAGTTATAATTTACCTGCACCAGTTATAATTCCATGCACCAGTTATAATTTGCATGCACCAGTTATAATTACACGCACCAGTTATAATTACATGCACCAGTTATAATTTACATGCACCAGTTATAATTACAAGCGCCAGTAATAATTTACATGGACCAGTTATAATTACATGCATCAGTTATAATTTACATGAACCGGTTATAATTTACATGCACCAATTATAATTACATGCACCAGTTTATAATTAAAATGCACCAGTTATAATTTAAATGCATGAATTATAATTTACATGCACTAGTTATAATTACATGCATCAGTTATAATTTACATGCACCAGTTATAATTACATGCACCAGTTAAAATTTACATGCACCAATTATAATTACATGCACCAGTTATAATTCTCATGCACCAGTTATAATTTACATGCACCAGTTATAATTACATGCACCCATTATAATTTGCATGCACCAGTAATAATTACATGCACCACTTATAATTAGCATGCACCAGTTATAATTCCATGTACCAGTTTTAATTTGCATGCAGCAGTTATAATTTACATGCACCGATTATAATTTCTTGCACCAGTTAAAATTTGCATGCACCAGTTATAATTTACATGCACCAGTTATAATTTGCATGCTCCAGTTATAAAATACACGCACCAGTTATAATTACATGCACCAGTTATAATTTTCATGCACCAGTTATAATTACATGCACCAGTTATAATTTGCATGTACCAGTTATAATTACATGCACCAGTTATAATTTACATGCACCAGTTCTAATTACATCCACAAGTTATAATTTACATGCACCAGTTATATTTTACATGCACTAGTTATAATTACATGCACCAGTTATAATTTACATGCACCAGTTAGAATTACATGAACCAGTTAGAATGTAAATGCACCAGTGATAATTAGATGCACCAGTTATAATTACATGCACCAGTTATAATTTACATGCACCAGTTATAATTAGATGCACCAGTTATAATTACATGCACCAGTTATAATTTACATGCACCAGTTATAATTACATGCACCAGTTACAATTTACATGCACCAGTTATAATTAGATGCACCATTTATAATTCTCATGCACTAGTTATAATTAGATGCACCAGTTATAATTAGATGCACCAGTTATAATTACATGCACCAGTTATAATTAAATGCATCAGTTATAATTTACAGGCACCAATTATAATTTACATGCAACAGTTATAATTTACATGCACCAGTTATAATTACATGCTCCGGTTATAATTACATGCACCGGTTCTAATTTACATGCACCAGTTATAATTACATGCACCAGTTATAATTACATGCACCAGTTATAATTTACATGCACAGTTATAATTTACATGCACCAGTTATAATTATATGCACCAGTTATAATTTACATGCACCAGTTATAATTACATGCACCAGTTATAATTTACATGCACCTGTTATAATTACATGCATCAGTTACAATTTACATACACTAGTTATAATTACATGCATCAACTATAATTCTCATGCACCAGTTATAATTTACATGCACCAGTTATAATTACATGCACCAGTTGTAATTTACATGCACCAGTTATAATTTGCTTTCACCAGTTATAATTAAATGCACAAGTTATAATTACATGCACCAGTTATAATTTACATGCACCAGTTATATTTTACATGCACCAGTTATAATTACATGCACCCGTTATAATTTTCATGCACCAGTAATAATTACATGTATCAGTTATAATTTGCATGCACCAGTTATAATTACACGCACCAGTTATAATTACATGCATCAGTTATAATTTACATGCACCAGTTATACTTACATGCACCAGTTATAATTTGCATGCACTAGTTATAATTTACATGCACTAGTTATAATTTACATGCACCAGTTATAATTTACATGCACCAGTTATAATTACATGCGCCAGTAATAATTTACATGTACCAGTTATAATTACATGCATCAGTTATAATTTACATGCACCAGTTATAATTTACATGAACCAGTTATAATTTTCATGCACCAGTTATAATTACATGCACCAGTTATAATTTACATGCACCAGTTATAATTACATGCATCAGTTATAATTTACATGCACCAGTTATAATTACATGCACCAGTTACAATTTACATCCACCAGTTATAATTTACATGCACCTGTTATAATTCTCATGCACCAGTTATAATTTACATGCACCAGTTATAATTACATGCATCCTTTATAATTTGCATGCACCAGTTATAATTAAATGCACCAGTTATAATTTGCATGCACCACTTATAATTACATGCACCAGTTATAATTTGCATGCACCAGTTATAACTTACATGCACCGATTATAATTTCATGCACCAGTTAAAATTTGCATGCACCAGTTATAATTTACATGCATCAGTTATATTTTGCATGCACCAGTTATAAAATACATGCACCAGTTATAATTTCCATTCACCAGTTATAATTTGCATGCACGAGTTATAATTAAATGCACCAGTTATAATTACAACCACAAGTTATATTTCACATGCACCAGTTATAATTACATGCACCAGTTATAATTTACATGCACCAGTTATAATTACATTCACCAGTTACAATTTACATGCATCAGTTATAATTAGATGCACCAGTTTTAATTACATCCACCAGTTATAATTACATGCACCAGTTATAATTACATGCACCAGTTACAATTTACATGCACCAATTATAATTAGATGCACCAGTTATAATTACATGCACCAGTTATAATTTACATGCACCAGTTATAATTACATTCACGAGTTACAATTTACATGCACCAGTTATAATTTGCATGCACCTGTTATAATTAAATGCACCAGTTATAATTTATCACCAGTTATAATTATATGCACCAGTTATAATTTACATGCATCAGTTATAGTTACATGCACCAGTTACAATTTACATGCACCAGTTATAATTTACATGCACCAGTTATAATTCTCATGCACCAGTTATAATTTGCATCCACCAGTTATAATTACATGCACCCATTATAATTTGCATGCACCAGTTATAATTACATGCACCAGTTATAATTTGCATGCACCAGTTATAATTACATGCACCAGTTATAATTTACATGCACCAGTTATAGTTTACAAGCACCAATTATAATTGAATGCACCAGTTAAAATTTGCAAGCACCAGTTATAATTTACATGCACCAGTTATAATTTGCATGCAGCAGTTATAAAATACATGCACCAGTTATAATTACATGCACTAGTTATAATTTCCAAGCACCAGTTATAATTTGCATGCACGAGTTATAATTACATGCACCATTTATAATTACAACCACAAGTTATAATTTACATGCACCATTTATAATTTACATGCACCAGTTATAATTACATGCACCAGTTATAATTTACATGCACCAGTTATAATTACATGCACCAGTTACAATTTACATGCATCAGTAATAATTAGATGCACCAGTTTTTATTTCATCCACCAATTATAATTTACATGCACCAGTTATAATTACATGCACAAGTTACAGTTTACATGCACCAGTTATAATTAGATGCACCAGTTATAATTACATGCACCAGTTATAATTTACATGCACCAGTTATAATTACATGCACCAGTTACATTTTAGATGCACCAGTTATAATTAGATGCACCAGTTATAATTCTCATGCACCAGTTATAATTTGCATGCACCTGTTATAATTAAATGCACCAGTTGTTATTTATCACCAGTTATAATTATATGCACCAGTTACAATTTACATGCACCAGTTATAATTTACATGCACCAGTTATAATTTACATGCACCAGTTATAGTTACATGCACCAGTTATAATTTACATGCACCAGTTATACTTACATGCACCAGTTATAATTACATGCACCAGTTATAATTTACATGCATCACTTTTACATGCACCAGTTATAATTTACATGTACGAGTTATAATTACATGCACCAGTTAAAATTTACATGCACCAATTATAATTAAATGCACCAGTTATAATTTACATGCACATGTTATAATTACATGCATCAGTTACAATTTACATGAACTAGTTATAATTACATGCATCAGCTATAATTCTCATGCATCAGTTATAATTTACATGCACCAGTTATAATTATATGCACCAGTTATAATTTACATGCACCAGTTATAATTAAATGCACAAGTTATAATTTACATGCACCAGTTATAATTTACATGCACTAGTTATAATTACATGCACCAGTTATAATTTTCATGCACCAGTAATAATTACATGCACCAGTTATAATTTGCATGCACCAGTTATAATTACATGCACCAGTTATAATTACATGCATCAGTTATAATTTACATGCACCAGTTATAATTACATGCACCAGTTATAATTTGCATGCACCAGTTTTAATTTACATGCACCAGTTATAATTACATACATAAGTTATAATTTACATGCACCAGTTATAATTACATGCACCCGTTATAATTTGCATGCACCATTTATAATTTACATGCACCAGTTATAATTACATGCACCAGTTATAATTTACACGCACTAGTTATAATTACATGCACCAGTAATAATGACATGCACCAGTTATAATTTGCAAGCATCAGTTATAATTACATGCACCAGTTATAATTTTCATGCACCAGTCATAATTTACAAGCACCAGTTATAATTACATGCACTAGTTATAATTTGTATGCACCAGTTATAATTTGCATGCACCAGTTATAATTACATGCATCAGTTATAATTTACATGCACTAGTTATAATTACATGCACCAGTTATAATTTGCATGCACCATTTATAATTTGCATGCACCAGTTATAATTACACGCATCAGTTATAATTTACACGCATCAGTTATAATTACATGCATCAGTTATAATGACATGCACCAGTTATAATTTGCAAGCATCAGTTATAATTACATGCACCAGTCACAATTTTCATGCACCAGTCATAATTTACGTGCACCAGTTATAACTACATGCACGAGTTATAATTTGCATGCACCAGTTATAATTTAAATGCACCAGTTATAATTACATGCACCAGTTATAATTGCATGCACCAGTTATAATTACATGCACCAGTTATAATTTTCATGCATCAGTTATAATTTACATGCACCAGTTATAATTACATGCACCCATTATAATTTTAATTCACCAGTTATAATTACATGCACCAGTTATAATTTTCATACATCAGTTATAATTTACATGCACCAGTTATAATTACATGCGCCAGTTATAATTTACACGCACCAGTTATAATTACATGCACCAGTTATAATTTGCTTGCACCAGTTATAATTACATGCAGGAGCTATAATTTTCATGCACCAGTTATAATTGCATGCACCAGTTATAATTTGCAAGCTCCAGTTATAGTTTGCATGCACCAGTTATAATTTGCATGTATAAGTTATAATTATATGCACCAGTTATAATTACATGCACCTGTTATAATTTGCATGTATCAGTTATAATTACATGCACCAGTTATAATTTATATGCATCAGTTATGATTCCGATCCAACATATAAAATTGCATGCATTAATTATAATTTACATGTACCATTATAATTTTGTACCAGTTATAATTTACATCCGCAGGTTATTTTTTAAATTTTAATTATAATTTTGTACTAGTTATAATTACATGCGCAAGTTATTTTTTAAATTTTAATTATAATTTTGTACCAGTTATAATTTACATGCACCGGTTATTTTTTAAATTTTAATGACAATCGTAAATATCATTTTTAAAAAAAAAAATTTAATGGCAAATAGAGGAGAAAGAATGCAAAAAGTAGGTTAGAGAAACATAACGTAGGTTTAAAAAAGAGTATATACAATTTAAAAAGGAAGAGAGAGAATGCAAAAAGTAGGAGAGAGATTGCATAAAGTAAGGGTATTTAGGGAATGGAAAAATACATTTTTTTAAACACAGTTTGGAAAATGGACTTATGTGAAAAGATATTTTTCCTCCCAGCATTTATTTGTACACTTTTTAAAAATGGAGATTTATGTCAAAAACTTGTTTGGTAAGAGTACTTAAATGTAAATTTCCCTTATTATTATTATGAATCGTATAACAGAAACCATTTTTTTTTGTTTGGGCTTTTTCATTTTGGGCCCCTTAGATTTTCCAGCCGGTCTTCTAAAGTGTTTGTGGGCCTTTACATGGCCATTTACGACTCATTTATATTTATATTTATATATATATATATATAAATTATTATATTAGCACATATTTTATTATTATTATTATTAAATTTTTTTGGATTTTTTTTGTTGCGCTGGTTTGGCCTGAACCGATTAGGAAAAAATATATCTTAATCAGATGTTGCGCGCAACTTCAAATGTTATTTTTTCAGTTTGTATAGTATGTGCATAATTTTTTTTTTAAAAAAGTTAGAGTAAGTCATTTGGTTATTTTTTCCCTTTCAATTACTGTAACATAGTCGTTTTTTAAAAAAAGTTAGTTACAATAAGTCATTTGGAATATCATTTTCAATCAGATTAGGAAAAAATTGATCAACATGCTTATACCTGTCATCCCAAATTTTTTTATTGTTAAGTTATATGCATTCAATTTTTTTTTGTTTTGTTAATTGAGGTTTAGTATATAGACCAACTCAAATATTTTTATTTTCTGAGCGGTTTTCAAAATCCTACAAGGGCATACTCGTAATGCATCCATCATCCTTCACGGCTGCACCATCGATCATTCACTCTTCATCGGCTTGCCATCATACATCCAATAATCAGTCAGTCATATAAGATTTCTTCAACTTCATTACCATATATAATAATTGGCTAAGTGTTAATATTGTCATGAATAGTGTAACAGTAACAATTTTTTTGTTTGGGATTTGTCGTTTTGGCCCCCCATAGATTTTCCAGTTGGTCTTCAAAAATGCTTGTTGGCCTTTACTTTGCCATTTACGGCCCATTTATGTGATATATATATATATATATATATATATATATATATATATATATATATATATATATATATATATATATATATATCAAACCCAATTTTTTTTTTTTGGTTATATGCATTCAAATATTTTTTTTTTGTTTTATGCATTCAAAAAATTGATGTTAAATATATAGATCAACCCAAATATTTGTATTTTTTGAGTGGTTTTCAAAACCTTACAAGGACATACTCACAATTCATTCATCATCCTTCACGGCTTCACTATAGGTCATTCACTCATCTTCATCGGCTTGCCATCATTTATCTAATAATCAACCAGTTAGATAAGATTTCTTCAACTCTATTACCATATATAATAACTGTATTGCCACAAATAGTGTAACAGGAACCATTTTTCCGTTTTGGGTCCCTAGATTTTCCAGCCGGTCTTCTAAAATGTTTGTCGGCCTTTACTTTGCCATTTACGATCCATTATATGATTTTATATATATATATATATATATATATTTGGATTTTTTTTGTTGATACGCGTGTTTGGCCTGAACTGATTAGGAAAAAATATATCTTAATCAGTTGTTGATATGCGCAACTTCAAATGTTATTTTTTTCAGTTTTATATAATAAGATGTACATATATATTTTTTAAAGTTAGAGTGGGTCATTTGGTTATTTTTTTCCTTTTAATTATCGTAGTGTGATCATTTTTTTTAAAAAAAAGTTAGTTAAAATTAGTCATTCGAAATTTAATTTTTTTCAAATTAGGAAAAAATTGTCAACATGCTTGTAACTGGCACCACGCCTTATGCGGTGCCAACAGAGGCGGACTTATTATAAGGGCTTAGGCGGTTTGAGCCTAGGGGTATAAACGAATCGAACATGTTCACGAACTTTTTGAGCCGCTCGATAAATATTTGATTCGAATTCAAAATTCTCGAATTCGAGCAGAACTCGAACATGTTTGAACTCGAGCCCAAATTAATTTGTTCGATAGTTCGCGAGCCGCTCGCAAACTTTAATATTTTATTAATATAATATCATTATATATTAAATAAATATATGTCAAACCTTTCGGGTATTTATTTTCGAGCAATAATTCGAATAGCTTGCGAACATGTTCGAACCTTTTCGAACCGAACTCGAACTCGAACTTTGATTCGAGCCGAACTCGAGCCAAAATTTCGAAACTATTCGAAATTTTCTGCATATTCGGCTCGATTCGGTTCGTTTATACTTCAATTTGAGTCCCCAAGCCCATTTTTTTAGAAAAACAATATATGCATTCAACTTTTTTTGTTTTTTTTTTTTTGTTTTATTGCATTCAAAAAATTGAGGTTAAATATATAGACCAACCCAAATATTTTTATTTTTTAAATGGCTTTCAAAACCCTACAAGGGCATACTTACAAGCCCAATTTTTTTTTTTTAGTTATATGCATTCAAAAATATTTTTTTTGTTTTATGCATTCAAAAAATTGAGATTAAATATATAGATCAACCCAAATATTTGTATTTTTTGAGTGGTTTTCAAAACCTTACAAGGACATACTCACAATTCACCCATCATCCTTCACGGTTTCACTATCGGTCATTCACACATCTTCATCGATTTGCCATCATCCATCTAATAATCAACCGGTTAGATAAGATTTCTTCAACTCTATTACCATAATAATAAGTGTATTGCCACAAATAGTGTAACAGGAACCATTTTTCCGTTTTGGGCCCCTAGATTTTTCATCCGGTCTTCTAAAATGTTTGTTGGCCTTTACTTTGCCATTACGATCCATTATCTTATTATATATATATATATTTGGATTTTTTTTTGTTGATGCGCATGTTTGGCCTGAATTGATTAGGAAAAAAAATATCTTAATCAGTTGTTGATATGCGCAACTTCAAATGTTATTTTTTTTCCAGTTTTATATAATAAGATGTACATATATTTTCTTTTAAAGTTAGAGTGGTCATTTGGTTATTTTTTTCCTTTCAATTATCGTAGTATGATCATTTTTTTAAAAAAAAATGTTAGTTAAAATTAGTCATTTGAAATATTATTTTTTTTAAATTAGGAAAAAATTGCCAACATGCTTGTAACTGGCATCACGCCGTATGTGGTGCCAACAGGGGCGGACTTATTATAAGGGCTTCGGGGGCTTGAGCCTAGGGGTATGGACGAATCGAACATGTTCACGAACTTTTTGAGCCGACTCGATAAATATTTGATTCGAATTCAAAATTCTCGAATTCGAGCAGAACTCGAACATGTTCGAACTCGAGCCCAAATTACTTTGTTCGATAGTTCGCGAGCCGCTCGCGAACTTTAATATTTTATTAATATAATATCATTATATATTAAATAAATATATGTCGAACCTTTCGGATATTTATTTTCGAGCAATAACATGTTCGAACCTTTTCGAACCGAACTCGAACTCGAAATTTGATTCGAGCCGAACTCGAGCCAAAATTTTGAAACTATTCGAATTTCGAATCGAACTCGAGCTCGAATATACTATTTGGAGCCGTAATCGAACCTTAAAATTTTCTGCATATTCGGCTCAATTCGGTTCGTTTACACTTCTACTTGAGTCCCCAAGCCCTTTTTTTTTAAAAAAAAAAATATGCATTCAACTTTTTTTGTTTTATTGCATTCAAAAAATTGAGGTTAAATATATAGACCAACCCAAATATTTTTATTTTCTGAATGGCTTTCAAAACCCTACAAGGGCATACTCACAAGCCCATTTTTTTTTTTTAGTTATATGCATTCAAAATATTTTTTTGTTTTATGCATTCAAAAAATTGAGGTTAAATATATAGATCAACCCAAATATTTGTATTTTTTGAGTGGTTTTCAAAACCCTACAAGGACATACTCACAATTCACCCATCATCCTTCACGGCTTCATCATTGGTCATTCACTCATCTCCATCGGCTTGCCATCATCAATCCAATAATCAGTCAGCCAGATAAGATTTCTTCAACTCTATTACCATATATAATTAGTGTATTGCCACAAATAGTGTAACAGTAACCATTTTTTCGTTTTGGGCCCCTACATTTTCCGGCCGGTCTTCTAAAATGTTTGTCGGCCTTTACTTTGCCATTTATGATCCATTATGTGATTATATATATATATATATATATATTTGGATTTTTTTTGTTGATGTGCGTGTTTGACCTGAACTTATTAGGAAAAAATATATCTTAATGAGTTGTTGATATGCGTAATTTCAAATGTTATTTTTTTTCAGTTTATATAATAAGATGTATATTTTTTTTTTCTAAAGTTAGAGTGAGTCATTTGATTATTTTTTTTCCTTTCAATTACCATAGTATGATCATTTTTTTAAAAAAAAAATTAGTTAAAATCAGTCATTTGAAATATTATTTTGTTCAAATTAGGAAAAAATTGCCAACATGCTTGTAACTGGCACCGCGCCTTATGCGGTGCCAATGGTAGCGCTTATCGTGTACGCCCAAATTAACCCCACTCAATCCTCAAGATTGATAACAATAATGTAGTAGCATGAGTAGGGATCGATCCCACGAGGAGGTGTGAATTCTTGTGTTAATGAAAATCAAAATCAAAACAATAAAAAATGGGGTTGTGAATGAATTATACTAATTAAAACTAAAACTAAAGATTAAACTAATGAAAGCGATTCTTGGTACTACCTTGGATATTATCATCTATTTCATCGATTCACAAAAGACTCAATTTTACTTGAATATTCATCAATTGGAAATCTAATTCCTCCCTCACCTTATTCATAGTCAATTAGTCCAAGTGTTCTAATTTAACTTTCACCAATCAATCAATCTCTATATGCATATTCAAGATTAAAATCATGACATCATTCAAAACTAGTGAGCGATGAATCTAAACAACATAAACACAAGCGGTTTATATAATTTAGTCAATGGTTTTTAACACCAACAGCAGGCAATTATCGATCTTAGTTGCTTCGTAAATTAGAGGGATCAAACGATCTCTTATTTGATATCCAATTAGCAATAGATTATATGCAAGTTACTCGGTTGTCAATCCAATAAACAAACATCAATCATATCAACAAAATCAGAAAAACAATGAATTCAATAAAATCGATAAACAAAAGCGTATGAATCTCCCCAAGATAAATAAATCCAAGGTTTTCTCTTCCTCAACCAAGAATTAAGACTAGCTACACATAATTAAAACAAAACTATAAATAAAAATAAGGGAAATAAAACTAATCCGATCTCCGCTCGTCGAGGTGTCAATCCCGCCTTCGCTTCAATCTTCGTAGCCTTTCTTCAACAAAATTGAAAAGAAAATATAAAACTAGTCTAAAATTATTCTACCCTAACTATCTAGATGGTTTAAAAGGTCTGAATTTCGAGTATATATGTATTGGGAGGCTGATGGAGTAGGTTAGAATCCATGTGGGAAGGAAAGAAATCAAGAATTTTAACTTTCCAAAATCCTATTGGCGTAATTACGCGTAGAATGGCGTAGCTATGCCTACAGATGCCGTAGCGTTGGCGTAATTACGCCTAATAATGGCGTAATTACGCCTGTCATCAATTTTTCTGGCGAGTTTCGTATTTTGGCCGTAACTTTCTCGTCCAAACACCGAATTCGATGAATCAGCTGTCCATGCGAAGATAACTCAAAGTTCTACAACTTTTCTATGGACCACATTTCCAAAACATGGCTCGAACATATAGAAATTGGAGGAGAAAGGAGCAATATGTGTCTTGGATTTTGGTTTTTCCCTCTTTTCTTCAACTTTATTGCTTCTTTCATCATTTAGCTTGATTTCTTTACCTTTCCCTACATTTACACAAATATACGATTAGGTAGCATATGTATCAATTTATCCATCAAAATATACCAAATCGTAGACAATTAAGCGCAATAGATGTGTCTATTTATAGTCACATCAAACACCCCCATACTTAATCTTTACTCGACCTCGAGTAAATCAGACAAAACTAAAATCTTTTTGCTTGGCTCATAGCATCAAAACAAACTAACTTGTCCTCACTTTTATGCCTCAACAATTATAAACATGCATAGTAATGAAAGGCGGTGAAAATTATCAGTGGAACAATTTCAATCCCTAAACATTTCGTACCCAACAAAGCAGTGAACGTGTGTGTGTGGTCATGAACAAGTGTCATGTACAAATTATAGATCCAATAGATGTAAACTCACAATAGTTCAAGTCATACACTAACACAAGTATAAGCTCACTTGCACACTCTTCTCCACTATCTTAGCCACTTTGCAAACATAAATCAAGTAGGTCTTTATTAGCTTGTAGTGTGGCCTAGGTATTGGCTTATGAAAGAAAGGTAAGGATATATCAAGTAAGAGAGTATGATGATATGCACACTAAAAGCTTCTCTTCTTGCTTGAATTTTTCAACTTTTGTTTCAACATTTTTCTTCTTTTGTGCCTTGGCTCCCCTTGGAGTCATATTTTTATCTATTTCCTCAAGGCATTCCTTTTCTTTCATGTATTTCATTCTTTTCCTTATGAAGCTCACAAACATTTTAATCATTGAATACTTAAGTGCATGTGAATGAAACACATCATACTCCCTTCAACGGTATGGATAGAACTCATATTTAGGCTCATTAGGGAAGGATGATAAGCTAGTCAAAGAATGTTGAATGGTGGTTGTTTGTATGCTTAGCATACAACCATTCTTTTGCATTAAGGCTCAAAAAGGGTACTAGTGATTGATTTTCTTTACATGGTAGGCTTGAAAGGCTCAAACGCATCAAAGATTGCCTATATCACTTTCATGTTTGCAAGTAGTCTAGACATACGCCTCAAAGAGCATGTAGTTAAGTTCTAGCATGTATTAGAGACTTCTTAAGACTATCACAAAATTCACACAATCTTCACTAAGCTATGCACACTTCACAAGTCATGACGGATTAGTGCTCAAAATATTCAACTACTATGTTAAAGTACACTTTGCATTAGAGTTCAAAGTGTTCCAAGGTTAACAATTCACCTATGTTCAAAAACATGCATGCCATTAATTAGGTTTCATCATGGGCTAGTGATTCTAAGCATGTGTTCATTACTAACTATGAGCTCAAAATTTTCAAATTTTTCGATTTTTTTGTATTTTTGTAATAGAAAAGCAATAACACACACTAATCCCTCCCCCATACTTAAATCTTACATTGTCCCCAATGTAAGGCAAAAATACAAGAAAAGAGAATCTAACTACTAAAGCAAAAAAAAATAAATAAAAGGGAGAAAAGAAACTAACTCCCCTTGGGTTGCCTCCCAAGCAGCGCCTCTGTTTAACGTCGCTGGCCCGACGCCAGTTCTCTCGCTTAAGGCGATGCCTATTCGCCTTGCACCTCTTGGAGGGTTTTTGACTTTTCACTATGTCGACTTCCTCCAAAGAAGTCAGTTGAGGTCGATCAAGATCTACCTCATGGCATCCTTTAACTTGTTGTCCCTTATGCTCGCCTTTGGGAATCTCATTCTGGTGAGATTCCTTGGTATCCACCTCGATCTCTGTTTGTTGTTCAAGTATTGATGGCCTCGGTACCATCGTTGCTGGAGTTTCTACCTCTTCGCCACTGTCCAAGGTGATGTTGTCTTCGAAAAAATAGTCCCAAGGATCCATTTCATCACAGTATTCTTTAGCCGACTCCTCTTCCACAGCACATGATTCATCAAATTAATCAACATAGTTCTCAGTTGGAAACATACCATTCGGAGTTGTAGGATGTACAAGCTCCTTTTCTTTTATTGGCACATGTGTCTCCTCTTCTAGCTCGGATGGCATCAGTACCACCTTCTCCATAGTCTCCTCTTCTTCATCACTCCATGATTCAAATACAATCATGGTCTCCTTTTGTGCTGCTATCCGATCGGCCGATCTTATTAGTTGCTCCATTTGGTTACCCAAATTCTGAGTGCTAGCCCTGAATTCCTGTTGAAATTGTAAAGTACTATCATTAAGTTTTGAAACAAGATCCTCTAAAGACTCACCAGGCGTATGGTATTGAGGTTGTTGCGGCCATGGCGGGTATTGCGGTATGTATGGCGGTAGGGTGGACTCCATGCAAGGTGGAGGTGGGCTCATCCATTGATTGTCATAGTTGAGATTGGGATGATAACGCCAACTTGAATTGTATGTTCTTTGTCCACTCCCTACGCCAAGTTGGTGCACAAGATACTCCAATTCGTCTAAGCTCCTATAATCCGCCATAGCAATCAGTATGCCTCTGTGGTTCGAGATTAGATGTTCACCTGTAAGCACGAACAAACCAATGTAGCACTAGGGGGAAATAAAGAAAGAAAAAGAAAGAGAAAGAAATAAAAAAGAAAATATTAACACAAAAATATACAACGCCTCCCCGGCAACGGCGCCAAAATTTGGTAGCGCTTATCGTGTACGCCCAAATTAACCCCACTCAATCCTCAAGATCGATAACAATAATGTAGTAGCATGAGTAGGGATCGATCCCACGAGGAGGTGTGAATTCTTGTGTTAATGAAAATCAAAATCAAAACAATAAAAAATGGGGTTGTGAATGAATTATACTAATTAAAACTAAAACTAAAGATTAAACTAATGAAAGCGATTCTTGGTACTACCTTGGATATTATCATCTATTTCATCGATTCACAAAAGACTCAATTTTACTTGAATATTCATCAATTGGAAATCTAACTCCTCCCTCACCTTATTCATAGTCAATTAGTCCAAGTGTTCTAATTTAACTTTCACCAATCAATCAATCTCAATATGCATATTCAAGATTAAAATCATGACATCATTCAAAACTAGTGAGCGATGAATCTAAACAACATAAACACAAGCGGTTTATATAATTTAGTCAATGGTTTTTAACACCAACAGCAGGCAATTATCGATCTTAGTTGCTTCGTAAATTAGAGGGATCAAACTATCTCTTATTTGATATCCAATTAGCAATAGATTATATGCAAGTTACTCGGTTGTCACTCCAATAAACAAACATCAATCATATCAACAAAATCAGAAAAACAATGAATTCAATAAAATCGATAAACAAAAGCGTATGAATCTCCCCAAGATAAATAAATCCAAGGTTTTGTCTTCCTCAACCAAGAATTAAGACTAGCTACACATAATTAAAACAAAACTATAAATAAAAATAAGGGAAATAAAACTAATCCGATCTCCGCTCGTCGAGGTGTCAATCCCGCCTTCGCTTTGATCTTCGTAGCCTTTCTTCAACAAAATTGAAAAGAAAATATAAAACTAGTCTAAAATTATTCTACCCTAACTATCTAGATGGTTAAAAGGTCTGAATTTCGAGTATATATGTATTGGGAGGCTGATGGAGTAGGTTAGAATCCATGTGGGAAGGAAAGAAATCAAGAATTTTAACTTTCCAAAATCCTATTGGCGTAATTACGCGTAGAATGGCGTAGCTACGCCTACAGATGCCTTAGCGTTGGCGTAATTACGCCTAATAATGGCGTAATTACGCCTGTCATCAATTTTTCTGGCGAGTTTCGTATTTTGGCCGTAACTTTCTCGTCCAAACTCCGAATTCGATGAATCAGCTGTCCATGCGAAGATAACTCAAAGTTCTACAACTTTCTATGGACCACATTTCCAAAACATGGCTCGAACATATAGAAATTGGAGGAGAAATGAGCAATATGTGTCTTGGATTCTGGTTTTTCCCTCTTTTCTTCAACTTTATTGCTTCTTTCATCATTTTAGCTTGATTTCTTCACCTTTCCCTACATTTACACAAATATACGATTAGGTAGCATATGTATCAATTTATCCATCAAAATATACCAGATCGTAGAAAATTAAGCGCAATAGATGTGTCTATTTATAGTCACATCAGCCAACAGGGACGTACTTATTATAAGTGCTTGGGAGGCTTGAGCCTAGGGGTATAAACGAATCGAATATGTTCACGAACTTTTCGAGCCGACTCGATAAATATGTGATTCGAATCCGAAATTCTCGAATTCGAGCAGAACTCGAACATGTTCGACCTCGAGCCCAAATTACTTTGTTCGATAGTTCGCGAGCCGCTCGCGAACTTTAATATTTATTAATATAATATCAATATGTATTAAATAAATATATGTCGAACCTTTCGGGTATTTATTTTCGAGCAATAATTTGAATAGCTTGCCAACATGTTCGAACCTTTTCGGACCGAACTCAAACTCGAACTTTGATTCGAGCCAAACTCGAGCCCAAAATTTTGAAACTATTCGAATTTCGAATCGAACTCGAGCTCGAATATAACTATTTGGAGCCGTATTCGAACCTTAAAATTTTCTGCATATTCGGCTCGTTTACACTTATACTTGAGTCCCCAGGCCCAAAATTTTTTTTTTTTAAATATATGCATTCAACTTTTTTTTGTTTTTTATGTTTTATTGCATTCAAAAAATCGAGGTTAAATATATAGACCAACCCAAATATTTTATTTTCTGAATGGCTTTCAAAACCCTACAAGGGCATACTCACAATTCACCCATCATCTTTCTCGACTTTACCATTGGTTCTTCACTCATCTTCATCGGCTTGCCATTATCCATCCAATAATCAACCAGCTAGGCAAGATTTCTTCAACTTCAAGATAATATTGCCCAAAAAAATATTTGATTTTAAAAATTATAAAATTATTTGCCAGAATCCATTACTTTGATGTTGAGAGAGTTCAAATCTCATTCACCTCAAAATAGTTTTGAATTTACTTATTTGTCCAAAAATATATTGATTTAAAGCTTATAAAAATAAAAAAAAATATTTATATATTAACATAGAGTTCCAATAAGAAGTTTGGTGAACCCATTTTTTATTTTTCCCAGTAGGAAATGCAGGGGCCGAATGGGCCACAGGTAGACCCGACCACGGTTCAGAACCGTCGGTTAGACAGTTCAGAACCGCCGGTTCGACGGTTCAAAAAACATTGAACCTTAATCTTAACCTTCCTTGACGGTTCTGGTTGCAGTTCATGGATCGCCGGTTACGGTTACGGTTAACCAACGGTTACGATTTGACACTTGTTTTTTCAAAATAAATAAAAATATTATTAAAATTTGAAATAAAGTGTAAAAATTGTTTGAATGTGTTTTCATCCATGAATTAAATATAAAATAACGTGAAATAAATTCAAGCTCATATAATCAAAATGTGTAAGATATATTTATTTGGTTAATATATATAAATTATAACACGATAGTTAGATCAACAAGTCTCTTATAGCTTAGTGGTTGAAGCTAATTATTCAAGTTGGAGGTAATGAGTTCAAATCTACACCATAACATATATTTTAAATTTAAAAATGTAAAAAAATTAAAATAAACCCTTAAATCGCCGGTTCACGGGTTAACAAAATTATAACCCTTAACCGGCCCTTCTATAGACAGGCCGGTTACGAGTCCTACCCTTCGACCCGTTCACCACGTTCCGATTCAGGGTCGATGATGACCCTTGGTCGGGTCTAGCCACGGGAATAGATCTCCAAAAATTCATTTCGGGGGCTCTGTCCCCGAACCCCCGCATCGCCTCCACTTCCAGCCCCCCAATGCAAAATTCCTAACTACGCCCCTAGGTGCCAACAAAAATTAGTATATATTCTCGACCACAAACAGAAACGAGCGAAGGGATGCCAAAGTCTGTGGCATACCTGATATAAAATACCACTTATTGAGATGGGTATACAACAGCAAAGTACAGCAAGAAACACTTGACTAGAATGCAACATGCAGACCAAGAAGTGCCATGAACTGCGATATAAATTCGGAATGACCGGGCCAAGCCGCCCCAGTGACAAGATTACCATCAGTAAAGCAACGATCGATTGGTTCGGGTTCCAGCCATGTTGCCCCTGACAGAACAACATTAAGCTTCACTGCAGGATATGCAGTACATTTCTTGCCCTGATGATAAACATTTTCAGAAATGATATCTAGCCATATTTCCTATGAACTGTGTAACCAAATTGAAACAAGGAAACTAGGTGCAGCACATAAAATTATTATTCAGGATGATCACTCGGAAAAGCTACCTCTAAGACACCAGCAGCGGAAATAATTTGTTGTCATATCAATGCTACCGGTTTTCCAGATTCCATAAATTCCTTCCCCAATTTAAGCATATTTTCATCCAATGACAAGTATTCTGGAGCTCGGCCCCCGGGGATCACCAATCCATCATAGCTAGAACCATCCAAGCTTTCAAATTTAGCGGGCAAAGTGAACTGGTGGCTAGGCTTCTCACTATAGGTTTGGTCTCCTTCAAAGTCGTGAACAACTGTTGGGCATTTATCACCCGCTTTTTTCCAGCGCATACCGCATCCACGTGGAATTCGAGAGCTTGAAGAGATTGAAAAGGAACCATCACCTCATAGTCATCCATGTAATCCTGCATTGTAATGGCAAAAGAACGAGAAATGAGGAATGATACAGCAAATCTTGCATTGTAATGGCAAAAGAACATGAACTGCTATATAAATTCGGGATGACCGGGCCAAGCCGCCCCAGTGACAAGATTACCATCAGTAAAGCAACGATCGATTGGTTCGGGTTCCAGCCATGTTGCCCCTAACAGAACAACATTAAGCTTCACTGCAGGATATGAAGTACATTTCTTGCCCTGATGATAAACATTTTCAGAAATGATATTAGCCATATTTCCTATGGACTGTGCAACCAAATTGAAACAAGGAAACTAGGTGCAGCACATAAAATTATTATTCAGGATGATCACTCATCTGTACTTATATTAGCTATTTATCGATGTAGGGGAGGGAAAAGCTACCTCTAAGACACCAGCAGCAGATATAATTTGTTGTCATATCAATGCTACCGGTTTTCCAGATTCCATAAATTCCTTCGCCAATTTAAGCATATTTTCATCCAATGACAAGTATTCTGGAGCTCGGCCCCCGGGGATCACCAATCCATCATAGCTAGAACCATCCAAGCTTTCAAATTTAGCGGGCAAAATGAACTGGTGGCCAGGCTTCTCACTATAGGTTTGGTCTCCTTCAAAGTCGTGAACAACTGTTGGGCATTTATCACCCGCTTTTTTCCAGGGCGCACTGCATCCACGTGGAATTCGAGAGCTTGAAAAGGAACCATCACCTCATAGTCATCCATGTAATCCTGCATTGTAATGGCAAAAGAACGAGAACTGAGGAATGTATAGCAAATCTTCAAAAGCGGCAACAATAACTGATCTAAATCATAGAGTAAGCAAATTAATATATATGAATAATTCAATCATACTTGAGAAAATAGTAGATACAGAACAAAAAAGTAGATCGGAAGATAATGTGCAGAAAAGAACATATTATTTCAATTAAGATTCAGTGTGGTTAAAATTTTGATATAAGAGCCATGTAAAACCCCATATGTCTTTCACATGTTTGACCGTTGGACAGAAGTGGTTTTTTATACCAGCTATCAGCCTCAAAATAAAAATCTAAAGGAATTGAATTTTACCCCACAGAGAAATAAAATGCGCTTTCCAGAACCAGATATTTGGGCTCCTAGTGCTTTGATAAAAAGCCGAATGAACTCAGGATGCCCTTCATTAGTAGCTCCAGTTATGAGGAGGTTCCCCTCACCGGTGCAGAAGGCCATTGTCTCTGGTTCTACCCAATGAGCGCCAGCAGCAATAAGTGCATGTTTCACAGGAGGATAGGCAGTACACTTTCGGCCTTTAACAATACCAGCTGCAGCCAAGATCAATTGTCCATGGCAGATGGAGGCAATTGGCTTTTGAAACTCTTCAAATTTCTTGACCAAGCTTACCACAGATTCATTTATTGCAAGATATTCTGGGGCACGTCCTCCCGGTATGATTAGTCCATCGAATTTAGCGGCATCTATTTCATCAAAAGTTGCATTGAGGGAAAAGTTATGACCCCGGGACTCAGAATAGGTCTGCACACATTATCAGAAACCAGAAAAAGGTAACGAAGATAAATCGAAAGAAAGCCAACGGAACTACTTGACTCATTTGGCATTATTCATCAAGCAAGTATGCTGTTCCAAAATGAAAAAGAACAGCGCATAGTTTTAGTCACACTTGCAGAGAAATCCAAACTGTGGTGAAACTATTACACTGATAAAATACGAACCAAAACGAATAATGGATAAGCTTGTATGAAGAAAAGGAGGTAGAGTTTCTTAAACATTTGTATATCGAGGACTTATAAGCCACCAGAGAAAGTGCAGGTAAAAGGTAGTCATCATAAAGTAACCATATCAATATGACTGCATACATTAAATTGATTCAAAAGTGTATCTTAATTGCTCCAAACGTCCCATTGTTATTGTTGATTCTTCATCTTCAGATGCCTAAAATATTGATAATTCATATTATTAGAAAACAATTATCTTGCTTTCTTCTACCATAAACAACTGTTAAAAAACCATTTTTTTTCCAAAGTTTGAGCTTGTAAGTGTTGATCCGGATAACAATTTTATATTTTTAACATGCTCCCTCATGTCTAGGCTGGATATCAGGGAATATATACATAAGAACAATATTCAAGACTCACATATATACATTGGTCGGACATTAAACATCAAAGACCAATCGACACGAACTTAATCAAATACAATGGGGATTGCACACAAAATGATTTGAATTTGTGACCTCTTCGTTTGATAGCAAGTTGAAATCTCTTTGTCCAAATCTCAAACTAATGACTGGTAAAACATATAATAGTTTTATATATCTGACCATAAAGAAGTAAACTTCAGACGATAATGTTGTCCAAAACACTATAAAATCCCATCACCCTAAAAAAAAAAAAAAAAAAAGAAAAGAAAAGAAAAGAAAGACATGAATTAAAAAGAATGAAAAAGGCTTAAACTTTCAAACTTCACTTATTACCATCATGTATCACACAAGAAACACAAACTCTACCCCTCATAACAATTGAATATAGATCAAGCAAATAATTTAAGGGTGTATAGAGAGCATACAAATAATCAAAATAAAATGACAATTGAGTAAAAACCATAAGCATTTCATTCAGGAAACAGCAAAAAAATGTCATATTCTCTAATTTTCAAATAAACCTGGTGGCCTAAGGAGTCGTGTATCGCCGTACGAATATGTCGCCGGCTTTCTTCCCGGGGCAAACTGCATCAACAGACAGCCCATATGCCAGCAATGCTTGAAATGGCACCATAACCTGCATATATGCAATCAAAATTGCTTGAAAAAATTAGTAAACTGGAGGCTGGAATTTTAAGAAAAGTTATCGGTAACCTCGTAATCTTCTACATAATCTCCGCACAATAAGAGAACCCTTTTCTGTGATGCCATTTTCCGACGCTAGTGTGTAGAAATTTTTTTGGATAATTCTCAGTTCCTAATATTATACGAGGTAAATAAAAGTGGCTAGTTGTTCAGAATCGTTGGTTAGATGGTTCAAAAGAGCTGGTGCTACGGTTCAAAAAATATCGAACTTTAACCTTTCTTGAAGGTTCCGGTTACGATTCATGTGGCGGTTACGGCTCCGATTCCGGTTAAGGTTAATCAACGATGACGGTTACGATTTGACCCTTATTTTTTTAAAAAAATTAAAAAAATTATTAAAATTTGAAATAAAGTGTAAAAAGTGTTTGCTTGCGTTTTCATCTATGGGTTCAACATAAAATAACGTGAAATAAATTCAAACTCAGATAATTAAAATTTGTAAGATATATTAGTTTGGTTATTATATATAAATTACAACACTATATTTAAATAAACAATGCTCTTATAGCTTAGTGTAGAGATATCAAACGGAGCGGACGGCACGAGGCACGTCACGGAGCGACACGACACGACCCATTTTGCTACAGTGTCGTGCCGTGCCAGGCACGACACAGTAGCATGGGTCGTGCCTGGCCATAGGGTGTCGGCCCACGACACGGCACGAAACAGTAATTTTTTTTTAATATATATATTTAGTGTAGCGATCGATCGCCAGTTAGGTGGCGATCGATCGCTAAGCCAAAAAAATAAAAAAAAAACTTGAAATGGGCCTTGCAGGCACGACACGGTCCATGGCACGGCACGTAGGGGCCGTGCTGGGCCCTGCCTCTTGTGAAAATGGGTCGGCACAGCACGACCCATTTTCGAATCGTGCCGGCACGACACGACACACATAGTGCCATGCCGGCACGATTAAACGGGACGTGCCTGCACGACACAGCTCGTTTGACACTACTAGCTTAGTGATTGAAGCTAATTATTCAAGTTGGAGGTCATGAGTTCATATCTACACCATAACATATATTTTAAATTTAAAAATGTAAGAAAAATTAAAATAAACCCTTGAACCGACGATTCACGGGTTAGCAAAATTATGATCCTTAACCTGTCCTTCTATAGATGGGCCGGTTATGGGTCCGACCCTTCAAACCGTTGACCCGATTAACCAGCCCGTTGACAACGGGCATGTTTCGAGCCGGTTCAGAGTCGATGATAACCCTTGGTCGGGTCTAATTTGGAGGATAATTGTTTTAAAATACATTTCTTTTCAAGTCATTAGCCAAAATTTCTCTAAAAAACGTCTTATTTTAATTTATTTAATATATATATATATATATATATATATATATATTATTTATTTATAAGAATCCCAAAGAGCAATATGCCATTTCACGAAAGGGTGACTTGCTTATAATAAATTTTTAAAGCCATTGTTTGTTTAAAATTAATTCTCACTAAGATTGTTAAAACTCCGCACTCTTAATTCCTACTTTTGTTTGGTTTAACTATCTAAGAGTAGGGGTGTTTAACGGGGCAACCCGGTCCGATCCGAATCGAAACCGGCCGGTTCCGGATCCCCTAATTTGGGAACCCATCCGATCCAGTAAGCAACCAGATCGGATCCGGTTCCGGTTCTACCGGTTTCGGGTTGAAGCGGTTCCAACCCGGAACCGATTTTTTTGCTTTTTCTTAAAAAAAAAAAAATCAAGGGAACTTGTTGTTTGGAGGGTTTGAACACGCGACCATCGTCTTCTACTCTAAAACTCTAACCAATTGAGCTAATGCACCTTTTTGTTGTAAACTAATCTCAAATATATTAATATAAATTTTAAATTTTTTTTTTAAAATTAACGGACCGGTTCCGGTTCAACCCAGAACCGGATCCATTTAGTCAGGAACCAGTAAGGTACCGGTTCCGAAACGGTAGAACCGATCCGAACCAGGCTAACCAGTCCGGTTTTGAGCAGGGTCCGAGTTAATCCGGCCCATTAAGCACCCCTATCTAAGATCCAGAAATGACTAAGATACCATTATTCATTTATCTATCCCACTGTTTCTTCCACTATTTCTTTTTTCTTCCTCCCATCATTTTATATTCTCTTTCCTCATCTAATTTGAGTTCCGTCTTCTCGATAGGCTCTCGTGATTTCTGAGAGTGCAGACTCGTTGCGCCGGCAACTCCGCCGATATGGCCTCCATCTTAGCTCGTAAATCCTTATCCACACTTACCGCCCGCCACCTCTCTTTGGCAAGGCAAACTTTGGAGCGAATTAGACACGTTGGAGCAACATACAATGAATGATTCGTTTGAAACAAAGCAATCATTCTCTACTGACAAAGATGATGAAGAAAGGGAAAAACTTGTGAAGGATATCTCAAAATATTGGAGTTTTGTTTGTGAGCAGAGTATAAATACATTATTTCTCACTGACAAGGAAAAGCACCTTGAAAATGGCGATCGCTGGGAAACTGAGATTGGGAAGAATCTCTGATATGAAAGCCTATACCGTTGATCGACATCGTCTACCAAACGTGAGCATACATTGATCCCTCTTTTTCGAAACCAATGTTAAATAAATGGATTTTATGTTCTCATGGATTAAGTGTCACGCACCAGTGCTTCTGCACCATTTGTTACCACCAATGTTTTCTAACTTCTCTCACAATCCAATTTGGATTCCTGCATTCTTTTCTAATTTCGTTTCTTGATACTCCAGTAGAGTAATTTTTAGCCTATCCAGCCAGTACTGTTGAATGTGTGAGGCAAAGCATGTGCAGATTTTGGAACATTTTCCTTTCCAAATGGATATGAATATAGAGTGAAAATGCGCTTTCTTGTGACATAATATGTGGTATTATATAAGCTAAATTGTGGTACTATATAACATTATATGTGATACTATATATATATTAATTTGTGTTACAAAATTTGTGATACTGTATAAGCTAATTTGTGGTATTATATACACTAATTTGTAATACTATATAACATAATATGTTGTACTATATATACTAATTTGTGGTACTAAATAACCAAATTTGTGGTATTATATAAGCTAATTTTGACAAATTTGGACTAAAATAAAAATATATAAAAAACGGTGTTCGTAAAACAAGGTGGGTCTCGACTCAAAATTATATTGGTTTTTTTATGTCCTGAAGACACTGTCTTTAGGGCATGTTTGTTTTATAAAAAAAAACAAAGAAGGTGCGTGCTAAATGCTGCCCCAAGTGCACACATGTCCATTTTTGTAAAAAAAAAAAAATCGAAGAACGGGTGTCGATGAATACCACGGTAACAAACATGTCGATCATAAATACACTAATAATATATTTAATACAAGGTTTTTTAATTAAATAATCGAAAAATAATATTATTTAACAAAATAACCGATTATGGAAATATCACCATTCAGGTGACTTCATTTGAAATCGCCACCTGAAATAGCATCTTCAATTCTGGAAAAAAATTTATTGAAGGCTCCAATAAAAAAATTAGTATTTTTGCTGAAAATGCCATCTTATGTGGCATCTTCATGTCTTGGGGAAAAAAAATTGGAGGTGTCATCTATGATGACGTCTCAAATAAAAAAAATTATTATTATTTTGATGAAGATGACATCCTCATTCTTGAAAAAAAAATAATTGGAGGCGCCAATAAAAAATTATTTTTTTTGCTAAAGACGCCATTTGACATGTATTCTTTAGTATATATACCCTTCGAAGCCCTCCTTTCTCTACAATGAAACAAATTCACGCAATATTTATAGTGTTCTCTCTGATTTTATAGTTGAAATTGTCGAATCTCTATCGATCTTAATTCGCCGCCCTTCAAGTGTTTTTCAGGTAAAAATCTTGTGGAAAATAGAAAGAGTTCGGAATACATTGCTCACATATGATCCAAGTATGTCGAAAATATAGCTTAAACGTAATGTTAGGATCGGTCCGGAGTGTTTAGAGGGGGGGGGGGTGAATGAACACTCACTTTTATAAATTAATCCTTTGTGATTTCTCTTGGGTTAGTGAGTGAAATCTATTTCTTAATCAACTTCTCTGCAGAACAGACCACTGAATATTTTAGTGTGGAACGATCTGTTCTTAGACTAGTAAGAACGGCTCGATGGCTTGAAGAGTATAACGAGTGCAGAATGATAAAAGACAGAATGTGTTTCTGGAAGTTCGAAGGTGGTGTAATCCTTCTACGTCTCCCCTTCTTCTAATTAAGGAAGGATTCCACTAGAAGACTTTGATTTATACAATCCTGTTGTACAAACCCGATTCAGCTGGATTTACCTCACTACCAGACTGAAACTCCTAGTCTCTCGATCTGTTCAGACACACACTGTCTGACAGTTACAATTGATTCTCACTTCTCTATCTTAGTAAAGAATACAAAAGATAGACTAATTTTGTCTATGCACACAATGATCCTGAGATGATCAAATATTACAATATGCTTGTGCTTATGAAAAACTTTCGGCTCAAGAGTATCTGAACTTGTAAGCTTGTGTTGTTTTGCTTTCTTTTTGTTTCTTGATTGGTCGGTCAGTCTTCTTGAGTTCTTTAGTTGCATCTTTATATAGTTGATTGTACCGACATTATTTCCTTTTCCGTGCAACTTTTGACTCTGCTTAAACTCTGAATAAGCTACAGTCTTATTCTTTTAGGCACTTGCCATTCTGGTTCATGCTTTCGGCGACTGTCATGTAAGCTCTTCTTTGTCTTCTTACCTTTTACGGTAATCTTCAGTCCTTGATCTTTTTCAGCATTAATTGCAACATTAAATGATTCAATAAATAACCGTTAATGATTCAGACTGAAGAGCAAAGCTTATTCAACCTTGTCTGCTCTGATCTGATTATTGTTGAGATCGATCTGAAGCTTCGATCTGGTCAGGCTGATGTTCATCGATCCGTTCTGATTTTTGCGATAGACCATATCAGCTTGATCTGCTTTGAGCATCGATCTGGTCAGACTGAATTCCATCTATCCGTTCTGATTTGTTTTGTCATCTTTAAAATCCGGAACTAACAAATTCCCCATTTTTGATGATGACAAAATCTAGCTTCTATGTCTTCTTATTCAGTCTTATTCTGAAGCGTATTCTGCGGATCAATTGATTCTTCTTGTTCAAAATAAATGAACTGATTTAAGTTGTAGTTCGGGTTGATTAAGCCATTTTGTTCAAAATAAATGAACTAAGACTTAAATAAGAATTCTGATTTTTATTGAACAAAAATCTGAGATACATTTACATGTCTGACTTAAATAGACATCTACTTCCTCGCTGAAGACTGAGCTGGCTTGAAATCCTTTCTCTTTTCCCCCTTTTTGTCAGCAGCAATCTCCTGAAGAAAGTCGATGATCTGTGCGAGCTGAGCGCTGATAGCATCAAGACGAGTGTCTTGAGCAATAAGGGACTTTGCGACGGAAGCCCGAACTTCAGTGGCCAGCTCGATCTGTTCTTTTCTCAGGCTGTTTTTATATGAAGCTTGCTGAGAGAACAGGTCATTCAGTCCGCGCTGAATATTGCTAATGTTGGCCGTCATCTTCTCTTTGAAGGATTCAAAATCCAAGAATGTAGTCCTCTGACTCTGATGAACTTCTATGACTCGTTGGGATAGAGATAGACAGTTATCAGAAAGGAGTTGAAGTGACTTGGCCAGAGATGGGGCTTCAACAGATAAATGGTCTGAAGAGTGATCAGAAGGTGACTCAGGTAGATCAACTGCTGCTTCAACTGGTACGATTGTGGAAACTGCAGAGTGGAGTGTTTCGGACTGGATCAAAGTGACCAAGTCAGAAGAGAAGTCTGCCAAAAATGCCAAATCTTCAGCGGACTGATCTGGAGGAGTGATAGGTCTGGTAGGCTCCTCAACCTGTAACGCTGCAACAACTGTTGACACCACCAAATCCGGATCGACTAAATCTGGTGAGACAACTGTCGTAGTTTCGGCGGTTGGACTGTGCTGAAAGTGGGAGACTGAGGATGCTATGGGGATGGAAGTTGTTGGAGAGTCCAGCAGTACATCCATGGCGTCAGTCTCTGCTGCAGACGGAACATTAGTCAGTGGCTGCTCCGCTGTACCAGAAGAAAGTGGCTCAACGAATGGTTCGGCCAAAGTCTTGTTCGCAGATGGGTGATCCGGGCTGGGAACTGGAGTGGATATGTTGAGTTTCTGTCGTTGAAAGCGAACAACCAATTGAAGAGCATGAATATCCATTTCCAACTGAGCAATGACAACACCATCATCTTTGGCAGTCGGAGTGTTGGCATCAAAATTTGCCTTCTTGGCTGCAATGAGCAAGTTGGCCAGTCTGAATATGTGGTTAGCCTGGAACAAGTCTTTGCGATGAACCGTAATTCGTACGTCATTAGTCTCTGTCCCCTTAAGGACTTCTTGTTCCATCTTTTGGAGTCTCTTCAACTTGCCGAAGAACAGATCAAAGTGGTTGACCGTTCTGTATGCAACATATTCATCAAACACCACAGTAAGCTCCTTGACTTTTTCTTCAACATCTTCCATGGCGATGTCGATTGCAGTCTGAGCAGCTGACTTAGGTTTGGAAGAGAGGGGCTCAGCGAGAACTTCCTTGCCTTTGCCTGAGGGAGACGAGGTCTTGATCCCGGATTGAGTGTAGTCTCCCAATTCTGTGATAACAATGCCTTTGAATAAAGGGATGGCAGAAGGGACTCGGATGGTGACTTTGGGTACAGTGGATGGAATTGTTGAAGGTTGAGTTGAAGGTTGGGTAGCAGGGGTGGCTTTTGTTGAGGGCAAGGTGGGTAAGGTTTTGATGTTGATGGTTGATATGGGCTTGGTGATCTGGGTTCTTGGCTTCTTTGGAGGTGGCTTGGCTGGAGATGAAGGAGCAGACTGAGTTTCCTCTGAGTCAGTCTGGATTGTAAGTTTGCGCTTGACTCGAGGTTTTCTAGCAGCAGCCTGTTCTTGTCCCTGTTCAATCTTGACAGCCACCAGATCGGAAGGGGTGGGTGGAGCACTTTTGTACTTGAGTAGTGCCAATCCCTTGGAGTTGAGAATTTTGAAGGGGCTTAGAGCAGACGTGTGATGACCAGGGATTATAGATGTTAATCCCGGAGTGTTAATAACCCCTAAAGTTGTGTTACGTGGCGATTTGGAGTTTAATCGCGGTGTTGGGCCTTCCGGACTCGTCTATTTGGGTAATTGGGATAGTTGGATCCCGAGGTTGAGATTGTATCTCATTCCGGTGAAAAACCTATGAGTTGGGTTTTTAGTGTGACTCGGGATCTGGGGTGCTTTGTGTGGACACCGGTAGGGGGTTTTGAAGTTAGAGAGAGAATTTTTGGAAACCGATGATTATTAATGAATCATGATGTATTTGTGGGGCTATTAGTATTTCGGGATATTTTTGCTATAAATACCAGTTGAACCCGAGATTTTAATTATTGGAACCATTTTCCTCACCTTGCCTCTCTCGCTCCTCGCGCTGTTTCCCGATCTCCCTCGACCCCCGCCGCTTCAAGGCGTGCGCCCGCCACCGTCCGGCCGCCATCCGGCGCGTCAGACCTACCATCGGCTTCGTCTCTTCCAGGCGCACCTTCCCATACCAACAATTTGAAGTTTCGTCGAGAATCGCGTTCGGATTTGCCAGAAAAGCGCTAGGGTTCGAAATTGAAATCTGTCCGATTTGGGGCTCGATTTTTGGTACGTTTTTGGGGCTTTTCTTCAGGCATTTTTGGGGCGTTTTGTGCTACATTTTGGGTCGAAAATTTTATACTTTGTGGTTCAAAAAATTTGTTGCCATTGGTTCGAATTTTGGTGTTCTGTTTTTCGAAAATCTTGTTGATTTTTGGATAAATTCTTATGCTTCACATGGTTCAGCTTTTGAGTCTCTTTGGTGATGCATTATGGTTCGAATTTAACGCTGATTGCGTGGGGTTAGGGTTCGAATTTTGGGGATTTTGGCAGGGGGGGCGGTGATTCTTGTTATTGATAGATTAATTCATGTTTTAGATGAATTATGGTGCCTAATTGGGTTCGATTTGTGATGTGAAGGTTCGAAAATTTATGGGGAGTTCTTGAACAATTTTCGATAATGTCTCATTCGTTTTCCCTCCCTGCTTATGCCCTGCCCCGGGTCTTTTAAATGGTTAATTGTCGTGTGTTGACAATATTTTGTTTAAGGGTTACGGGTGTGCTTGAGCATGGGTTGCATGTTCGTAAATAATTGTGAATTAATTTATCGTGTTAGCACGTCGTCCCTCGGGGCATGGAACTCGAACAAAGTCTGGCTCGAACTAAGGAGATTTAAGGTACGTGCGACGCACGAGCATTTCTTTATATGAGAGCATTTGTGAAATGCATAATGTATTTTGATTGCATTGATGGTTGTACGTATGGTTATATATATGTGTTGATGTAGTTATGGAACGACCCAATCTTGACATCGTCGCCACAAGCGTGCGTGATACTAGAGTGGTATAACTTTACGAGATATATGGGGTACTGGGTTTATATGACTATTGTAGGGCATTTGAGATGCCTGAGAATGATCGTGGAATCATGTATTCATTATAAGACATGTGAGATGTCTAAGTATAATGGAGAATTGGAAAAATAAATGCTAGGCATTTGAGCTATCTGTGATTGACAGGGAGGTTGAGAAATCAGTATTTGTTATTGAGATATCCATATTTGCCTGTATAATGAATTTAGAATCACTACATATTGATATTCGAGAATTAGGCATGCGATGAGTTAAATCAATGTGTTGATTTACTGATTTTCGAGATTTGATGAGTTTGATGATTGTGAGAACAGGGACAGTACACGGAACCCCGGATGAGGACGTTGCCATCCAGGGAGTATCATTTAAAATTCATTAGTATTTACTTTTATTGTAAATTATGAATTTCATTATTGTGATTATGGGATTTTGTGTATTGGTATGCTCACCCCGTTGGGGGCTGTCTCTGTTGGGGCAGGTGAACAGGTACATCGATGGCTGTGGAGCTGAGCTCGAGCTGTTGATTGGATGTACTCCCAGGATAGTGGTACCAGGGCCTGACGGAGCACGGTATCGTATAGAACTTTTATACACCCGAGGGTTATATACACATTTATGATGCTCGCATGTGAGCACGATTATACTTGTATATGGGTTGTATATAAAGGCATGAGCCTTTCTCTCTTTCATTCTATGTTTCATGCAATTAAGGGTAGAATTGCTAATGATATGAGAGTCATTTGTGTATTTTGTGGGTGTTGAAACCCACTTATGTTGTCTTATGTGTGGTGTATTCCCTGGCTGGGAATTTACTTAGTGTTGCTGTATTCTGATGAGTATGTGTTTTCCCTGGCCGGGAACTATTATGTGATGTGCTTTTATTTCGGGATGGCTCTATTTATGGGGAGACTCTGCCCAAATTTTTATAAAAGTCCACAATGTAAAAAGTGGTGTAATGGGGATAGAAATGGGCGGAATCTATGAGTCTATTTGTTGGTAGAGATGATCTTAATGTTGAATATTAAAGAAATTTTGTAATTGCCATTCAATGGTAAAGTATCATCTGAGTTCCCGATTGATTTTATTGAAAGCATGTGCCACACATAATGATTAATACATTAATCAAGGGTTAAGGGCTTGGGGTCCTTACATTAGTGGTATCAGAGCAGTGGTTAGCTCTTTGGGGCTGTTGAAGGCCTGGAACATGCTGATAGGGATGGGTAGCACATAATTATGCATGATAGTAGCTAGTGTTGTGTGACACAACTATTTTGCTTATGTGCATTTGTAACGTGTGATCATAGTGAAACGATTATATGTCATAACATCTATAGGATCATAATATAATCTGTTGATTATGATTGTGAGTTGTGACACAGGGACAACCAAATGGAGCATTTTGAAATGCATTGGGATACAGGAAGTACTTTGTACTCATAGTTTATGCATTTGCTCGTTATAATCATATTGTGGTGAATATGGATTATTATATGCTCATGATTTGTGATTGTTCCTGTAGGGACACTATGACACGAAGGGCTAAGGCCAGGGTTGAAAGACACGAAACGGTAACCTGCGTTTTATATACATCATGGATTATGCATTGTGGTTGCATGTGTACATGTAGTGATGATTTTAATGCTTTGCCGCCAAATGTTGAAGCAAGGGGTGGGAGTGCCGCATGTCGCATTTGAGCGAGGTGCATTAAAATACACTCATGATGATGTATGTTGGAATATGGATTATGCTTTGTGATGCAGGTATGGATGAAATACTTGGTGAATATCCCATGAGTCATTGTTATGGATGAGTGATGATTTTAAATGCTTGCCGCTAATTATTGTTTTGTGCCGCTAAAATGTGAAGCGAGGGGTGGGAGCGCCGCATGTCACATTGAAGCGTGGTTATCATATGAGGCGAGGAAAGAATATTTGCCGCTAAAATGTGAAGCGAGGGGTGGGAGCACCGCATGTCCATTTAAGCGAGGTTATTCTATGCCGCCTATATGTGAAGCGAGGTGGTGGGAGTACCGCATGTTTTACTTGAGCGAGGGGCATTAAAATACACTACCGTGACAATGACTAGGGATCAGCTATTCTATTGGCGATGATTCATGCCGCCAGGTATATTGATAGCGATGGCTCATTCCGCTATATTGATTGGCGATGGTTCATGCCGCCAGGTATATTGATAGCGATGGTTCATTCCGCTATATTGATTGGCGATGATTCATGCCGCCAGGTATATTGATAGCGATGGTTCATTCCGCTATATTGATTGGCGATGGTTCATGACGCCAGGTACATTGATAGCGATGGTTCATTCCGCAATATTGATTGGCGATGGTTCTTGACGCCAGGTATATTGATAACGATGGTTCATTCCGCTATATTGATTGGCGATGGTTCTTGACGCCAGGTGTATTGATAGCGACGGTTCATTCCGCTATATTGATTGGCGATGTTCTTGCCGCAGGTATATTGATAGCGACGGTTCATTCGACTATATTGATTGGCGATGTTCTTGCCGCCAGGTATATTGATAGCGATGGTTCATTCCGCTATATTGATTGGCGATGGTTCTTGCCGCCAGGTATATTGATAGCGACAGTTCATTCCGCTATATTGATTGGCGATGTTCTTGCCGCCGGATATATTGATAGCGATGTCTCATTCCGCTATTCTATTGGCAATGGTTCATGCCGCCGGGTATTCTATTGATGATGATTCGTGCCATCGGATATCACATAGCGACGGGTCATTCCGCTACACCTATGGCGATGGTTCATACCGCCTGATATCTATAGCGGTGTCTTATGCCGCTGACTCTATGACGAGAGATCATGCCGCTGATTCTATAGCGATGGGTTATACCGCTATGTGCGTAGCGCTGGATTATGTCGCCTACGAGCGATGGATGCTACTTGTGTACCGCTGGTGGACGATGGATACCGGTATTCCGCTATCTTGATAGCGATGAGGTATGTCGTATTACTTTTGTTAGCATCATTGTGGTTACTACATGTTGTTATATACGTCATGTGTTTGACGATGAGATTATGGATGTCGTGTATTGACATGTACCGTCATATGTTTGACGATGTTAATTGGATGTCATATGTTGACATGTGCCGTCACGGGATGACGATGACATAGTTGATGTTCTATGTAGACGTGTAGTGTCGTTTTGATGATTAATACATTTATGTTATGTATTGAGTTGTATGGTTTGAGTGCCTTTGGTGGGCACATGGTAGGGTCTGGGTCACTAGTTGACGAAACCATTATGCCGAGCAAGTTGCTCGAAGAATTATTGGGTGCACCGTGCAGGGATTGTACCACAGCACATATTTGGAGTATATATTGTTCGAGTAATGATACCCTTGGGTATACTCACTGGTTTGGCTTAGGCCAAGTAATTGGTGGTAAGAGTAGTTATTGAGGAAACTACTCGCTTGTTGTTGTGATCTGCGGTAGGCGTGGTCACACCCACCCTGAGGGTGTGGGATAAGTCCTAATGGATTAGGATTGCTTCGTGGTTGAGCAAGGACACCGGGATGTCCATTGTGCTTGGTATTTTTAGAGATATGTTGGGCGATGACCCATTACTCTAACGGTTGTACGGTATGGCATACCGAGATGGAACATATAGTTTGTTGGTGGACTTGATATTAGCCTATGGAGACAGCGCTTTGCTAGCCAGATATCGTAGTAATGATATAGTGTGCTTGTTGGAGCCATGATACTGCACGTTGGAACCGAGTTTGGTGAATCGTATGATGATACGATGAAGACTTTTGGCAGGCTTTTGATTGTCCCTTTGTAGCATGATGTTTGGAGCATGTGACACCTCATGAGAACGTTATACGTCTTTTGTTTTGAGGGACTTGTCTGGGATAGCTCATAATGTTGGAGTACCAACAAGAGAGTCATCAAGTCGTCGTTGACTCGATCTGGGGAATCCGTGTACTTGGGATGCAATGGGTGTTATTGTATCCAGTTTTTCCGAGCGGTGGTTTGAGACTAGTGGATCTCGAGTTCGATAGCACTTCCCTTGTGGGGAAGAAGGTAGTATTATACCTATTTGGGAATCTTTGAAAGATTCGGTAAGTTGGTACGTGTGGTGTTGATTTTGGGAATCAAGCCGTGTTGTTGATCGTCGATTATCATTCTCCACTGGATGGGAATGACTCAGAATTGACAGTTGTGTTTGGGGCTTAGGGGTATGTTGTAGATACCCGAGCCAAGTGCATTGAGTATGCATGTGATGTCAGTGCTTAGGCAGGTATACCTGTGAGTATACGGATGCCAGTTATTGATTTCCTTTTGTCAAGCATAAAGTTATGCTATTTTTTCTTGGATGGTTAAATCTATGATGAGAGATATGGGACACCTTGAGATTGGGAATCTCCATGGCATGATAATTATGAGGAATAATCGTGAAGTTAGTTGACTCCCTTTGAGGGGGGATTAGCTTGTGTGGGTTAAGGTATTTCCTTGTTGGCGTTTCCTCCGAGTTATGCGATAGCCTTCCCAAGTTTGGATTGAATCCTAGGATTATTAAGGGATGGCAGGAATTCGGATTGGTTGGGTGTCGCTGTCGACACAAGCGTTGAGGATGTCATGGGTTTATTGCATGCCCTTTCAGAATTTGAACTCTGTGGAGTCTCGATTGTTTATTTATGATCAGGATGTGGTTCTTGGAACATCCGGAGGTGGACATCTGGTGAGATGTCTTTTGTGTGAATCTGTGGCCGTGAGTTGCCCAAATTGAGTTGCAATGATGCGACTGCTCCTTCGATAGAGGAGGTTTGAAAGTGGAAACCAGGTTTGGTATGTGTACATCGTGGTATACTAATTTTCCCTCGTAACGATGTATGTTAGACATCGTGAGTCATAATAGAGACGTCATTGAATGATATCTACGATGGAATCGGGAGCGATTCGAATCCTTGCAGTTTCAGTTGACTAACTACTTTTGGATTGTTAGCGTTATGTTGTGCCGACGCTCTTTCGTTTTTGGTGGACTGAAAGGTTTCTTTCATTCTAGAGTTTGGTGCGAGGTAGGTACCCTCGCGTTTATTAATACGATTCTGATATGGTCAAGAATCGAGGTTATCGCTTCATGTTGTTGTGTAGCCCGGGTGTTACGTGATACACCGGTGCTAATTTCGAGGACGAAATTCTTTTAGTGGGGGATATTGTGATGACCAGGGATTATAGATGTTAATCCCGGAGTGTTAATAACCCCTAAAGTTGTGTTACGTGGCGATTTGGAGTTTAATCGCAGTGTTGGGCCTTCCGGACTCGTCTATTTGGGTAATTGGGATCGTTGGATCCCGAGGTTGAGATTGTATTCTCATTCCGGTGAAAAACCTATGAGTTGGGTTTTTAGTGTGCTCGGGATCTGGGGTGCTTTGTGTGGGCACCGGTAGGAGGTTTTGGAGTTAGAGAGAGAATTTTTGGAAACCGATGATTTTTAATGAATCATGATGTATTTGTGGGGCTATTAGTATTTCGGGATATTTTTGCTATAAATACCAGTTGAACCCGAGATTTTAATTATTGGAACCATTTTCCTCACCTTGCCTCTCTCTCTCCTCGCGCTGTTTCCCGATCTCCCTCGACCCCCGCCGCTTCAAGGCGTGCGCCCGCCGCCGTCCGGCCGCCATCCGGCGCGTCCGACCTACCATCGGCTTCGTCTCTTCCAGGCGCACCTTCCTATACCAACAATTTGAAGTTTCGTCGAGAATCGCGTTCGGATTTTCCAGAAAAGCGCTAGGGTTCGAAATTGAAATCTGTCCGATTTGGGGCTCGATTTTTGGTACGTTTTTGGGGCTTTTCTTCAGGCGTTTTGTGCTGCATTTTGGGTCGAAAATTTTATACTTTGTGGTTCAAAAAATTTGTTGCCATTGGTTCGAATTTTGGTGTTTTGTTTTTCGAAAATCTTGCTGATTTTTGGATAAATTCTTATGCTTCACATGGTTCAGCTTTTGAGTCTCTTTGGTGATGCATTATGGTTCGAATTTAACGCTGATTGCGTGGGGTTAGGGTTCGAATTTTGGGGATTTTGGCAGGGGGGCGGTGATTCTTGTTATTGATAGATTAATTCATGTTTTAGATGAATTATGGTGCCTAATTAGGTTCGATTTGTGATGTGAAGGTTCGAAAATTTATGGGGAGTTCTTGAACAATTTTCGATAATGTCTCATTCGTTTTCCCTCCCTGCTTATGCCCTGCCCCGGGTCTTTTAAATGGTTAATTGTCGTGTGTTGACAATATTTTGTTTAAGGGTTACGGGTGTGCTTGAGCATGGGTTGCATGTTCGTAAATAATTGTGAATTAATTTATCGTGTTAGCACGTCGTCCCTCGGGGCATGGAACTCGAACAAAGTCTGGCTCGAACTAAGGAGATTTAAGGTACGTGCGACGCACGAGCATTTCTTTATATGAGAGCATTTGTGAAATGCATAATGTATTTTGATTGCATTGATGGTTGTACGTATGGTTATATATATGTGTTGATGTAGTTATGGAACGACCCAATCTTGACATCGTCGCCACAAGCGTGCGTGATACTAGAGTGGTATAACTTTACGAGATATATGGGGTACTGGGTTTATATGACTATTGTAGGGCATTTGAGATGCCTGAGAATGATCGTGGAATCATGTATTCATTATAAGACATGTGAGATGTCTAAGTATAATGGAGAATTGGAAAAATAAATGCTAGGCATTTGAGCTATCTGTGATTGACAGGGAGGTTGAGAAATCAGTATTTGTTATTGAGATATCCATATTTGCCTGTATAATGAATTTAGAATCACTACATATTGATATTCGAGAATTAGGCATGCGATGAGTTAAATCAATGTGTTGATTTACTGATTTTCGAGATTTGATGAGTTTGATGATTGTGAGAACAGGGACAGTACACGGAACCCCGGATGAGGACGTTGCCATCCAGGGAGTATCATTTAAAATTCATTAGTATTTACTTTTGTTGTAAATTATGAATTTCATTATTGTGATTATGGGATTTTGTGTATTGGTATGCTCACCCCGTTGGGGGCTGTCTCTGTTGGGGCAGGTGAACAGGTACATCGATGGCTGTGGAGCTGAGCTCGAGCTGTTGATTGGATGTACTCCCAGGATCGTGGTACCAGGGCTTGACGGAGCACGGTATCGTATAGAACTTTTATACACCCGAGGGTTATATACACATTTATGATGCTCGCATGTGAGCACGGTTATACTTGTATATGGGTTGTATATAAAGGCATGAGCCTTTCTCTCTTTCATTCTATGTTGCATGCAATTAAGGGTAGAATTGCTAATGATATGATAGTCATTGGTGTATTTTGTGGGTGTTGAAACCCACTTATGTTGTCTTATGTGTGGTGTCTTCCCTGGCTAGGAATTTACTTAGTGTTGCTGTATTCTGATGAGTATGTGTTTTCCCTGGCCTGGAACTATTATGTGATGTGCTTTTATTTCGGGATGGCTCTATTTATGGGGAGACTCTGCCCAAATTTTTATAAAAGTCCACAATGTAAAAAGTGGTGTAATGGGGATGGAAATGTGCGGAATCTATGAGTCTATTTGTTGGTAGAGATGATCTTAATGTTGAATAATAAAGAAATTTTGTAATTGTCATTCAATGGTAAAGTATCATCTGAGTTCCCGATTGATTTTATTGAAAGCATGTGCCACACATAATGATTAATACACTAATCAAGGGTTAAGGGCTTGGGGTCCTTACAAGACGGCTTCCCCAGCTCGATGTCCAATGTCTCCAATAGCTTGCTGAGGGGAACTGCAAAGCAGACAGCCTGTTTGGATGCGATAACTGTTTCCAGCAGAACTCCAAACAAGATCGCGGACCAGTTCATGTTCTGTCCGGAGTAAATAGCAGCCATGGCCCGGAATTTTTTGGCAGTGATGGCGTCGTAGCTTCTGGGTTTTCCCAGTAGTGGCTTGCCAACAATTTCGCAGAGAACTTGGAAATGAAATAACATTTCCTTCTTCTTGAAGGATGGCTGCAGTCTGTGGCCAAAAATAGATACTTTCCCCTGAAGATCGGTGATAGTGGCCTGAGGAATGTGTCCAAATTCAGTCAGTCCGGTGTTGGGAGACCAAAGGTCTTTGACAGCGTCGACTGAGAAATGTCAAAAGATTTGCCCTTGACGGAGGTGGAGATGAACGTCTTTTGAGACACAGCATTGGCGAACAACTCTCGAATCTCCGACTCGTAAACCACCGTCCCGCATTCCAGAAAGTTCCTTAATCCTAAAGATTCCAAGGATTTGAACATGGAGACCATTTCTGGATCTCCAGCCCTGTAGATTTCATTAAACTCAAAAGAGAGGGAGTTGTGAGTGATAATGGTCATTTGAGTATGTAAGGAAGATTTCGAAGAAATTGGAAATATTTGAAAGTTAGAAACAGACAGCAGTAATTCGTAAAAAGTGAACTGAAAGTGAGATGTTCAGCCCGCTAAATAGGAGAGAGAAGACATGTGTCTGTATCTCGATGACTGATATTTAAGAAATTCAAAATAAGCGGTCAGGATGAAAGAGAGATAAGGCGGTTAAAATTTAATCAGCCCGGGTTGTTTTAAACAATTACTTTATTAAAGACTGGTTGACCAGACAGATCATGGGATAATATCATATTTGACAGAGATCGGTCTGAAAGTTCGGACCGGTCTGTGTCTTTCTGATCGTTGTATTATCGATCTGTGCCAGTATACAATCTTTAAGCAAGAAAAAAAATATAACCTCTAAAATATCAAGATAAGTCTATTAAACCAAGAATTTGACGAAAATAATTAAACTTAGCCTCAGGAAGTGGTTTGGTGAAGATATCTGCTGCTTGCTGGTCTGTTGAAATATGCTCGATCCGAATTTCCTTTTTGCCAACGTGATCTCGAATAAAATGATGTCTAATATCAATATGCTTTGTCCGAAGTGCAAAACTGGATTATACGTTTGATAGGCTTAGATTTTAAGTGTTTTTAGCTGTAATTTCTTCCCATTTTTTGTACTTTTTCCTGGATGATATTATGCTTTTTGGTGTTTATTTGTTTGTTTCAGGAAAATAGGTCGGAAGTGGAAGAAATGAGCTAAAATGAAGAAAACGGGCGAAATCGAGGCGAAAAAGAGATCAAATGAAGAAAGTGGATTTTTCAAGGCTTCGATCGATCGAGATTTATTCTCGATCGATCGAGCCAGGCAGAATGTTGAGCATCAAATTATTCAAAGCACCGATCGATCGAGATTTTGTCTCGTTCGATCGATCGAGGCAGAGACTTCAGCAACAAATTTTGAGAAATGTCGATCGATCGGAAAAATATCTCGATCGATCGAGCGAGGCAGTGAGTTGAGAATGCTGAAGCGAACAGTGCACCGATCGATCGAAAAAACCTTTCGATCGATCGAGACCCGAAATCCTGAAGATTTTATTTTCCATGTTTATCGTGATCTTCGGGGGTTTTAAGGGGGAAATCATTCATTCTCTTGGAGGGCGGATATCAGACAAAATTTCTCCACAAAAAAAGAGAACCCTAGCCGCCGCCAAGGAGAGCCATCTTCTCCCGGTTTTCGTCCGAGCTTGAGCCAACCGATTCCGGAGTGCAAGGAGGAGCAAGAGAAGAAATCACAGTGCAACGCACGGATTCATCCGCCGTTTATCTTATTTCTAAACTTTGATTTCTTTGATTTTCAATTTTCATTTGATGTTTTTGAGGTCGAGAGACGATTAAACTTCTTATGTATTTGATTTGAATTAAATCTAGTTTATTTTATTGAGATTTAGTATCATTGTGTTTGATTTATTGATTCAATTGTGTGAGTGTATTGATTCCTATTGTTCATGAATTAGTTGCTTGTTACGATCAAAGCCTAGCTAACTTTGATTAACTCTGAGAGTTATAACCGAGATCGAGAGATAACGTTATAGCACGCTCTATTAATTCATGAAGTATGTTTAAGATTGAGATCGAGAGATAAAATCACATACGTGAGAACTTTGAATCGAGAGATTTAGAGTAACGAGGTTTTGACGATTTATGCAATATTGAATTAGTAAATAGGTGCACGAGAGTGACTTGTTCTAGTTTGATATTAGTTTCTTTACAGCTCGAGAGAGTGTATTGAATAACAGCGAGAACCTCTCACCTTTAGAATCAATTGATTGATAATTTGCTTATTCAGATGAATCATTAAAGATAACACAGTTGAACGAAGAGCTTGATAAATTTCTCGAGCGAATTACCTTTGCATATCCGGAACCATTCATTTTATTGTTTCTTGTTTAATTTTTGTTCCTTAGTTTAAGTTTGCATTAGTTAATTATTCCTTCTTTAATCGTAGGCTAAATATAATTTTATTAATCTTATTTGGTACTTATACATTAGTCCCTGTGGATTCGACAACCCTTACTTAAATTTCACTATACTAAAACTTGACAACCGTGCACTTGCGGTAAAATCGCTTCACACTACACTTTGAAATATTTTCTGTTTAAAAATAAAGCGGTCAAGTTTTTGGCGGCGTTGCCGGGGACTGATCTGTATAATATCATACGAGATTAGTTAATTGTAATTTAGCCAATTTTTATTATTGCGTTTTTGTTTTTGTTTTCATTTCATTTGTTGATTTTTGTTAATAATTTTGTATTTTTGTTGTTGTCTCCTTTTGTCTATTCAGTACAGGAAGCATTCGTTTTAGTGCATGCTTAGAAGAGAGGAATCCATTCTCGAGCCGTTTGATCCAGAGATAGAGAGAACTTTACTAAGAAGATTACGAGAAGCTCGAGAAATCGCTGACAATAACGAAGCACAGAATCCGAGATCAATGATGGACTTTGCACAGCCGGCATTTCATGGATCTTTATCCAGTATAACGAGGCCGACGATTCAAGCAAACAACTTTGAGATTAAACCTGCGATTATCCAGATGATACAACATTCTGTTATGTTTGGGGGAGCTGCCACAGACGATCCTAACACTCACATCTCCAACTTTTTGGAGATCTGTGACACGTTCAAACATAATGGCGTCTCCGACGACGCCATCAGGTTAAGGCTCTTTCCTTTTTCATTACGAGACAAGGCTAAATCATGGTTGAATTCACTACCTGCAGGTTCAATAACAACATGGGAAGGGATGACAACAGCATTTTTATCGAAGTACTTTCCCCCTTCCAAGACAGCAAAGATGCAGAACGATATCACGACATTTGGGCAGTTCGACCCTGAGACGTTATATGAAGCGTGGGATCGTTTTAAAGAATTGTTAAGGAGATGCCCACACCATGGTCTACCCATATGGCTGCAGGTACAAACTTTCTATAATGGTTTGTTTTCTGCTAACCGTTCGATGATAGATGCAGCATCTGGGGGATCAATAATGCGGAAGACACCGGAAGAAGCATTTGAACTATTGGAGGAAATGGCGTCCAATAGCTATCAGTGGCAGTCAGAGAGGAACACGCCATTGAAACCAATAGGAGTCCATCAAGTGGATGAGATTACTGCACTTTCGGCATTGGAAGCTATGAACCAGAAGATAGACAGCATGGGAGCAGCAGCGATGCAAGCTCAAGCCATCTTCTGTGACTTGTGTGGAGGCGATCATCCGAGCATCGAGTGCCAGGCAGGTAACCCATTCTTGCAAAATAATGAAGTGGTGAATTTTGTAGGTAACAGGCCACCCAACAATCCGTACTTGAACTCATACAACCCGGGGTGGAGGAATCATAACAATTTTACGTGGTCCAACAAGGAGAATGTATTAAATCCACAGCTACAATCGGGAGGATCGAATAAACCAAGTATGGAAGAGCTAATAGCCAAGTTCATAGCATCAACTGAAACCAGGATGACAACTCAGGATGCATCAATAAAGAACTTGGAAGTGCAAGCGGGTCAGCTCGCATCATTAATTTCAGGACAAACGTAGGGCACGATATCAATTGGGACAATGAAGAATCAAAACGAGCAAGCAAAGGCCATTGAATTAAGGAGTGGAAAAGAGCTAAGACCGCAAGCTGAAGAAGAAGAGAGTCATGGAGAGACTTTTGAAGGCAAGGATAAGACTAAGGAAAAGGCAACGGAGAAAGGTAAGAATTCTAACACTACACCAATCACACACACTGATAGGATAGTAATTCCTCCTCCATTTCCAGCAGCATTAAAAAGGGCTAAGATGGATGCAGAATTTGGCAAGTTTCTGGAATTATTTAAGAAACTGCATATTAATATTCCATTTGCTGATGCTTTACTTCAGATGCCTAGTCATGCTAAGTTTTTGAAGGAGATTTTGTCTAATAAGCGAAAGCTGGGTGAATATGAAACGGTAAGCTTGACAGAGGAGTGCTCAGCAATTGTGCAAAATAAAATGCCTCCAAAGTTAAAAGACCCAGGGAGTTTTACTATACCTTGCACCATAGGATCAGTATCTTTTACAAAGTCATTATGTGATTTGGGTGCTAGTATAAATTTAATGCCATTTTCTATTTTCAGGAAGTTGGGGCTAGGAGAGCCGAAACCTACTAAGGTTTCACTACAATTAGCAGATCGATCCATCACATACCCCAGGGGTATCATTGAAGACGTCTTAGTCAAAGTGGATAAATTCATCTTTCCCGTTGATTTTATGGTACTTGATATGGAAGCAGATTCAGAGACACCACTGATTTTGGGTCGACCATTCTTAGCAACGGGAAAAGCAATAATCGATGTGCAACAAGGGAAGTTGGTCCTCCGAGTAGGGGAGGATCAAGTTACTTTTAATGTTTTCAAAGCACTTAAACATCCACACGACGAACACATGTGTTTCAGTATAGATATTATTGATATTCTGACAGATGATTTGTTGCAAGATACATTCAAGGATAACATGGAAGCATGCCTAGTGGAAGCTGATGAGCAACATTGCAAGGAAGACATCGAGAGTATAGCTTTTATGAACAACACCAGTCCATACATGAAGCGAGCCACTAAGAATCTTGGAGAGTTGGGAAAAAGAGATATTAAACCTCAAAAGCCATCAATTGAAGAGTCACCTAATCTTGAGCTCAAACCTCTTCCATCACATCTCAAGTATATTTTCTTAGATGCTGAAAGATCTTTACCAATCATTATTTCTTCGTCTTTGACAGGTGATAATGAGGAAAAGCTTCTGAAAGTCCTTCAGGAGCACAAGAAAGCATTTGGATGGAAGACATCAGATATCAAAGGAATTAGCCCATCGGTCTGCATGCATAAAATTCTTATGGAGGACACATTCAAGGCCGTGGTTCAACCTCAACATCGTCTTAATCCAAAAATGCAAGAGGTAGTCAAAGCTGAGGTGATTAAGCTTTTGGACGCAGGTATTATCTATCCTATTTCTGATAGCTCATTGGTAAGTCGTATTCAATGTGTACCAAAGAAGGGAGGTATTACTGTTGTCCCTAATGAGAATAATGAGTTAATACCTACAAGAACAGTCACAGGGTGGAGAGTGTGCATTGATTATCGGAGGTTAAATGATTCCACTCGTAAAGACCATTTTCGCCTTCCCTTCATTGATCAGATGGTAGAAAGGTTTGCAGGGTATGGTTTTTATTGCTTTCTAGATGGATACTCGGGATATAACCAAATTGCTATTACACCTGAGGATCAAGAGAAGACCACCTTCACTTGTCCTTATGGCACATTTGCTTTCCGACGAATGCCATTTGGATTATGTAATGCACCTGCTACCTTTCAAAGATGTATGGTGGCCATATTCCATGACATGATAGAGAAGTTCCTAGAAGTATTCATGGATGATTTTTCTGTGTTTGGTTCTTCTTTTGATATATGTTTAGCTAACTTGACTTTGGTGTTGGCAATGTGTGAAGAGACGAATCTTGTACTGAATTGGGAGAAGTGTCACTTTATGGTCCAAGAAGGAATAGTCTTGGGACACAAGATATCTGAGAAGGGTATTGAAGTGGATCGGGCTAAAATTCAAGTGATACAACAATTACCACCGCCGACAACAGTGAAAGGAATCCGAAGTTTCTTAGGACATGCGGGATTTTATCGACGTTTCATTAAGGATTTCTCAAAAATTTCTAAACCTTTATCTCATTTGTTAACTAAAGATGCATCTTATGAATTTGATGCTGATTGTATGCAGGCGTTCGAGACTCTCAAGCATAACTGCACCGGTATTGGTCGCACCTGATTGGGAGTTACCTTTTGAACTAATGTGTGACGCCAGTGACACTGCGGTAGGAGCAGTCTTAGGTCAAAGGAGGAACAAGGTATTTCATACAATTTACTATGCGAGTCGCACTTTGAATGAAGCACAAATTAACTACGACACCACTGAAAAAGAGCTTCTAGCTATAGTGTTTGCTTTTGATAAGTTTCACTCCTACCTATGTCTTGCTAAAGTCATTGTGTACACCGACCACGCTGCACTTAAATACTTACTTGCAAAGAAAGATGCCAAACCACGCTTGATTAGGTGGATCCTATTATTGCAAGAATTTGACTTGGAGATAAGAGATGAAAGGTGTAGAAAATGTGGTTGCAGATCATTTATCGCGAATTGAGAACATGAATGATACACGTGACAATGAGGTAGTTGAGATAAATGAGAATTTCCCTGATGAGCAATTGTTTAGTGCTGAATTGTTACCTTGGTATGCACAGTATGCAAACTATATTGTTAGTGGTATCCTCCCACAAAATCTGACTTTTTATCAAAAGGAAAAATTCTTTTCTGAGGTTAAACACCTTATGTGGGAGGAGCCATATTTGTTCAAAGTTTGTGCAGACAACATCATAAGTCGATGTATTCCCGAGGAGGAAATGCAAGATGTCTTGAAGCAATGCCATGATGGAGATACAGGTGGGCATTTTGGAGCTACCAAAACAGCTGCTAAGGCACTTGCTTCTGGGTTTTATTGGCCAACGCTGTATAAGGATACATTCAGGTATGTCTCTTCATGTGATAGATGTCAGAGGGTCGGTAATATTTCTAGGAGGAATGAATTACCATTGAACAATATGTTTGAATGTGAAATTTTTGATGTGTGGGGAATAGATTTCATGGGACCTTTTCCAAGCTCTTGTTTAAATAAATACATACTTGTCGCAGTTGATTATGTGTCAAAGTGGGTAGAGGCAGAAGCTTTGCGCACTAATGATGCTCGAGTGGTTGTACAATTTTTGAAAAGAAAATTTTTTACTCGTTTTGGCACCCCTCGAGCAATTATTAGTGATGGTGGCACCCATTTTCGTAACAAACAATTTGAAAAACTTTTGAGTAAATATGGTGTCACCCACAAAGTGTCTTCGCCTTATCATCCACAAACCAGTGGGCAAGTAGAGGTTTCAAATCGAGAGTTGAAGAGGATTTTAGAAAAGACAGTGACTGTAAGCCGAAAGGATTGGTCCTTATGCTTAGATGATGCACTATGGGCTTATAGAACTGCTTTTAAGACACCTATTGGCACATCACCCTATAAGTTGGTATTTGGTAAGGCATGTCACCTCCCTGTTGAACTTGAGCATAAAGCATATTGGGCTATTAAATGGTTACACTTTGACTGCCATGCTGCAGGAGAGAAGCGTCTTCTACAATTGAATGAGATGGAAGAATTCAGGAATCGGGCATATGAGAATGCCAAGATTTACAAAGAGAAAACTAAGAAGTGGCATGATTCTCATATACAAAAAAGGGAATTCAAGGTAAGAGATGTTGTACTCTTGTTCAACTCCAGACTGCGATTCTTTCCAGGCAAACTACGCTCTCGTTGGTCCGGACCATTCACCATTTCAAAAATCTATCCCTCTGATGCAATTGAAGTTACCGATCCTAGCAGGGGAACATTTACAGTGAATGGGCAGCGCTTAAAGCATTACCACATGAGCAATGAAGTCCAAACGGTTACCTCTATAGTTTATCTTGACGACTGAGAGAGAGGAGATGACAGTCCAGCTTGGGACTATAAATCAAGAACTCTTTCTTATTCCCTTTGTTTCTTTTTCTTTTTCTTTAGTTTAGTTTTATTGATTTTGTTATTTTGTTTCTTTTGTTTTGTAGCATGAATCCGTGTGTGCTGAGCAACATCAATACCCAATTCCCCCTCCGGAGCATGCTGAGGACGACGATCAGTGACGATCGTCGTCATGGTATGTGTTTTTGCCATTGCATTTATTTTTTCTTGTTCATTGAGGGCCATGCACATATTAAGTTGGGGGGGGGGGGGGGGGGGGGGGGTTTGAGTATTTGTATATATCTTGTTTTTGCACATTATGCTGCTTGTCTTGCTTCTCTGCTTGCACGACTGCACGATTTTGTGACTAATTCGTCCTTGAGCATTACCAACAAATTTTTTTTTTTTATTGAGTTATGCTTGAGAAATGAGGAATTAGATTTGCAACGGTAATACATGATGAAATTAATCCTCATCTAGATAGGAGTCATGAAAATGTTTAACTTGTTTGTATATATCCTTTGTTAAGCATATGTCAAAATTGAGGAATAATTTGAGCACGTACTGAGTCATGATTGAGTGAAGTATGTATTGATTAAAGTAAAATTTGTGTTAACTATGAAGAGTCTTGAGCATCTTAGATAACTCTACAAATTATTTGAAAGCACTTTGAGGTGAAATTTTATAATTAGGAACTTAACTTGGAGATGATTTAGGCAATCTTTGGACCGTTTGTGCCTTTCAAGCCTACCTTTTATTCATCATTCCTTAGTGTCCCCTCTTGAGCCTTATTGAAAAAGAATGGTATATGCATTGCATATGATTAGACCCCCATTCGATATTCTTGGCAAACTCATTATACCTACCTTGAACTGAGCCTAAAAGAAATTTTTATCCATCCCTAAGGGAGTATAATGAATCTCATTCTTTGCACGGAATTGTTATATGTAAATGAGTTAATTGTGAAAAATAAAATGAACAAAAGAATGAGCAAAAAGAAAAGATGTAGAGAAAAGCCTTGAAAAGAAAAATTCAAATAAGACCCAAAGTGGCCAAGGCTAGAAAAAGTTGAAGAGAAGCTCAATAGTCTGCGAAAAAAATTGTTGAACTGATTTTATTATACTCTCTTCTTTGCATTCATCCTACCTTTTCGTTGGAACCGACACCAAAAGGCCTAACGCTATAAGCTTTAAAGACCTTCTGATCCAAGTCTAGGGAATAATTACATTAGTGGAGAAGTGCTGGATAGTAGATTTGTAGAGTAATCCAAAGTAATCTTGACTTTGAGTTTTTATGGCACATTTTGATCTTAAAGATATGTACATTATTCATGTTTGACAATAGCACACACGCACGTTCCAATGTTGCGATGTATTGTTTAACTTAGGAGAAATTGCTTCTTGTTGAATTTTGAATGACACTTATCAATGTGTAAGTAGGATTTCTGAGTTTTTACGTGTGTTGTAAAGATGATTCATGCATAGTATTAAGTTAACTCTTCTTTTTTGAGCTTATTGCTTGCTCGAGGACGATCAAGTCTAAGTTTGGGGGAGTTGATAGGCTTAGATTTTAAGTGTTTTTAGCTGTAATTTCTTCCCATTTTTCGTACTTTTTCCTGGACGATATTATGCTTTTTGGTGTTTATTTGTTTGTTTCAGGAAAATAGGTCAGAGGTGGAAGAAATGAGCTAAAATGAAGAAAACGGGCGAAATCGAGGCGAAAAAGAAATCAAATGAAGAAAGTGGATTTTTCAAGGCTTAGATCGATCGAGATTTATTCTCGATCGATCGAGCCAGGCAGAATGTTGAGCATCAAATTATTCAAAGCACCGATCGATCGAGATTTTGTCTCGATCATTCGATCGAGGCAGAGACTTCAGCAACAAATTTTGAGAAATGTCGATCGATCAGAAAAATATCTCGATCGATCGAGCGAGGAAGTGAGTTGAGAATGCTGAAGCGAACAGTGTCTCGATCGATCGAAAAAACCTTTCGATCGATCGAGACGCGAAATCCTGAAGATTTTATTTTCCATGTTTATCGTGATCTTCGGGGGTTTTAAGGGGGAAATCATTCATTCTCTTGGAGGGCGGATATCAGACAAAATTTCTCCACAAAAAAAGAGAACCCTAGCCGCCGCCTAGCCGCCGCCAAGGAGAGCCATCTTCTCCCGGTTTTCGTCCGAGCTTGAGCCAACCGATTCTGGAGTGCAAGGAGGAGCAAGAGAAGAAATCACGGTGCAACGCACGGATTCATCCGCCGTTTATCGTATTTCTAAACTTTGATTTCTTTGATTTTCAATTTTCATTTGATGTTTTTGAGGTCGAGAGACGATTAAACTTCTTATGTATTTGATTTGAATTAAATCTAGTTTATTTTATTGAGATTTAGTATCATTGTGTTTGATTTATTGATTCAATTGTGTTTGAGTGTATTGATTCCTATTGTTCATGAATTAGTTGCTTGTTACGATCAAAGTCTAGCTAACTTTGATTAACTCTGAGAGTTATAACCGAGATCGAGAGATAACGTTATAACATGCTCTATTAATTCATGAAGTATGTTTAAGATTGAGATCGAGAGATAAAATCACATACGTGAGAACTTTGAATCGAGAGATTTAGAGTAACGAGGTTTTGACGATTTATGCAATATTGAATTAGTAAATAGGTGCACGAGAGTGACTTGTTCTAGTTTGATATTAGTTTCTTTACAGCTCGAGAGAGTGTATTGAATAACAATGAGAACCTCTCACCTTTAGAAGCAATTGATTGATAATTTGCTTATTCAGATGAATCATTAAAGATAACACAGTTGAACGAAGAGCTTGATAAATTTCTCGAGCGAATTACCTTTGCATATCCGGAACCATTCATTTTATTGTTTCTTGTTTAATTTTCGTTCCTTAGTTTAAGTTTGTATTAGTTAATTATTCCTTCTTTAATCGTAGGCTAAATATAATTTTATTAATCTTATTTGGTACTTATACATTAGTCCCTGTGGATTCGACAACCCTTACTTAAATTTCACCAAACTAAAACTTGACAACCGTGCACTTGCGGTAGAATCGCTTCACACTACACTTTGAAATATTTTCTGTTTAAAAATAAAGCGGTCAACGTTATAGCAATTGCACTGGTGTTGTCACAAAATATCGGAGATTCAACAGCTTGAATGCCATAGTCTTTGAGCTGATGTTGAATCCAGAGCATTTGAGCGCAACAGCTTCCAGCGGCAAGATATTCTGCCTCAGTTGTAGATGTGGCGATTGATGTTTGCTTCTTGCTAAACCATAAGATCAATCTTTCACCTAGAAATTGACATGTTCCACTGGTGCTTTTGCGATCAATCTTACACCCAGCATAGTCAGCGTCTGAATATCCAACTAAGCTGAAATTTGAATCTTTGGAGTACCAAAGACCAACGTTCTGAGATCCTTTTAAGTATTTAAGAATGCGCTTAGCAGCAATAAAGTGTGATTGCTTTGGATCTGACTGAAATCTAGCGCACATGCAAACTGAGAACATAATATCAGGCCGGCTCGCTGTAAGATACAAGAGCGATCCGATCAGTCCTCGATACATCGTTACTTCCACTGTTGTTCCCCCTTCGTCTTTATCTAGCTTAATTGAAGGACTCATTGGAGTTGATGCAGTTGAACAAGTCTCCATTCTGAATCTTTTGAGAAGCTCTTTGGTATACTTGGTCTGATTGATAAAAATACCATTGCTGAGCTGTTTGACTTGGAGACCCAGAAAAAATGAAAGTTCTCCCATCATACTCATCTCAAACTGTCCCTGCATTAACTTAGAGAATTTCTCGCAGAGTTTGGGGTTAGTTGACCCAAAATGATATCGTCAACATAAATTTGAACTGATAAGGTATGTTCCCCCTTAATAAATTTAAATAAAGTTTTATCCACTGAGCCGATCTGAAAATCGTGGTTCAGAAGAAATTGAGACAGAGTATCATACCATGCTCTTGGAGCTTGTTTCAGTCCATATATGGCTTTATTCAGTAGATATACATGATCTGGAAATGAGTGGTTCTGAAATCCAGGAGGTTGCTCAATGTAGACTTCCTCCTGAAGCTTACCATTAAGAAAAGCACTCATTACGTCCATTTGATATACTTTGAAGTCTTTAAAAGCAGCAAATGCAAGAAATATTCGGAATGCTTCAAGTCTGGCGACTGGTGCAAAAGATTCATCGAAGTCAATTCCTTCTTCTTGTCGGAAGCCTTGAGCCACCAGTCTGGCCTTGTTTCTAACCACAACTCCATCTGCGTCTAGCTTGTTTCTGAAAACCCATCTGGTTCCAATAACATGCAGACCACTTTGCCTGGGGGTTAGACTCCAGACTTGGTTTTGTTCAAATTGATTGAGCTCTTCTTGCATGGCTTTTATCCAGTTGTAATCAGTCAAAGCTTCATCAATCTTTTTGGGTTCCAGATTAGATATAAAAGCGGCGTGAGTGAATTCATCCATCATCTGTCCTCTGGTTCTTATGGGTGCAGAAGGGCTTCCAATTACTAGATCAGGTGGATGTCTCTTTGTCCATCGATAGCTTGATTCTGGATTATCTGGTCCGGATGGATTAGTAGTAGCAACATTATCAGCATCTGCTTTAATATTAGAATTCAGAACTTCTGAATCGGCTCGATCTGGAAGAACTTCAGTGCCTTGATCCGGTCTATCTGGTACTTCAGGTTCCGGTGGATTATCTCTTGACCTGTTAACTACAATCTTGTTAGTTCCGGATTTTAAAGATGACAAAACAAATCAGAACGGATCGATAGAAATCAGACTGACCAGATCGATCGCTCAAAGCAGATCAAGCTGAAATGGTATATCGCAAATCAGAACGGATCGATGAACATCAGCCTGACCAGATCGAAACTTCAGATCGATCTCAACTATTATCAGATCAGAGTAGACAAGGCTGAATAAGATTTGCTCTTCAGTCCGAATCATTAACAGCTATTTATTGAAGCATTTAATGTTGCAATCAATGCTGAAAAAGACCAAGGACTGAAGATTACCATAAAAGGTAAGAAGACAAAGAAGAGCTTACCTGACAGTCGCCGAAAGCATGAACCAGAATGACAAGTGCCCAAAAGAATAAGACTGCAGCTTACTCAGAGTTTGAGTAGAGTCAAGAGTTGCCCATAAAGGGAAATAATGTCGTTGGTACATGCAACTATAAAAGGATGCAACAGAAGAGCTCAAGATAGAGTTGATCAATCGAAAAACGCAAAAGAAAGCAAAACAGCACAAGCTTACAAGCTCAGACATTCTCGAGCTGAAAATCTTCATAAGCACAAGCATATTGTAATACTTGATCATCTTAGGATCATTGTGTGCATAGACTAAATTAGTCTATCTTTTGTATTCTGTACTAAGATAGAGAAGTGAGAATCAATTGTAACTGTCAGACATAGTGTGTCTGAACAGATCGAGAGACTAGGAGTTTCAGTCTGGTAGTGAGGTAAATCCAGCTGAATCGGGTTTGTACAACATGATTGTATAAATCAAAGTCTTCTAGTGGAATCCTTCCTTAATTGGAAGAAGGGGAGACGTAGAAGGATTACACCACCTTCGAACTTCCAGAAACATATTCTGCCTTTTATCATTCTGCACTCGTTTTACTATTCAAGCCATCGAGCCGTTCTTACTAGCCTAAGAACAGGCCGTTCCGCACTAAAATATTCAGTGGTCTGTTCTGCAGAAAAGTTGATTAAGAAACAGATTTCTTTCACTAATCCGAAAGAAATCACAAAGGATTAAATTTAATAGGAGTGTTCATTCACCCCCCTCTAAACACTCCGAACCGATCCTAACAAGTGGTATCAGAGCAGGTCGTCTTAATCATCACAAAGACACTTGAGCTGATGGCATCATTCAACAAAATTCCTATGTTCTCAAAAGAAGACTATGATGATTGGAGAATCAGAATGCAAGCTCATCTGGCAGCACATGATGACGATATGTGGTTCGTCATCACTGATGGACCAATGAAGATTCTGAAAGTCAATACAGCAGCCTCCATTACTGGTGGTGAGCCCCAAATGGTAGAGAATGACAGATCCCTCTGGACGAATGAAGAAAGAAAGAAAGCAAATCTAGACAACGTTGCCAAAGGCATCTTGTTCAAGACGTTGGCCAAAAACATGTTCAGTAAAATCAAAATGTGCTCTACTGCCAAAGAAATTTGGGAGAAGATAGCACAGCTATGTGAAGGGAACGACCAGACCAAGGAAAACAATCTGACTGTTGCTCTTCAAAGATTTGAGAGCATAAAAATGAAGATTGGAGAAACTCTAAACGAGTTTGATGAAAGAGTTACTAGTATTATCAATGAACTAAATGGTCTGGGCAAGGAATACTCTAACAGAGAGATTGCTCTGAAAGTAATGAGAGCATTGCCAAAAGAATGAGATGTAAAGACCATTGCAATGAGGGAGTCTAAAGATCTGAACAAAGTTGAACTTCATGACTTGTTCGCAGATCTTAAGGCATATGAGTTCGAACTGATCACCAGAGGTGAAGCAGAGCCATTCATCTCTCAACCAAACAAAGCACTGGCAGCCATTCCAGACCAGACCACCCCCACAACAGATCGATCTATCGAACATATAAGTAATGATGCTATGTCACTGTTTATCAAGAAATTTGGTAAATTCATGTCTAAAAATAAAAGGAATTTTAAACCTTCTCATCACTATAAATCGAGAAAAGACGATGCTATTAATGATCAGGCTTGCTACAATTGTGGTAAGACCGGACACTTTATTGCAGATTGCACCAGACCGAAGAAAGAAGAACGTAAAGAGAAGCATCGTGATGACAAGAAAAGAAGCACTACAAAGATCGTAAAAATCACCATGGGAAGTCCCAAAAGGTCCTAGTAGCAGAGGAATGAAACAGCAAGTGGGCTCAGACTGACTCAGATTCAGAAAGCTCCGAATATTCATCCAGCGAAAGCGAGGAAGATATTCAATGTCTTATGGCGGACGAAGAAATGAGTCAAACAGACGAGGTATTTGATCTTGACTCAAATGAATTCACACGAGAAGAGCTTATGTCCGCACTGCAAGACATGGCTAATGATTATAGAATCTTAGCTGAATCATTTGAGAAAACTAAAGCTAAAGCCAATGATCAAATAGATGAGTACATCAAACCAAGCTGCTCTGAGCTAGGTGAGTGGAATAATCTACAGATCGAGCTGAACAAGCTGAAAATCTCTTACGATCAGCTCCATGAAGAAAACAAGAGAATTAGCACACAAAATGCTAAGCTTTCTCATATTTTCAAAACATGGACAAAATCAAGAGCATCACTGGAAGAATTGCAAGAGGTACAAAGAAATGTCGGTGATGATATCAAAGACTGCACCAAAGATGAATTTGAATTGTTGCTGGTAAAGAACAAAATCAAACAAATGACATTTGTTAAATCCAGCACAGTATATGAAACTGAAGCACCTACAATTCAAACGGGAGTCTCCTTCGGGGATCAAGGTTTGAGAAGAGGAATTGGGTACGTTAACCAAGCCAAAGAAAAGGCACCAGCAAGCTTTGTGTCTATCAGACCAAATCTAAAGGTGCAAGATCTAAGGCAAGGAAGACCATCCAATTACTACAACTCAAAACCAGTTCAACGAAGATATAGATTACCGCATAAGAATCAAAGGTTTCCATATCACACACATTATCACACACAACATCGAAACTCACAGCACACCAGACACACACAAGCCATTAAAGCTGATACAGGTGTGGGTTCTCAAAGGGCTAATCCATTCTGGACCCAAGTAGGATTGGGTACCAATAATAATTATGTTTGATGACAGGTACCGAAGAATCTTATATCAGACTGGTACTTAGACAGTGGGTGTTCTCGTCACATGACTGGAAACGTCGAGCTGCTGTCTGAAGTCACAGAATGTACTAGACCCAAGATCATCTTCGGGGATAACTCAAAGGGTAAGACCGTGGGCAAGGGTAAGATTGTCCATGGTAATATTACTATCAATGATGTGCTGTTAGTTGAAAATTTATGCTATAATCTGATCAGTATAAGTCAACTATGTGATAATGGTTATGCTGTAGAATTTCACAAACACACTTGCACTGTTAAATCGTCAGACGGTATGACCATGCTTGTAGGAATCAGAAATAGAAATACATATAAGATTAACTGAAATTTTGCTCAACCTAATAATCCTACTTGCTTCATCGCGAATAATGATAATAAACACTGGCTATGGCATAAACGCTTGAATCATCTCAACTTTAAGACTATCTCTAGCTTGTGTAAACATGATTTAGTTGTCGGTCTGCCCAAGATCGATTTTACTAAGGATAAGATCTGCGAAGCTTGCCAAATGGGCAAACAGATCAGATCATCCTTCAAAAACAAGAATGCCAAATCCTCCTCACGCTGCTTAGAATTATTACATATGGACTTGTTTGGTCCTATACCAATAACAAGTTTAGGAGAAATGCGGTATACTCTTGTTGTTATTGATGATTACTCACGTTTTACATGGACTATATTTTTTAGCAGTAAAGATCAGACCGGTCCGAAATTGATCAAGCTGCTGAAACGCACTCAGAATGAGAAATCATCAAGCATAGACAGGATTCGAAGTGATAAAGGCACTGAATTCTCAAATCAGCATCTTGAATCCTTTCTAGAAGATCAAGGAATTAAGCATGAATTTTCAGCTGCTCGAACTCCTCAACAAAATGGAGTTGCAGAACGAAGAAACAGAACGCTTAAAGAGGCAGCAAGGACAATGCTTGCTGATTCTGGAATTTCGCAAAAGTTCTGGGCAGAAGCTGTAAATACTGCTTACTACACTCAAAATCGGTCTATGATTAACAAGAAGTTGAATCTTACTCCATATGAAGTATGGACTAGTAACATGCCGTCTATCTCTCACCTTCATGTATTTGGCTGCAAATGCTTCGTTCACAATAATGGTAAGAATCATCTTACAGCATTCGAAGCTAAATCAGATAATGGAATATTCTTAGGATATTAATCTAATAGTAAAGCTTTTCGAGTCTTCAATAATCGCACTTTAACTCTAGAAGAATCAGTTCATGTAGTTTTGATGAATCTTTATGTATTGAGGGTAACAAGGAATCAATTCAAAATCAGATGGAAAATATCCATCTCGAAGCTAACAGTGATGATGAGATTGTAGCTAACAGGTCAAGAGACAATCCACCGGAACCAGAAGTACCAGATAGACCGGATCAAGGCTATGAAGCTCCTTCAGATCGAGCCGATCCGGAAGTTCTAAACTCTAATGTCAAAGCAGATGCTGATAATTCTGCTGCTACTCATCCTTCTGGACCAGATAATCCAGAATCAAGCTATCGATGGACAAAGAGGCATCCACCCGATCTAGTAATTGGAAGTCCTTCTGCACCTATAAGAACCAGAGGACAGATGATGGATGAATTCACTCATGCCGCTTTCATATCTAATCTGGAACCTAAAAAGATTGATGAAGCTTTGACTGATTACAACTGGATTAAAGCCATGCAAGAAGAGCTTAATCAATTTGAACAAAATCAAGTATGGAGTCTAACCCCCAGGCCTAGTGATCTGCCTGTTATTGGAACCAGATGGGTTTTCAGAAACAAGCTAGACGCAGATGGAGTTGTGGTTAGAAACAAGGCCAGACTGGTGGTGCAAGGATTCCGACAAGAAGAAAGAATTGACTTCGATGAATCTTTTGCACCAGTCGCCAGACTTGAAGCAATCCGAATATTTCTTGCTTATGCTACTTTTAAAGACTTCAAGGTATATCAAATGGACGTTAAGAGTGCCTTTCTCAATGGTAAGCTTCAGGAGGAAGTCTACATTGAACAACCTCCTGGATTTCAGAACCACTCTTTTCCAGATCATGTATATCTACTGAATAAAACAGTATATGGATTGAAACAAGCTCCAAGAGCCTGGTATGACACTCTGTCTCAATTTCTGCTGAACCATGATTTTCAGATCGGCTCAGTGGATAAAACTCTATTTAAATTTATTAAGGGGGAACATACTTTGTTAGTTCAAATTTATGTTGACGATATCATTTTTGGGTCAACTAACCCCAAATTATGCGAGAAATTTTCTAAGTTAATGCAGGGACAGTTTGAGATGAGTATGATGGGAGAACTTTCATTCGTTCTGGGTCTCCAAGTCAAACAGCTCAGCAATGGCATTTTCATAAATCAAACCAAATATACCAAAGAGCTTCTCAAGAGATTCGGAATGGAAACTTGTTCAACTGCATCAACTCCAATGAGTCCTTCAATCAAGCTAGATAAAGACGAAGGGGGGAACAGCAGTTGAAGTAACAATGTATCGAGGACTGATCGGATCGCTCTTGTATCTTACAGCGAGCCGGCCTGATATTATGTTCTCAGTCTGCATGTGCGCTAGATTTCAGTCTGATCCGAAGCAATCTCACTTTATTGCTGCTAAGAACATTCTTAAATATCTCAAAGGATCTCAAAACGGTTGTCTTTGGTATTCCAAAGATTCAAATTTCAGCTTGATCGGATATTCAGACGCTGACTATGCTGGCTGTAAGATTGATCGCAAAAGCACCAGTGGAACATGTCAATTCTTAGGTGAAAGATTGATCTCTTGGTTTAGCAAGAAGCAAACATCTATTGCCACATCTACAGCTGAAGCAGAATATCTTGCCGCTGGAAGCTGTTGCGCTCAAATGCTTTGGATTCAACACCAACTCAAAGACTATGGCATTCAAACTGTTGAATCTCCGATATTTTGTGACAACACCAGTGCAATTGCTATAACGTATAATCCAGTTTTGCACTCTCGAACAAAGCATATTGATATAAGACATCATTTTATTCGAGATCATGTTGGCAAAAAGGAAATTCGGATCGAGCATATTTCAACAGACCAGCAAGCAGCAGATATCTTCACCAAACCACTTCCTGAGGCTAAGTTTAATTATTTTCGTCAAATTCTTGGTTTAATAGACTTATCCTGATGTTTTAGAGGTATCTTTCTTTTCGCTTTTAAAGATTATATGCTGGCACAGATCGATAATACAATGTTCAGAAAGACACAGACCGGTCCGAACATTCAGAACGATCTATGTCAAATCTGATGTTATCTCATGATCTGTCTGGTCAACAAATCTTTAAATAAAGTAATTATTTAAAACAGCCCGGACTGATTGCAATTTTAACCGCCTTATCTCTCTATCATCATGTCCGTTTATTTTGAATTATTTAAATATCAGTCATCGAGATAAAGACACGTGTCTCCTCTCTCCTATTTAGCGGGCTGAACATTTCACTTTCATTCACTTTTTACGAATTACTGCTGTCCGCTCTCTAACTCTCAAATATTTTCAAACTCTCTGTATTCTTCATCACACTCAAATGGCTACTGTCACTCACAATTCTCTATCTGTTGAGTTCAATGAAATCTACAGGGCTGAAGATCCTGAAATGGTCTCCATGTTCAAATCTTTGGAGTCTTCTGGATTAAGAAATTTTCTGGAATGCGGAACGGTGGTCTACGAGTCAGAGATTCGAGAATTGTTTGCCAATGCTGTGTCTCAGAAGACGTTCATCTCCACCACCGTCAAGGGCAAATCATTTGACATCTCTCAGTCGACGCTGTCAAAGACCTTTGGTCTTCCCAACACCGGACTGACTGAATTTGGCCATATTCCTCAGGCCACTATCACCGATCTTCAGGGGAAGGTATCCATTTTTGGCCATCGACTGCAACCATCATTCAAGAAGAAGGAAATGTTCTTTCATTTCCATGTTTTATGCGAAATTGTTGGCAAGCCACTTTTGGGCAAAGCCGGAAGCTATGACGTTGTTACTGCCGAGAAATTCCAGGCCATGGCTGCTATTCACTCGGGACAGAAGATGAATTGGTCTGCAATCTTGTTTGGAGTCTTGCTTGAAACGATTATCGCCTCCAAACAGGCTGTGTGCTTTGCAGTTCCCCTCAGCAAGCTTTTGGAGACTTTGAATATCGAGCTGGGGAAGCCGCCTGCTTTGAGTCCCTTCAAAATTCTCAACCCCAAGGGATTGGCACTACTGAAGTCTAAAGGTGCTCCACCCACTTCTTCCGATCTGGTGGCTGTCAAGATCGCGCAAGGAGAAGAACAGGCTGCTGCTCGAAAGACTCGAGTCAAGCGTAAATTGACTATTCAGACTGACTCCGAGGAAACTCAGTCTGCTCCTTCATCTCCAGCCAAGCCCCCTCCTAAGAAGCCAAGAACCCAGATCACCAAGCCAATCAAAACCTTACCTCTTAAAACCTTACCCATATTGCCTCCCACCAAAACCACCCCTGCACCCCAAACTACAACCCAACCTTCAACAACTCCAACCACTGTACCCAAATTAACCATTAGAGTCCCTTCTGCTATTCCTGTGGTCAAAGGCATTGTTATCACTGAATTGGGAGACTACACCCAATCGGGGATCAAAACCTCATCTCCCACCGGAAAAGGCAAGGAAATCCTCGCTGAACCCCTCTTCTAAACCCAAGTCAGCCGCTCAAACAACCATCGACATCGCCATGGAAGATGTTGAAGAAAAGGTGAAGGAGCTCACTGCAGTATTTGATGAATATGTTGAGTACAGAACGATCAACCACGTTGATATGTTCTTCGGAAAGCTGAGAAGACTACAAAAGATGGAACAAGAAGTCCTGAAGGGGACAGAGATTGACGACGTTAGAATTGTTGTGCATCGCAAAGATCTGTTCCAGGCCAACCAAAGATTCAGACTGGCAAATCTGCTCATTGCAGCTAAGAAGGCGAATTTTGATCCGAGCAATCCGACTGCCAAAGATGATGGTGCCGTCATTGCTCAGCTGGAAATGGATGTTCATGCTCTTCATTTGGCTGTTCGTTTTCAACGACAGAAGCTTAACATATCCACTCCAGTTCCCAGCCCGGATCACCCATCTGCGAGCAAGAATTTGGCGGAACCTTTCATTGAGCAAATTCCTTCTGAGTCAGCGGAGCAGACAGTGAAGCAGACAGCAGAGCAGCCATTGACTAATGCTCCGTCTGCAGCTGAAGCTGAAGCAATGGATGTATTGTTGGACTCTCCAACAACTTCCATCCCTATTGCACCCTCAGTCTCCCAAATTCAGCACAGTCCAACCGCCGCACATACAACAGTCATCTCCCCAGACTTCGTCGATCCGGATCTGGTGGTGTCTACTGTTGTTGCCGCATTACAGGTTGAGGAGCCTACCAAACCTATCACTCATCCGGATCAGTCTGCTAAAGATATGGCGTTTTTAGAAGAATTCTCTTCGGACTTGGTTACTTTGATCCGATCCAAAATTTGCCAATCTGCCGTTTCCACAATCGTACCAGTTGAAGCAGCAGTTGATCCACCTGAGTCATCTTCTGATCAATCTTCTGACCACTTATCTGTCGGCGCCCCATCTCTGGCCAAGTCCCTTCAACACCTCTCTGATAACTGTCTATCTCTCTCCCAACGAGTTATAGAAGTTCATCAAAGTCAGAGGACTACAGTCTTGGATTTTGAGTCTTTCAAAGAGAAGATGACAGCCAGTATTAGCAGCATTCAGCGCGGACTGAATGATCTGTTCTCTCAGCAAGCTACATATAAAAACAGTATGAGAAAAGAACAGATCGAGCTGGCACTGAAGTTCGAGCATCCATCGCAAAATCCCTTCTTGCTCAAGACACTCGTCTTGATGCTATCAGCGCTCAGCTCGCCCAGATTGTAGACTTTCTTCAAGGGATTGCTGCTGACAAAAAGGGGGAAAAGAGTAAAGACTTCAAGCCACATCAGTCGTCATCAAGAAAGTAGAAGTCTATATAAGTCAGACTTGTCTGTATTTGTATATCAGATTTTTGTTCAATAAATAAAAATCAGAGTTCTTAGTTAAGTCCTTGTCATTTATTTTGAACTAAATGGCTTAATCAATCCGAACTTCAACTCAAATGTGTTCACTTATTTTTGAACAAGAAGAAGTAATTGATCCGCAAGTATACGCTTCAGAGTTCTTAAAAGACTGAATAAAGAGATATAGAAGCTATGTTTTGTCATCATCAAAAAGGGGGAATTTGTTAGTTTCGGATTTTAAAGATGACAAAACAAATTAGAACGGATCGATAGAAATCAGACTGACCAGATCGATCGCTCAAAGCAGATCAAGCTGAAATGGTATATCGCAAATCAGAACGGATCGATGAACATCAGCCTGACCAGATCGAAAGTTCAGATCGATCTCAACTATTATCAGATCAGAGCAGACAAGGCTGAATAAGATTTGCTCTTCAGTCCGAATCATTAACGACTATTTATTGAAGCATTTAATGTTGCAATCAATGCTAAAAAAGACCAAGGATTGAAGATTACCATAAAAGGTAAGAAGACAAAGAAGAGCTTACCTGACAGTCGCCGAAAGCATGAACCAGAATGGAAGTGCCCAAAAGATAAGACTGCAGCTTACTCAGAGTTTGAGCAGAGTCAAGAGTTGTACATAAAGGGAAATAATGTCGTTGGTACATGAAACTATAAAAGGATGCAACAGAAGAGCTCAAGATAGAGTCTGATAATCGAAAAACGCAAAAGAAAGCAAAACAGCACAAGCTTACAAGCTCAGACATTCTCGAGCTGAAAATCTTCATAAGCACAAGCATATTGTAATACTTGATCATCTTAGGATCATTGTGTGCATAGACTAAATTAGTCTATCTTTTGTATTCTGTACTAAGATAGAGAAGTGAGAATCAATTGTAAGACAGAGTGTGTCTGAACAGATCGAGAGACTAGGAGTTTCAGTCTGGTAGTGAGGTAAATCCAGCTGAATCGGGTTTGTACAACAGGATTGTATAAATCAAAGTCTTCTAGTGGAATCCTTCCTTAATTGGAAGAAGGGGAGACGTAGAAGGATTACACCACCTTCGAACTTCCAGAAACATATTTGCCTTTTATCATTCTGCACTCGTTTTACTATTCAAGCCATCGAACCGTTCTTACTAGCCTAAGAACAGACCGTTCCGCACTAAAATATTCAGTGGTCTGTTCTGCAGAAAAGTTGATTAAGAAACAGATTTCTTTCACTACTCCGAAAGAAATCACAAAGGATTAAATTTAATAGGAGTGTTCATTCACCCCCCCTCTAAACACTCCGGACCGATCCTAACAAATCTCATCATCACTGTTAGCTTCGAGATGGATATTTTCCATCTGATTTTGAATTGATTCCTTGTTACCCTCAATACATAAAGATTCATCAAACACTACATGAACTGATTCTTCTACAGTTAAAGTGTGATTATTGAAGATGCGAAAAGCTTTACTATTGGATGAATATCATAAGAACATTCCATTATCTGACTTAGCTTCGAATGCTGTAAGATAATTCTTACCATTATTGTGAACGAAGCATTTGCAGCCAAATACATGAAGGTGAGACATAGACGGTCTGTTACCTGTCCATACTTCATATGGAGTAAGATTCAACTTCTTGTTAATCATAGATCGATTTTGAGTGTAGCATGCATTATTTACAGCTTCTGCCCAGAACTTTTTGGGAAATTCCAGAATCTGCAAGCATTGTCCTTGCTGCCTCTTAAGCGTTCTGTTCCTTCGTTCTGCAACTCCATTTTGTTGAGGAGTTCAAGCAGCTGAAAATTCATGCTTAATTCCTTAATCTTCTAGAAAGGATTCAAGATTCTGATTTGAGAATTCAGTGCATTTGTCACTTCGAATTCTATCAATGCTTGATGATTTCTGAGTGCGTTTCAGCAGCTTGATCAGCTTCGGACCGGTCTGATCTTTACTGCTCAAAAATATAGTCCATGTAAAACGTGAGTAATCATCAATAACAACAAGAGTACCGCATTCCCCCTAAACTTGTTATTGGTATAGGACCAAACAAGTCCATATGTGATAGTTCTAAGCAACGTGAGGAGGATTTGGCATTCTTGTTTTTGAAGGATGATCTAATCTGTTTGCCCATTTGACAAGCTTCGTAGATCTTATCCTTGGCAAAGTCAATCTTGGGCAGACCGACAACTAAATCATGTTTACACAGGCTAGAGATAGTCTTAAAGTTGAGATGATCAAGCGTTTATGCCATAGCCAGTGTTTATTATCATTATTTGTGATGAAGCAAGTAGGATTATCAGGTTGGGCAAAGTTCCAGTTAATCTTATATGTATTTCCAATTCTGATTCCTACAAGCATAGTCATATCGTCTGACCTATGTTGCACAGATACGAATACACGGATACGTGGATACGCAGATATGGGTACGACTGCACGGGATTTTCAAAATTTGTAGAATACGATACGTCCGGATACGGCAAATTTTATTAATTTATTTATATATATATAAATATATAATTAATAATATTTGTAATAAATCAAGTTTCAAGCATATAATCAACATTAAACACATTAGAAATCAGAATAAAGTTGCAAACTCACCAACTTCACGACAAATGGTAAAATATTAATCCGGTACATCTAAAAATTTCAAGCATATAATCGACATAAACACATTAAAGTGGTTAGGAAATAAGGATTTTAATTAAATAATTTAATTTTAATTACAATTTCAACCCTATTTTTTTTAAAAAAATTCAAAAATTCCCGTATCTTACGCGTGTCGGATACGGTCAACGGCGTATCTTGACCGTATCCGAAACGTATCCAAAATAAAAAAATATTTGTTGTCCTCGGATACGACACGTGGCGTATCCGATACGTATCAGTGCCGTATCCGCGCGTATCCGTATCCCAGAAGTATCCGATACTTGACCGCAAAATTTTTTGGAGTATCGGTGCAACTTATCGTCGGACGTTTTAACAGTGCAAGTGTGTTTGTGAAATTCTACAGCATAACCATTATCACATAGTTGACTTATACTAATCAGATTGTAGCATAGATTTTCAACTAACAGCACATCATTGATAGCAATATTACCATGGACAATCTTACCCTTGCCCACAGTCTTACCCTTTGAGTTATCCCCAAATATGATTTTTGGTCCAGTACATTCTGCGACTTCAGACAACAGCTCGACGTTTCCTGTCATGTGACGAGAACACCCACTGTCTAAGGTACCAGTCCGACGCTTGTTTCTTCGGTACCTGTCCCCAATCCTACTTGGGTCCAGAACGGATTAGCCCTTTGGGAACCCACACCTGAATCAGCTTTAATGGCTTGTGTGTGTCTGGTGTGATGTGATATTGAGGCCTTTGATTCTTATAAGGTAATCTATATCTTCGTTGAACTGGTTATGAGTTATAGTAGTTGGATGGTCTTCCTTGCCTTAGATCTTGCACGTTTATGTTTGGTCTGATAGACACAAATCTTGCTGGTGCCTTTTCTTTGGCTTGGTCAACGTACCCAATTCCTTTTCTCAAACCTTGATCCCCGAAGGAGACTCCCGTTTGAATTGTAGGCACTTCGGTTTCATATACCGTGCTGGATCTAACAAATGTCATCTGTTTGATTTTGTTCTTTACCAGCAACGATTCTGTAGATTATTGCACTCACCTAGCTCGGAGCAGCTTGGTTTGATATGCTCATATATTTGATCATTGGCTTTAGCTTTAGTTTTCTCTAATGATTCAGCTAAAATTCTATAATCATTAGCCATGTCTTGCAGTGCGGACATAAGCTCTTCATGTGTGAATTCATTTGAGTCAAGATCGAATACCTCGTCTGTTTGACTCATTTCTTCGTCTGCCATTAGACATTGAATATACTCTTCGCTTTCGCTGGATGAATATTCGGAGCTTTCTGAATCTGAGTCAGTCTGAGCCCACTTGCTGTTACCTTCCTCTGCTACTAGGACCTTTTGGGACTTCCCATGATGATTTTTGTGATCTTTGTAGTGCTTCTTCTTCTTGTCATCACGATGCTTTTCTTTTCGTTCATCTTTCTTTGGTCTGGTGCAATCTGCAATAAAGTGTCCGGTCTTACCACAATTGTAGCAAGCCTAATCATTAACAGCATCGTCTTTTCTAGATTTATAGTGATGAGAAGATTTGAGATTCCGTTTATTTTTAGACATGAATTTACCAAATTTCTTGATAAATAATGACATAGCATCATTACTTATCTGTTCGATAGATCGATCTGTTGAGGGGGTGGTCTGGTCTGGAATGGCTGACAGTGCTCAACCATGGTTGAGAGATGAATGGCTCTGCTTCACCTCTGGTGATCAGTTCGAACTCATACGCCTTAAGATCTGCGAACAGATCATGAAGTTCAACTTTGTTCAGATATTTAGACTCCCTCATTGCAATGGTCTTGATGTCCGATTCTTTTGGCAATGCTCTCATTACTTTCAGAGCAATCTCTCTGTTAGAGTATTCATTTCCCAGACCATTTAGTTCATTGAAAATGCCAGTGACTCTTTCATCAAACTCGTTTAGAGTTTCTCAAATCTTCATTTTTATGCTCTCAAATTTTTGTAGAGCAAAGTCAGCTTGTTTTCCTTAGTCTGGTCGTTCCCTTCACATAGCTGTGCTATCTTCTCCCAGATTTCTTTAGCAGTTGAGCACATTTTGATTTTACTGAACATATTCTTGTCCAACGTCTTGAACAAGATGTCTTTGGATTGTCTAGATTTGCTTTCTTTCTTTCTTCATTCGTCCAGAGGGATCTGTCCTTCTCGACCATTTGGGGTTCACCACCAGTAATGGCGGCAGCTGTATTGACTTTCAGAATTTTCATTGGTCCATCAGTGATGACGAACCACATATCGTCATCATGTGCTGCCAGATGAGCTTGCATTCTGATTCTCCAATCATCATAGTCTTCTTTTGAGAACATGGGAATCTTGTTGAATGATGCCATCAGTCCAAGTATCTTTGATGATTAAGACAACCTGCTCTGATACCACTTGTTAGGATCGGTCCGGAGTGTTTAGAGGGGGGGTGAATGAACATTCCCTTTTATAAATTAATCCTTTGTGATTTCTCTCGGGTTAGTGAGTGAAATCTATTTCTTAATCAACTTCTCTGCAGAACAGACCACTGAATATTTTAGTGCGGAACGGTCTGTTCTTAGACTAGTAAGAACGGCTCGATGGCTTGAAGAGTATAACGAGTGCAGAATGATAAAAGACAGAATGTGTTTCTGGAAGTTCGAAGGCGGTGTAATTCTTCTACGTCTCCCCTTCTTCCAATTAAGGAAGGATTCCACTAGAAGACTTTGATTTATACAATCTTGTTGTACAAACCCGATTCAGCTGGATTTACCTCACTACCAGACTGAAACTCATAGTCTCTCGATCTGTTCAGACACACACTGTCTGACAGTTACAATTGATTCTCACTTCTCTATCTTAGTAAAGAATACAAAAGATAGACTAATTTTGTCTACGCACACAATGATCCTGAGATGATCAAATATTACAATATGTTTGTGCTTATGAAAAACTTTTGGCTCAAGAGTATCTGAACTTGTAAGCTTGTGCTGTTTTGCTTTCTTTTTGTTTCTTGATTGGTCGGTCAGTCTTCTTGAGTTCTTTAGTTGCATCTTTATATAGTTGATTGTACCAACGACATTATTTCCTTTTCCGTGCAACTTTTGACTCTGCTTAAACTCTGAATAAGCTACAGTCTTATTCTTTTTGGCACTTTTCATTCTGGTTCATGCTTTTGGTGTCTGTCAGGTAAGCTCTTCTTTGTCTTCTTACCTTTTACGGTAATCTTCAGTCCTTGATCTTTTTCAGCATTAATTGCAACATTAAATGCTTCAATAAATAGCCGTTAATGATTCGAACTGAAGAGCAAAGCTTATTCAACCTTGTCTGCTCTGATCTGATTATTGTTGAGATCGATCTGAAGCTTCGATCTGGTCAGGCTGATGTTCATCGATCTGTTCTGATTTTTGCGATAGACCATATCAGCTTGATCTTCTTTGAGCATCGATCTGGTCAGACTAAATTCCATCGATCCGTTCTGATTTGTTTTGTCATCTTTAAAATCCGGAACTAACACGTAAAAACATTTGTCAAACCATATTACAATATGAATGAATATTTGAGCACATACCAATGACGATTTGAACTATCGCATGGGAAGACTATTGGGACACACCATGTTTTGAGTTGTACCACAACTCCACTCTATGTAAAACCAAAAGAGTAGGTCGAGATCAAACAATGAGTATTTAGAATGAAATGGACTGGCCAGAAGCCCGTGCAAGACGACAAATGGCTTCAACTTCTCGAACTCAATAAATTTGTATTTATGTGTAAATGATTGTACATTATTGTGTAAATGATTGTAAATGTTTTTGTATCAATGATTGTACGTCTATCATTCATTTATAATACGAGTTTGAATATATAACATTACTCACAAATATTCCAGAGAAGATGCTATCTAAAGCAAATAAAAAATAAAAAATTATTGAGATGACGCATTCAATAAATTTTTTTTTCAGACTTGAAGACGTCATTTCAGGTGGCGACTTCAAATGAAATTGCAACCTGAAATGGCGATTTGGGTCACTTTAATGACATTTTCCATAGTCAGTTATTTTTGTTAAATATAATTATTTTTTAGATTATTTAATTAAAAAACCCTTCCATACAATGTTACGGACAACTAAGATAAATTGTTCCATCTTAGTCTAATTATCGCCAACTAAAAAGTTTATCAAATCAATGTGATTTCCCTATAAATCACATTGATTTTTGGGTAAACTCACCTAAAATCTCTAAACCCAAACTTTCTTAACTTAACTCCTCTTTATCCATTATTCTATACTCTAACTGCCAACCATACTTTCATCTTCATCCTAACTTCCTACCCCGCAACACTTTACCAATTTACCATTATTTGGTTAAAAGGGATTAATTGTATGATACCCCCTAGAGTTTAAATACTTTTCAAATCTAATCCAAAGTTTTGCTATTTTTTCTAATAACATTTTCCTTCGCGATCCGTCTTCGTAAAATGGTAAATGGTATCAGAGCCCATATTTATTTTGGAAATACTATAATATATCTTGAATATTAATTTGTAACCTATACGGAGGAGACGATTCAAGAAAATATGCTCGGACGAATGTTCGAAGTGTCATTCTTACAGGTGGTACTTCCAAAAATTGGAAGCACTAAGTCAGAAGCATATGGCAAAAGCTCAACGCTTCAACCATAACTAGAAACTATTACGAGGAACAGGATTATGCACACCCGACATAAACCACTACAAGAAATTAGAAAAGATGGCTAAGAGGCTCCATCAAGTGAACCTAAACTACAGTTCGAGTTAGCCGAACTTCAGGAAGACAACCATCCTGAACATGAGGATGTTGTTCCAGACCCCAATGATCCAACATGGTCCGGACCAGATGATTAGGATGAGAGAACCAACATTTCGAGAAATCGAGCCTGATTCTTCTAAGATATCCCAAGATCTTAGAGAGATCCAGAAGACAGTGCAGTGTTATGGCTACCTGTAATACCATGTCCCTACACATGTCCATCAGATTCAAAGTCAGATGGAGATTATGATTAAACATCAGGAGAAAATTCTTGAAAACATTCGAGATGTTCAAACCCGAATCAAGGAGTTGGAGTCAAGACCAAGTCCGAAGGGAAGATGACAAGGAGGGTGGTTACTACCGTCCTACGGAACAGAATCCCTTTTACACCAAAAAGGGAAAGCGGGGGAGGTCCGAAGGCCTTTGACAGAGACTGAAAAATGATTGCAGTCCTACGATGAGAGCCCGTACTTCCCACAAAGTAATGGAAAGAATCAACCTAGAAGATCTACGAGATCTTGCAGATTCGTTTGCGGGATTAAATCTCGTAGAATTCAAGATGGGAGAACTTGTAACAAGATCTCCACCACAAGAAAGCTTCGGGTCACACAATCCACCCGAAAGTGATAAAAGTATGCCACATAGGAAAAAATTTAACTCAGCAACTTTGGATCCCCTAGTTGGAACAAGGAACTGTTCCCGCAGGCCAGATATACATCAAACGCCTTACGGGAAATCTCAGTTAGATCCAATCCATCCATATGGATTTATGCTCAACACGGATATCTTGGATTTCAAAAACAGAGAAGTTCTTATTGATGAATGAGCTTCAACAATGAGAAATAGCAGCATGAACGCTTGATCTAAGTAAAGAAGTATTCATTTTACTTCTTAAAATGAGTTTGGAATGATCAGTCAAGATTACCTGGGAAATGGGAGACACATGTACCAAGGAAGAAGCCAGAGAGTCCTTGAAAGAAATCGTGGACAATATGACAAAATTCTTTAAAATCTGTTTCATTGGAGTAAGCCACTTCGAAGGAATTAAGAAAGATAAGGCTAAAAAATATAGACAAGCTCTAATTAGCCTGAAACTACATGATATTTGTTATGTAGACGATTACATCAAACTCTTTACAGAGTATAGATGGAAGGCAAAGATAGAAGAAAAGATGCGGCAGAACTGTTCTTTGCCAAAATACCGAGCCAATGGAGAGAAAGGCTTATCCAGGAATATACACCCCATGCAATCGAGATGGTGGCCAAGAGAATGTTATTTCTTAAGGTAAAGCTCGCGGAGTGGTGCTACCAAGCAAAACTCCAAAAGAATTACAAGAAGCTTAGAGGAATCAACAAAAAGCTCCTCTTTGCTGTCAAAGAATGATATCCCTACAATCATTGGAAACTACTTCCAAAGGCGAAAGATGAAAAAGCACGGAGCTCATCCTCATGCCTGAGGAAGTGGTTCAAAAAGAAGTGGGTCTTCATGGAGACCTAGAAAGTTCTGGTCGAAACAGAAAGCCTGAAGTTACAGATCTGGGAAAAGATCAGGACCAACAACGAGTAGAACTTTGTCAACATGTTCTAATCAAGCAAGTTCTAGCAGAGCATCGATAAAAAGAACTTTCCAACGCACTCATACTCGTGCGAATGAAAGTTTCAAAGATTGTAACTGTTGGACATGCGGAGCAAGATGACATATCTCTACAAATTGTCCAGAAAAACCAAAACCGTGGAGTGAGACAGTTCGAGCATACCAAGGAGTTTGAGGATGCTGTCTATTTCCAGGATTTGGTACAGGTGTATCAATTTGAAGATATTCCCTCGGATGAAAGTATCTACGAAGAAGAGATCTATTGTGATATCCCCGAAATAATTATGTGCATTTGGGCATTAATTATGTTTATGTGATAATTATGGTGTTAATTAATTTAGTGTTGAATTAATTATTATGGTGAAATGATTAGTCATGCGGTGGGCGTGACCTGGTAATGCATTATAGGGTGCATTTGATGCATGTTGGGAATTTGAGTAATGACATGGTTTATTTGGGGTGTGTGTTTATTATTTTGGAAAAGCATGTTTAATTGGAATTTTTGGTGCAAAATGCTTTTAAAATATCATGTTAGAATATTTTATACATCATGCTAATTAATGGGGTACCATTTTATTTAAACACTAACACTTATACCCCCATTCCCTCTGTAACCCACCATTCTTTATCAAATCACTCCCAAACCCTACCCCAACCCCAAAAATCGTCCAACCCAAGGAGAGGTTGGTTGCATATATTTGTTGGGTTATGCATTATGGTTGCATACACATATTTGTTGATGCATTATGGTTGCATACACACATGGAATGCATTGGTGCATGTGATTGGAAGTCGAGATTATATTCCAGTGATGACGAATACTTGCCGCCTTCATGGCGTAGCGATGATAGAATATTTGTCGCTGTCATACCGTAGCGATGAGAGAATATTTGCCGCTAATATAATATGTAGAAGCGAAGAATACGCCGCTGTCATATTATAGCGAGGTATATTATTGCCGCTGGTATTGTCGAAGCGAGGGGTATTAATGCCGCTGTCATGTTAACGCGAGGGATATTATGCCACTGATATATTAAGACTTGGAAATTGATCATTGGTATTAATGGATTGAATGCATGTCATGACATACATTATTGACATTATAATCTATTGATTATGTTTGTGGTACAGAGACAACCAAATGGAGCTTTTAAGTGCATATATTACAGAAAGTGAATTGTATTTACGGTTATGCATTTTTTATCATAATCTTGTTGGTATGATTATGGTTATTATACGCTCATGGTTTGGGGGTTGTTCCTGTAGGTACATTTTGGGCATGAAGGGCAAGGACGGGTTGATGCAGTGAGCTTGTGAGCCGTGCTTTTCGTATAGAAGGACATGATTCTTTTGTATAGTCTCTACTCTAGGAGTAGTGCAAAACTATAGGATTAACATTCATTTAGCTAGGAATGTAATTAATCCTTTTTGGAATTTTATTTTGGCATGGTAATCCTAATAGTCCAGGGCATCAACATGAACTTATACTCTGTTAGATGTATGTTTAGCTCTTCTTATGCCTTTAATCCACATTTAAGGTAGAGATGCCTTACATCTATTCTGATGATGGAGGTGAATCCAACTCAGAATCAGAGTGAATGAGAGTTCCATCAGCACATGATCAGAAAAGACCCGTCAGGATTTTTCTCTGATACAACTATTTCTCATAAAACCCTTATGAGGATCATGAAGGAAGAGCCAAAGCTTCAGATGTATGATGGATTTATAACTGGAGCAATGGAAAATTTCATGGATATGATTGGTCTTCGAAGCAGGAAGTATCAGATTATCCATAGGGTAACAACAGGTGAATTTGCATTCCTGATGGAATTCACGGGAAACTAAATTGAGATCTTGTTAATCCCCTACAAAGAAATCGAGGAGATTAAGAACAAGGTTAAGAGGGAAGTTGCTAATAGGCTCTCAGGAATTCATATTGGAGCCATTAGAGTAATCATCAAAGCAACTTTCAAGGAAGGAATTGATTCGTCACTCAATATGGCAATCTTCGACAAGAGAATCCCGAACCTCAAAGATTCTTGTTTGGGAGTAGTTGCCGGAAATTTGTATGCGGGAAAGATGGCTTTCAACATCTATCCTAGAATTGCATACAATTTGAGAGATCGGATTTCAACAAGGTTCTAACTCTTCATCAAGATTTTAAAAGAAGTGATTTGATGAAAGAATGAAACGGGCCTTACTCGATCACCTACAAAGTGTCATACGCGCTCTCGAATACTCACCATGCAGATGTATTCTTGAGAAAGGAATTCATTGAAGTCCCCAGAATCTTCGAGGATTTTGCTAAAGCAGTATTGCCGGACATTATTGATACTCCGACAATAGGAAAGATTGACATGATGATACAAGATCAACCTGTTTTGAATAGAAGCATGAGCCTTATGATCGAGCCAAGAAGGATGTCTTTCCAACAGGATAGGTAAATCATCAACTATCCGGGGGAAAAACAGAAGGCAGTATCGAGCAGAATTCAAAAAATCCCTGATGTATTCAAAACAACAGGAAAGCTTAAATGCCCAGAAGGCTGGAGAGAAGTGCAGATAATTTTTGACATTACGGAGAAAAATAATAAATTCTCATGTGATGTTCTCTACTATTTACAACAACCTACAGTTGGCATGTATCAAGTAAACCTTCAAATTGGTGAAATTAATCTAACAATTGTACGAACTGCAGGAAGAATCCCGGAACAGCTTATTCTAGGGATTGAATTTCTCGAGGAACATAAACCTTGGGAAAGATTACAATTCGGAATGGAATTCATTGTGGAAGGACAAAAATATATGATCAGATGAAACCAGTCCATTCTTAATATACATCTCCATCGGGATGTTATATGCGAAGTATCGGGCATAATATTTTGCCGCCTACATTGATTTCGGTGCTGAAATATGTACTGTCAGACGTGATATCTTCCCCAAAGAAGTTGGTGAAAACTTATCAGCCATTGTCGGAAGAGACTTTTCAAAGCGGATCCTTATCCTTAATGAAGGACTCCAGGAAGCGAAAATAATAATAGGAGGAGCAGGCGGTACCCCATGGTACAAAGTCAAGACTCCACCTATTTATTTCATGACACATGAGCTGATATGCTGCTAGGAAACAATTTCCTACAGACATTCAAGCGGTTCACTCAGGAGAACGAAACAATGAGACTTATTTTCACAATCCTTTGTGATCATAAGATTATTGTGTTGCGACTACGGGAGGTGTTTCACAGAAAATTCCCCATTAGTTTTCGCAGCAAGCGTGGTGATGAAGGAAAACTTCGACACCCAAAGATGAAATATCATCGAAAATTTGGAGAAACAATCCTTCAGTTTCGACAACAAGGTCCTAGTGAAAAGGACTCTCAAACCTTATGAAGATTCAGAGGAACTACAACGATGATCATCTAGCATGGTGGAACAAGAATGAGCTCAAAGCTACTTTGAAGGTGAAAGCTGGAAAAAAAATGAGTTCGTCAGATACAAATATATCCCCGTGATATGGAAGATCGGAGGGATATGCAGAATATACTTCAGGAACATCTTGACCTTAAGTTAATCTCAGCAGTTGTTTCTCCATATAGCAGTCCAGGATTCCTTGCTCGGAATCACGGAGAAATCAAAAGAGGAAAACCAAGATTAGTAATTAACTATAAAGGAATCAACGACATCTTGGATTTTGAAGGATATTTTATCACAAACAGATAACATTTGGTAATAGCATCAAGAATGCCAATGTATTTTCTAAATTCGATTGTAAGTCTGGATTACCAGATTAAGATGGAGGATTCAAGCAGAAAGTTCACAGCATTCTCCACACCACAAGGACATTATATCTGGAATGTCATGCCAATGGGACTGACAAATGCTCCCCAGATATTTCAAAGAAAGATTTATAATCTTTTTTAAGGATTACCTCAACTTCATGTTCGTGTATATTGACGACATCATCATTGCGTCAAAAAACATGAAAGAGCATACTACACATTTGGAAATCTTTTCAGATGTTTGCTACAAGGAATGATTAGTGTTATCCAAAAGAAAAGCAGCAATTGCCACAAGATAGATCGAGTTCTTCGGAATTGAGATCGATGAATCTGGAATTATCTTGCAGAATCATATTGTAGAAAAGGTGCAAGGATATCCAGATGACCTCAAGGATTTAAAGCAACTTCAGAGCTTTCTGGGGGTTGTTCATTTTGCTGGAATGTTCATCAACAATCTTGCAAACCACTGGAAGATATTCATTCAACTACTCAAGAAAGATGTTGTTCGAGTGGAATAAAGATCACAGACGAGCTGTCAAACATCTTAAAGAAGTTTGCAAGCAACTACCAAAGCTTGCAATTCCAAACGACGAGGATGAACTGGTATTATACACCGATGCCAGTGATCATTGGAGGGCTGCAGTACTTATGAAGGCCACATCAGAAGGAGAAGTGACATACAGATATTGCAGCGGTTTATTTGACAATAGCGAAGTTATCAGATGGCACATCAACAAGAATGAGTTCTGCAGTTCGAAAGGATTTTAAAAAATGGCTATTCGTACTTGCAAAATAGTTTATCTTAAAAATAGATAATACCAGTGTAAAGTCTTTTTTGAAAAATCAAATTGAATCAAAACCAGAAAAGCCTAGACTTTTAAGATGACAAGTTGAATGACAATATTATGATTATGATATTATCATAGTGAAATATGATAAAAATGTTCTTGCATATTTCTTAACACGAGATGGAGGGATACATTGCTAGCGATACCCTCAAATGAGTGAGGAATCTCAGGAAAAACCTGGAGATCCTGGAACGAGATTTTGGGACACTTTGTATCAATGCTGAGGTCGCAGGACGGCTTCAACGAGCAGATCAGGAACTTGCTACTGATCACATACGAGCATGCTTTCGGGACAATGAACGTTTGATTGAAGTCTTGAAATGACCCATCCTCCAGGACGCACCTCTAACGGGGCAAACAAGAGTGTTTAGAGAACGTGACTCATCTAACCCGGAGGCAAGGCATTCAAGTACCCCTGTCATGAGTGCTGCAGATGATGCATTCCTTGAGGATGTATAAGCTGTAGAGAATGTTGAGAGTCAGGTGTCATCACAATCTAAACCTTCAAGTCAACCCAGCACATCTGGGGTAAAAGAGGGAGAGTTGAACCTTAGGCCAATGACTGGCACCTCTAGGGTTCAAACTAATGACGATTTAGTTTCTTCACCTATGCAGGATTACCAACGCACTTGGGAGAAACTAATAACCAGACGGGGTATCAACCCAGGCAAAACTATTGTTGATATCTTCGGAAAATATATGTGGCTTTGGATGAAGGCAGGAAGCCATCCAAACGAAGTTCAAGAATGGTATAATTTCGGAGCTCTTGCTTCGGTTTATGCTGTTGCACCAGCATTCTTTGAAATTTCAAAATTAGCCAAATGGATCAGAGAAGATGTTCACGAGACATGGACCAATAATCCACATTTGGCCAGATGAGATATCTTGGAGTTGTATTTTTCAATGCTACTCACAAGCGAAGAAGGGCTTCATTGAAGCATTTCATTTTATCAAGCTCAGACGACCAGATAGAAACACCTTAAAATTATAAGAATGACGCTACCAGACGGCATAGTTTTGGCTGGAACTATCACAGAAGATGAATTTTCATCCAGACGCGCATGGAGTCTTTAAGTTTGTCAAACGAAGATGGATAAAGTCAAATACTCATTTTAAGTTCTTTCAGAATTCAGTTATATTGCACTGATACTTCAAAAAATTTCACGGTCAAGTATCGATACTTCTGGGATATGGATAAACGCGGATACGGCACCGATGCGTATCAGATACGCCAAGTGGTGTATCTGGGGACAAAAATTAGGTTTTTATTTCGGATACATTTTGGATACGGTCAAGATACGCCGGTGACCGTATCCGACACGGATTAAATACGGGAACTTTTTGTAATTAAAATTAAATTATTTAACTTAATCCATATTTTCTAACCAACCTTATGCGTTTAATGTCGATTATATGCTTGAAATTTTTAGATGTCCTGGATTAATATTCTACCATTTGTCATGAATTTGGTGAATTTGCAACTTTATTCTAATTTCTAATGTGTTTAATGTTGATTATAAGCTTGAAACTTGATTTCTTACAAATATTATTAATTAAAAATATAAATAAATAAATAAAAATTACCGTATCCAGACGTATCGTATCTTACAAATTTCGAAAATCTCGTGCAATCGTACTCGTATCTGCGTATCCACGTATCCGCGTATCCGTATCCGTGCAGCATAGGAATTCAGCCAACGGTACTTTCATGCTGAATTCCATGACAGGAACATCAACGAGATTTACTGAAGTACTCTTCGAAAGAAAGAGGAGAATTTTTTGGGAAAACAGGATTCCGGCAGGAAAAAACTTACTGGAAATTCTGCAACAATGCACACATTGGCCGATGGATAGATCATATTTGCCAAGCATGCCCGGAGCAGAAAGAACCAGAATTCGAGAAAGGATTCCGATCCAATCCCGACAGATCAGAGGCATGAAAAGACAAAAGACTTGCTGACAAGAGAACCCATTTTCCTAAAGCTCGGGGACCACAAAAATAAATAATATAAAGATTCCACGACAAAGGAAAATGCGTGGACCATTAAAAGATAGTGCGGATACTGTTCAACGCATCGGATAAAAATAATGGACCACTCACGAGAAAAGTTGGCACACTCAGACAAAAGATGACATGCCACATGAAAGTTAAGGCGTACTCAACAATTATCAAGATTTTGAATCCGAAGTTCAAGTCCGGATTAATGCCTATATAAGGGCACTCGTTCAGGAAGCTAAGGATATCGAAAATTCTCCATAGATTTCTGAGAACAAAAATTGTAGTCTCCAAGCTTTGTAGTCTTTCGACTTTCATAGCTTGGTAATATTTCTTTTCGTAAACGTATGTAATATTGTTCTGTATTTTAGTTTATGTGTTCTTGAGTCAAGCCTCATCTTTATGAGATGCTAAACAAGTCTGTCTCCTCCCAAAGAAGACGTTTTAATGTAATAGATATTTTGTAAGTATTTCCAGAATAAAACGAAGGCTATTATCCATATATCTCCCAGATTTCTTTAAATCTTTCTTAAATCTTGATTATATCTTACGCCCTAAGGTAAGAAACGAATTAGGCTGTGCTATACGATTTCTGAGGAGTCGGGTAACATGCAGACTAACCTCGCCTGAGACTCTGAGGTTTGATGGTGATGAGCCATTCGTAAAACAGTCTGAGGGCAGTAATTTTCCGACTGGTGGCTTTGCAACTCACCTCACCCGGGGTCGTTATGATCAAAATAGTATGTTTCAGTTTGTTAAAATTTTATTGTAATACGAAAGCATGATGAGTCTTTTATTTATTTTCACATGTTCTTAGAATAAGGGAATTTAAGGGCTTAAAATTCATCATGAACTGTGAGTACTTTGCAAATGTATGCTCTTGGGTTCTCTCAAGATGACAGAAACTGAAGGATCTCATGTTCATTAAAGCCCCTACATTTACGTACCCTTAATTATGGGTTGTTTATTAGTAAAAATAGGATTTTGGGTATTTTTGTAATAATCCTAAAAGCTTTAAGGAGTTTATACAATTAAAATATGAGCTTTTATGTCTTTTGAGGTTGGTATGAAGTTTGAATAAAGAAAAGAAGTATAGAAGGGAGTTTAATAAAGAATCTTTGATATATGGAGGAATGTTATGTTTAGGTAGATGGATTTTAAGTGAGTTTACTCTTGATTTTTTTTTAAAGAATAACAATATCACAATAATAATAATAAAGATATTTATAAGAATCCCATATTTCATAAAACAAAATCCCATGTTCGTGACCAAAATTTGGAGTACGTAAAAAGACTAAAGAGAGAATATTTATTTGAACAAAACAGTATTTATTTGAACAAACAGAAACGAGCGAAGGGATGCCAAAGTCTGCGACATACCTAACATAAATACCACTTACTGAGTAGGGGTATACAAGGTTTGTTTGATGATGCCCTTAAGGTAGTGCCCTTAGGGGCATCATCACCATTCATTTGGAATCTTTTAAAAAAAAAAAAAATAGATTCTAAATGGATGGTGGATGATGCCCCTGAGGACAGTGCTCTTAAGGGCAGCAACAATGAAACCGGGTATACAACAGCAAAGCACAGCAAGAAAACATGACTAGAATGAAACATGCAGACCAAGAAGTGCCATGAACTGCGATATAAATTCGGGATGACCGGGCCAAGCCGCCCCAGTGACAAGGTTACCATCAGTAAAGCAACGATCGATTGGTTTGGGTTCCAGCCATGTTGCCCCTGACAGAACAACATTAAGCTTCACTGCAGGATATGCAGTACATTTCTTGCCCTGATGATAAACATTTTCAGAAATGATATTAGCCATATTTCCTATGAACTGTGCAACCAAATTGAAACAAGGAAACTAGGTGCAGCACATAAAATTCTTATTCAGGATGATCACTCATCTGTGCTTATATTAGCTATTTATCGATGTAGGGGAGGGAAAAGCTACCTCTAAGACACCAGCAGCGGATAAAATTTGTTGTCCATGGCATATCGATGCTACAGGTTTTCCAGATTCCATAAATTCCTTCGCCAATTTAAGCACATTTTCATCCAATGACAAGTATTCTGGAGCTCGGCCCCCGGGGATCACCAATCCATCATAGCTAGAAGCATCCAAGCCTTCAAATTTAGCAGTCAAAGTGAACTGGTGGCCGGGCTTCTCACTATAGGTTTGGTCTCCTTCAAAGTCGTGAACAGCTGTTGGGCATTTATCACCCGCTTTTTTTCCAGGGCATACTGCATCCACGTGGCATTCGAGAGCTTGAAGAGATTGAAAAGGAACCATCACCTCATAGTCTTCCATGTAATCCTGTATTGTAATGGCAAAAGAACGATAACCGATAAACAATATAGCAAATCTTTAAAAGCGGCAACATCAATAACTGATCTAAATCATAGGGTACACAAATTAATATATATGATTAATTATCAATCATACTTGAGAAAATAGTAGATACAGAACAAAAAAGTAGATCAAAAGATGATGTGCAGAAAAGTACATATTATTTCTGTTAATATTCAGTGTGATAGAAAGTTTTGATATAAGAGCCATGTAAAACCCCATATGTCTTACGGAGTTGGTCTTGGGTAGCATTTGTTGCCTAAGATCTGATCGACATACATATATACACCTTATATTCTCTGAACTCCCACATGAGGAGACATGTTAAAATATAAATGTCATTATTGAAACATCTTTCAAGAGTTTGACCTTTAGACAGAAGTGTTTTTTTATGCTAGCTATCAGCCTCAAAATAAAAATCCAAAGGAATTGAATTATTACCCCACAGAGAAATAAAATGCGCTTTCCAGAACCAGATATTTTGGCTCCTAGTGCCTTGATAAAAAGCCGAATGAACTCAGGATGCCCTTCGTAAGTAGCTCCAGTTATGAGGTTCCCCTCACTGGTGCAGAAGGCCATTGTCTCTGGTTCTACCCAATGAGCGCCAGCAGCAATAAGTGCATGTTTCACTGGAGGATAGGCAGTACACTTTCGGCCTTTAAAAATACCAGCTGCAGCCAAGATCAATTGTCCATGGCAGATGGAGGCAATTGGCTTTTGAAACTCTTCAAATTTGTTGACCAAGCTTACCACAGATTCATTTATTGCAAGATATTCTGGGGCACGTCCTCCCGGTATGATTAGTCCATCGTATTTCGCGACATCTATTTCATCAAAAGTTGCATTGAGGGAAAAATTATGACCCCGGGACTCAGAATAGGTCTGCACACATTATCAGAAACCAGAAAAAGGTGACGAAGATAAATCGAAAGAAAGCCCACGGAACTACTTGACTCATTTGGCATTATTCATCAATCAAGTACGCTGCTCCATAAAGAAAAAGAACAGCGGGATAGTTTCAGGCACACTTGCACAGAAATCCAAACTTGTGGTGAAACTATTACACTGATAAAATACGAACCAAAACACATAATGGATAAGCTTGTATGAAGAAAAGGAGGTAGAGTTCTTAACATTCGTATATCGAGGACTTATAAGCCACCAGAGCAAGTGCAGGGAAAAAGGTAGTCATCATAAAGTAAGCATATCAATATGACTGCATACATTAAATTGATTCAAAAGTATATCTTAATTGCTCCAAACATCCCATTGATATTGTTGATTCTTCATCTTCAGATGCCTAAAATATTGATAATTCAGATTATTAGACAACAAATATCTTACTTTCTTCTATCATAAACAACTGTTAAAAAACCATTTTTTTTTCCAAAAATTTGAGCTTGTAAGGGTTGATCCGGATAACAATTTATATTTTTAACATGCTCCCTCATGTCTAGGTTGGATATAAGGGAATATATACATAAGAACAATATTCAAGACTCACACATATACATTGGTCAGATATTAAACATCAAAGACCAATCGACACGAACTTAATCAAATACAATGGGGATTGCACACAAAATGTTTTGAATTTGTGAGTTGTGACCTCTTCGTTTGAATAGCAAGTTCAAATCTCTTTGTCCAAAGCTCAAACTAATGACTGATAAAACACATAATAGTTTTATATATCAGGCCATAAATAAGTAAACGACGATAATGTTGTCCAGAACCCTATAAAATCCCACCCCAAAAAAAAAATACAGAAAAGAAAGAAAAAAGTAAAAAGTAAAAGAAAAGAAAGAAACGAGTTAAAAAGAATGAAAAAGGCCTAAACTTTCAAACTCCACTAATTACCATTATGTATCACACACAAAAAAACAAACTCTGCCCCTCATAACAATTGAATATAGATCAAGCAAATAATTTAAGGGTGTACAGAGAGCATAAAAATAATCAAAATAAAGTGACTATTGAGTAAAAACCATAAACATTTCATTCAGAAAACAGCAAAAAATGTCATATTCTCTAATTTTTAAATAAACCTGGTGGCCTAAAGAGTCGTGAATCGCCGTACGACATATGTCGCCGGCTTTCTTCCCGGGGCAAACTGCATCAACGGGCAGCCCATATGCCAGCAATGCTTGAAATGGCACCATAACCTTCATATATGCAATCAAAATTACTTGAAAAAATTAGTAAACTGGAGGCTGGAGTTTTAAGAAAACTTTATCGGTAACCTCGTAATCTTCGACATAATCTCCGCACAATAAGAGGGCCCTTTTCTGTGATGCCATTTTCCGACGCTGAGATCTTCTAGCTTCTTTCTTCTCTGTGGTGTGCAGAAATTTGTTTTGGATAAATTTCAGTTCACCCCCGAATACACAGGTCCTAAGACCATCTTTATATTCATATTTTAATATATTCTATTCATATTTATAATAAATCTTTAAATATTTTTGGTTTATTAATAATATAATTTATATAAAATTATAAAAAATAAAAAATATATTTCTATATTATTTAAGTTACTATAAATTATTTTTTTCATAATTCGATTTCACAGTTTAAAAATTTGGGTATTTTAGTAAATTATTCAAAAAAAAATTTGTTTAACAAAATAATCGATTTTGGGTTACTTATTAAAGTAACCCAAGTTGTAATGAAGTCGACATCTATCTCCGATGTCGTCTTTAATTTTTTTTAAAATATGATTGAAGGTTCCATCTCAGTTGGCGCCTTCCATATAATTTTTTTTAGATGATGCTTTCCATATAAAAAAAAATTTATATAAAAGAGGTCATCTAAGATGACGCATTCCATATAATTTTTTTTATATATAGAACGTGTCTTCCACGTAAGGAAATACTTTTGGATCCCACTATCATCACTCCGTAAATTTGGCCTATATCTATTTGCAGTGGATCCCACGAAAGGAAATAATTTTGGATCCCACATAAGAAAATAATTTTTATATCTATTTTTTTATATCTATTTATCTATTGAGATGTCGTCATACTATAATTTTTTTTAAACTATTTGTTATAGTTCATTTATGTCTATTTACATACAGTATTCTTCCCATTTTTCAATTTATTGTCCTTATTGTTATTAAAAAAGACATTGTAATTTTCATTTATTTATATTTTGAACAAAGTTGTACACATAATTTCGATGCCCTAAAATTGTACGACATTCTTAATCCATAATTGGTTACTTTATATTTTATCATATAATTAATTAGTTCATAATTAACATATATATAATATACATATGAGATCACGTCTTCTATATATTAAAAAAATTTATATGAAATACGTCATTTTAGATGTCACATTCTATATAAAAAAAATTTATATGTAGGGCGCTATCTTATATTAATCAAAATAGGAAATTTCATATTTTGATTAGTTATAGTAAGATTTAATTTTACGGAATCATAATTTGTACAAATCAATCGCATGATTCATATGTATTGACTTGATGGCTACGATTTATATAGAAGGTGACATATTAGATGGCTAAGATGACGTATTCTATAAAAAAATTATATATGTATATTGTAAGGCATCGCTACCTTAAGTGTGGATTAAAAGCGTGAGGAGAGCTAAACATGCATAAATCAGAGTATAAGGTTCATGTTGATGCCTTGAGCTTAAGGATTATAGTGCCAAAATAAAATTACAATAAGGATTAATTACATTCACGCAAAATGAATATTAAGGCTATAGCTTTACAATACTCCTAGAGTGGAGACTATACAAAATAATCATGCCCCGCTATACCGATAGCACTCCTCACAAAGCTCACCGCATCAACCCGGTCCTTAGCCCTCCGTGCCAAAATGTACCTACATGAACAACCCTCAAACCATGAGCATATAATAATCCATATTCATCACAATATGATTATAATGAGTAGATGCATAAACCGTAAATACAAAGCACTTCCTGTGTTCCAATGCATTTAAAACGCTTCCTTTGGTTGTCCCTGTACCATAACTCATAATTATAATTAATGGATTATATTACGGTTCAACAAATGTCATGACATATAACCATTCCATTAATACAAATAACCAATCCCTAGTCTTGTTATAACAGTGTATTTTAATGCACCTCGCTTGTCATGACCGCGACAATAATACCCCTCGGTTCGACATATCAGCGGCATCGAATAACCTCGCTTTAATTTGACATGCGGCATTTACCATCGCTTCAACATTTAGCGGTAAATATTCTTTCCTCGCTACGATATGACAGCAGCAAGTATTCTATTATCGCTTCAAATGACAGCGGCAAAGCAAGTATTCTATCTTCGCTTCAAATGACAGCGGCAAAGCATTTAAAATAATCACTCGAATATAACAACGACTAATGGGATGTGCACCAAGCATTCAACATATATGTATGCAACCTCAATGTATAATCCAATATGTACATGCATCCACTATACGCAATCCAATATGTATATAAAATACATGGTACTGTTTGGTGCCCGTACGTCTCACTATGTACCTTTCCAAAATGTGGAATTTGGTAGGACTTTATCTCCTTTGTTGTGGTGCCACCTGGGAAGGCTCACTTTAGCTTCAAGTCTTGCAAGTTTCCAAGCAATTAAGGTTTCAAGATTCATTCCTTCCCTTAGCTAGATGGGGCGATTTTTAGAGAGGAAAAGGGGGAGAAAAGATTGAGTGATGGTTTAGAATGAGTGGTGATGGGTTAAAGTAAGGGGCATGGTGTGTGTATGTTAGCAGATACAAAGAAATGGTGTCCAATTATTTAGCATGATGTATTATAATATCCCAACATGATATTTTAAAAGCATTTTTCCAAAAATGCACCATAACCCCAATTAAACATGCTTTCCAAAATAATTAACATCACCTCAAATAAACCATGCCAAAACTCAATTTCCACAACATGCATCACATGCACCCTGAAATGTACTACCAGGTCATGCCCACCGCGTAACTATACAATTCACCACCATAATTAATTTAACACCGTATTAATCACATAAACACAATTAATGGCCCAAATGCACATAATTATTTCAGGGATATCATAATACTCCCCTACTTAGAAGATTTTGTCCTCGAAATCCACCTACACTTACCAATCCGAAACAAAACATAAATCACATACCAGAAAATAGTTCCGGGTGCTGTTGCACCATATGTCACTCCGTCTCCCACGTGGCCTCCTCGACACCCCTGCGATCCCACTGAACCTTGACCATCGGTATCACCTTGTTCCGAAGTCTGCGATCAACTCTATCCAGAATTCTGACTGGCCATTCCACATATAACACATCAGAATCTAACTGAACCTCTGAAGGTTGCAACACATGTGACGGATCCGGCTCATATTTCCGCAACATAGACACATGGAATACGTCGTGAATACCCAACAATGACGGTGGCAAAGCCAGACGGTAAGCTAAAGTACCAATGCGCTGCAAGATCTCAAACGCCCCAACATACATCGGAGATAATTTCCCGTTCATTCCAACCGCACCACACCTCTGAAAGGTGAGATCTTCATTATCTCCCAACTGGAATTCTAACGGTCGCTGCCGTTTATTCGCATAGGTTACTTGCCTATCCTGAGCTGCCTTCATTTTCTGCTGGATCAGCTTTATTTTCTCTTCCATTTCCCGGACCAATTCTGGTCCTCCAACCAATTTACTAACCAAGTCATCCCAGTACAATGGTGACCTACAACACCGACCATAAAGAGCCTCAAACGGAGCCATCTGAATGCTCGCCTAATAGCTATTGTTGTACGAGAATTCTACCAAGGTCACTGAATCCTGCCATCAAGTATCAAACTCCAATACACAGGCCCGTAACATGTCTTCGAGCGTCTGTATAGTACGCTTGGTCTGGCCGTCCTTTTGGGGATGATATGCCGTGCTCAATCTCACCTCTGTTCCCCAAAGCTGACTGAAGACCTTCCCAAAAGTGAGATGTAAACCGCGGATCTCGGTTAGACACTATAGAAACTAGAATCCCGTGTAATCTCACTACATCTCGGATGTACAACTGAGCCATCCTCAAGTATGTGAATGCCATACTGTATGGAATAAAGTGAGCCACCTTCGTCAGCCTATCCACGATCACCCAAATCGCATCAAACCCCGAAGCAGTCCTCGACAAGTGGGTCACGAAGTCCATGGATATGTGTTCCCACTTCTATTCAGGTATCTCCAAGCTCATCAGCTCACCATCAGGTCTTTGCCTCTCTGCCTTCACCTGTTGACAGCTCAAAACACCTATTAACAAAAGTGATAACATCCCGTTTCATCCGTTTCTACCAAAATTGGTCAATAAGTCCTTATACATCTTCCACTTGCCTGGGTGGATACTAAGTCTGCTGCTATGAACTCGCTGTAAGATCCCTCGGCACAACTCCGACGTACTCGGAACTAACCAACGGTTACCAAGTCTTAAAGAATCGTGTTCAGTCACTCTGAACTTCGATGGTTGTCCAAGATGCACCAATGCTAACCACCTCTGTATCTCATTGTCTGCTTTCTGAGCTCTCCTGATATTCTCAAAAATATATGGCTCTGCCTCGATATGACGTATACATGTGTAATATGATTATGGTGTAATTATGATTTATTACAGTATGATGTGGACTCGAATTCGGGTTGAACCGAGCACGACTAATGTTATGCATGAATGAAACCTCATGTAGATATGAGAAATGAGTTAATAACATGAACATGTGATAGATGGACTTAACATTTTGGTGTTATAGTGGAGAAGTGACTTGAAATGCATCACATAGTTGGATACTAGTGTATTCTATATTTGACATGAATTTGAGGGGATTTACATTTGAATTTGTGTTGCATGTAGAGGTTCTAATATATATCTAAAATCAGATTCTACATCACATACTTACACCATAAACACCTACAAATCTCTACACTTTCTTTGGACTCTTTTGAGGGTTTGGTTTGGAGTTACACTTGCAAAGACTTTTGGAACCTAAGAGGAAGTGATTTACTTGGTAAGGAGAATACCCTTTCATTACTTTATCATGGTATTTAGAAGTTCTTTGGTTATGCTTGAATTTTGAAGCATGAAAGCATGCGATGGTTCTTTGTTGCTTAAAGTGTATGAAGCTAAGACACAAGGTGTAAAAGTATGTAAACATGTTTGTTTGATGTTAGAGATTTCATGGAATAAGTTGTAATGGTGGGAAGTGAGGTGTAGGAGAAACATCAAGAAAAGAAGTAGAAAATCGCCATGGTTTTTCAGAAAACAGAGGAGGCGATCGATCGCGATGTTTGAGGCAATCGATCGCCTGTGGCTAAACATGAGAATGGCGGTGCGTTGAGCGATCGATCGCTTCAAGTAGGCAATCGATCGCCTCAAGGCAGAATGTTTTCCAAAGGGGTAGGCGACCGATCGCGTGAAAATAAGAGATCGATCGCTTAGGACCAAATCTTTAGGCGATCGACCGCTTCAAAACATGAGATCGATCGCCAGGGTTAGGTTTTAAAAATGCAAGATTTTTTGTAGAATTTAATTTTGAAGCCTATTGTAACATGTTATATTGTTCATATTGTTGTAGCATCATCACAGGGGACGGGGCAACGAGACGGTTAGACATTGACGCCTAATTTATATCGTTTTTTCGCAGAACAGGTACGTTTTGAAGTACGAGAATATGATATTGTTGTGATGATGATGCGAGCATGGTATCATATGACTGTTGACATCATATGCATGTGCATTCATGATATTATATTGTTGAGAGGGATGCCACGATAGATGTGTAGCGTATGCTTTGGCTGAGATCGGTGCCACGATAGATATGCCAGTGTTGGGTATATGCTTTGGCTGTATTGTTGCCACGATAGGTATGCTACATATGCTTTGGCATGAGAGATATACGCCGGTTGGGTATATGCTCTGGCTGTTATAATATGTCAGGATGGTACTATGATATGTGCTGCTAATATGAAGATGTGAGAGGGTTCCACTGACATATTGAGCTGAGATAGACATATCATATTGGTCTGGTTATAACAGGATGAGGAATGAGACATGTCATGACATCTTTGCATTTGATGATGCATGATACATGACAATCACATTTGATGTTTATAGTGCTTTATCGTTTATATTTTTATTGATATTGCACTGGGATGGTTGTTTATCTATACTCATGTTGTGTGATTGTTTCTGTAGGGATTCATAGACCTGGGTGGACGGGATTGTGAGTCTTATTCCGCTGCGAGCTGAACCACTGCTTAGGAGTTTTGATCTAGGTTGATTTGTTGTATGTATATGATGTATATTAGGACATGGTTTTTGTCAACTTGTAACGACCTACATAACGAAACTCTTAATCAGTGTATGATTTACTTAATTCTTACTCACATATGTATAATAAACTGATACATAATGGATTAAGTAACGAGGACCTCACAATAATGTTGATACATGTACCGGTGATGCAGATACATTGAAGTCATAGCCCAGATGACATTAGGATATAAATGCATGACGTCCTCTGCAGTATACTTCACTTTCCGACTGAATGCGTCTGCTGTCAAGTTTGCCTTTCCGGGATGGTACTCTATCTCACAATCATAGTCCTTGAGCAAGTCCATCCATATCCTCCGCCTCATATTCAGCTCCACCTGAGTAAACAAGAACTTCAGGCTGTTGTGGTCCGTATAGATGGTAAACGACGTGCCATATAAGTAGTGCCGCCAAATTTTCAAGGCAAAAATGATAGCCGCCAATTCCAAATCATGAACTGGATATCTAGTCTCATGCGGCTTCAGTTGTCTCGAAGCATAAGCTACCACATGCTTATCATGCATCAGTATACATCCCAAAACCTGTAGTGATGCATCAGTATATAGAACAAACCTCTTGTTCTCTGTAGGAATCACCAACACGGGTGCAGTCGTCAACCGGTGCTTCAACTCTTGAAAACTATGCTCACAAGCCTCAGACCAATAGAATGGTACCCCTTTCTGAGTCAACTATGTCAACGGCTTAGCAATCTTCGAGAATCCCTCGACAAAGCGTCGGTAATATCCAGCTAAACCAAGGAAACTCCGTATCTCGGGCACAGAAGTAGGTGCAGACCATTCCAGTACTGCTTCCACCTTCCTGGGATCTACTGATATCCCATCGCTAGAGGTGACATGCCATAGAAACACCACACTGTCCAACCAGAATTCACACTTACTGAGCTTGGCAAACAGCTGATTATCCCTCATAATTTGGAGCACTATCCACAAATGTCTCACGTGCTCCTCCTCACTGCGAGAATAGATAAGTATGTCGTCGATGAACACAATGACGAACTGATTAAGATACGGTTGGAACACCCGATTCATCAGACTCATAAAGACAGCGGGGGCGTTCGTCACTCCGAGCGGCATAACCAAGAACTCGCAGTGCCCATACCGTGTCCGAAATGCTGTCTTCTGAACATCCTCCTCTCTGACCCGTATCTGATGATAACCTGTCCTCAGATCAATCTTGGAGTAGGGTTTCATGCCCTGCAACTGATCAAACAGATCGTCAAACTGTGGAAGAGAGTACTTGTTCTTTACCGTCGCCTTATTCAATTGCCGATAATCGATGCACAAACGCATCGAACCATCTTTCTTCTTTACGAATAGAACTGGTGCACCCCAAGGCGATACGCTAGGGCGTATGTATCCATTGTCGAGAAGTTCCTGTAACTGAACTTTCAGTTCCCTTAACTCCGCCGGTGCCATTCTATAAGGGGCACGAGAAATGGCGGGCGTTCATGGTAACAACTCAATCCCAAACTCGACCTCTCTACTTGGCGAAAACCCTGGAATTTCCTCCAGAAACACATCGGCAAACTCCGCAACTACAGGTATCTCCTCAATCCTCAATTCTTTCTTCTTTTCGGCCATATCCACTGCATAAATAAGATAACCCGTATGTCCATGTTCCAATAACCGTGACATTTTAATAGCCGATATCAGCAGAATCTTTGGACGAGAACCGTTTCCAATAAAAGGTTCACTGAATCCCCTGATCAGATTGGAAACGAACCGTTCTCTGTCGGCAATCAACCACTGCCTGATATCTGTTCAGTACATCGATGCCCATAATGCAATCGAAATCTGACATACCCAGAACAATCAATCTGTCTTCAGCTCATTGCCCTCAAAATAAATGAGGCAGTCAGATAGTAATCATTCAGCAATCACATGCTTCTCAGTGGGTGTCGAAACCGAAAGAGGCGTGGGCAACTGAGACGTGCACATAAGATGTCTCTCCACGAAATTCGCAGACACAAAGGAATGTGATGCACCTGTATCTATCAAAATAAAAGCGGGGTGTGTAAATAAATGACACGTACCAGCAATCACCTCCTCTGGAGCTGCATCGCCCTACTCCCTAGTCAAACCATACACTTGCCCCTGAGGTGGTCCCACTGTCTGACCTCCCGATGGTCAAGGCATAATCTGTTGCCTCTGATGCACTGTCCTATCATCGAATCTCGATCTGTTCATCCTGAAGTCTGACTGTCCTCCACGGTTGGGGCAATACCGAGCAATGTGGCCCATCTTGCCACAACTGTAACAAGCAGAGCATTCACGTGACAAGTGTGGTCCTCCACAATTATCGCATCTTGTTTCCCTTGTTCTACTCACTTGTGTTGGCCCTCGGTTGGTCGATGCATTGCTCCTTTGATCTCCCAGCTTCCGATTATTAGACCGCTTCCCACTAAACCGAGAAGAAGAAGAAGAAGAAGAAGCTCCACGAGGTTTAAATGATTCTTCTCGTGGCCTCGGGCTATCAAATACTAGTCTCTGTGATGGAACTTGCGGGGTACAACATCTGTATAAGCACAAACTCCAATCTCTGCTAGCTCTGCTTTGGTAAGAGCATCATCAAAGGAGCTGGGGTTGTTGGAAAGAACCCGATCAAACAGCTCCGGCCTCAAGCCTTTCAGAAAATGCCTCGTCTTGGCATGACCATTTGTAGCAATGTGAGAGACATACCTCAACAGTGATGAGTATTGCATAGCATAGTCAGAAACAGTCATGTTACCCTGCTTCAAATTGATGAACTCGTCTTCCTTCATATGCCTAGCAGCCGCAGAAAAGTACCGGTTCAGAAAACGGGTCCTAAACAAACTCCAGTCCACCAATATCCCTTGAGCTCTTAACTCCATAACAGTCGTCTTCCACCACATGTAAGATTTCTTGGCTAACTGAAATTCTGCTAGCCTCAACCAAGCAGTCTTAGTCCAGGGTGCAGACACAAAGATATGCTCAATCCTCGCAAGCCATTCCTCTGCTTCCTCCCCTGTCTCAGTTCCCTCAAAGCGGGGTGGATGGAAGGTCAAAAACTGTGTCAGACTCAGTTCCCCGGGTAATAACAGTTGTGCTATCGGTTCCACGCCCTCAACCGGTGGTGGTAGAGGATTAGTCTGAGCAATACTAGCATTTACACCCCCTACATCACCCACCTCCTCATTGAGGTGCTCAGGATTTCTGACTGTCATGCTGTAATACAGGGATTACAACAATACCAGAAACAATTCATGTATTACACCAAGCATATCAGTATAACAAATATATACACAAATATGCACCACATGCATAAACATGCTCATAAGTGAACACCTAGCCAACTTGTTTGCTAAGTCTACCCTCACTCATTCCCGGGTTCTCTAACCACTGCTCTGATACCACTAATGTAAGGCCTCGCTACCTTAAGTGTGGATTAAAAGCATAAGGAGAGCTAAACATGCATAAATCAGAGTATAAGGTTCATGTTTATGCCTTGAGCTTAAGGATTACAATGCCAAAATAAAATTCTAAAAAGGATTAATTACATTCCAGCAAAATGAATGTTAAGGCTATCTTTTTACACTACTCCTAGGGTAGAGACTATACAAAATAATCCTGTCCCACTATACCGATAGCACTCCTCACAAAGCTCACTGCAACAACCCGATCCTTAGCCATCCGTGCCAAAATGTACCTACAGGAACAACCCCAAAACCATGAGCATATAATAATCCATATTTGTTTGAACCGAAGAGAGGGGGCGTGGATGAGGTTCCTTGGCTACTTTAACTTTTTAAAATGAGTTTGCAAAAATGTTGAGTTTGCGCTGCGGAAGACTACAAGTCAATCGAACAATAAATAAAATGAAGGAATAAATAAATGCGTAAATTAAATAAAGCGATAAAAGACACGAGAATTTGTTATAGAAGTTCGGTGATGAATCGCCTACGTCTCCTCTTCCCGGTTAGAAAACGTTTAACCGAGGTTCCACTAGAACGAAAAAGATCTTGGTCTTAAGGGCTTCAAGTTAGCCACAATACAACTCTTCCCGAGTAAAAACAGCTCTTCACGAGCACCACACTCTTCACGAGTCTTCTTGGCCTTAAGAGCTCCAAGGATAGCCACACAAAACTCTTCCCGAGTTACCCACACTCTTCACGAGTCTTCTTGGCCTTAAGGGCTCCAAGGATAGCCACAACACATGCACAAACTTTACTTGTTGACGACTTTTACAATTTCAAACTTGTGTTGGTGTTGGAGGACCTTACAATAACTCACATAAACACCTTCACGGTGTACCAACACGAAGAATCAAAACTCACACAACAAGAAATGAATTACAAACTCCAATACAACACAAATATATGAAGTTTGCAATGCTAGATTAATTTGAATTGAGCAAAGCTTTCTTGTAGTTTATAGTCTTGTTTCTTGTCTTCAAAATGCTCCAAACATCCATATTTATAGTGTAGGAGGCCCTCAAGGCTCCTACCAGCCGTTGCTACACTCAAGGCTTGAATCACTCCAATATCGCCTCGCACATTGCCTTGGGCGATCACCATCGCCGCGCCCCAACGGTCACCAAAAAGCACAGATCGCCTCAGGCGATGTATGGATCGCCTCAGGCGATCACCTCCAAAAATCAATGACGTAGCCTCGGTTGCTCAAAAATTTCCATCGCCTCAGGCGAAGAAGCCATCGCTTCAGGCGTTCAGGCCATCGCCTCAGGCGAACTCCCCCTGCGCGTGAGCCTCGGCGTCGCTCGAGTCGATGTGCGTGGCGAAGTCCTCCTGGCTGCCAACGCCTGAGGCGATGGTCACCATCGTCTGGGGCGATCTAGCCCAGACTTTGCACATTTGATTTTCTCCAATCAATCCACTTTTCAACCATTAAACATGTACACTAAGTAGACACATTAGTATAACAAACACAAGTTTTGTTGATCATCAAAACTTATAAATAATCCGGAGATAAATTAAGCATTAAACTCAACCATGCGTTTAAGGCTCAACAATATTCATCACAATATGATTATAATGAGTAAATGCATAAACCGTAAATACAAAGCACTTCATGTATTCCAATGCATTTAAAACGCTCCCTTTGGTTGTCCCTGTACCATAACTCATAATTATAATAAATGGATTATATTACGGTTCCACAAATGTCATGACATATAACCATTCCATTAATACCAATAACCAATCCCTAGTCTTGTTATAACAGTGTATTTTAATGCACCTCTCTTGTCATGACCGCGGCACTAATACCCCTCGCTTCGACATATCAGCGACTCGCTTTAATGTGACATGCGGCATTTACCATCGCTTCAACATTTAGCGGTGAATATTCTTTCCTCGCTACGATATGACAGCGACAAGTATTCTATCATCTCTTCAAATGACAGCGGCAAAGCATTTAAAATCATCACTCGAATATAACAACGACTCATAGGATGTGCACCAAGCATTCAACATATAAGTATGCAACCTCAATGCATAATCCAATATGTACATGCATCCACTATGCGCAATTCAATATGTATGTAAAATACATGTTATAGTTTGGTGCCCGTACGTCTCACTACATACCTTTCCAAAATGTGGAATTTGGTAGGACTTTATCTCCTTTGTTGTGGTGACACCTGGGAAAGCTCACTTTAGCTTCAACTCTTGCAAGTTTCCAAGCAATTAAGGTTTCAAGATTCCTTCCTTCTCTTAGCTAGATGGGGCGATTTTTAGAGAGGAAAAGGGGGAGAAAAGATTGAGTGATGGTTTAGAATGAGTGGTGATGGGTTAATTCATTATTATATATTATTCTTTTAACTGTGCATTGTGAATTAATATATATGTTAATGTCCTTAGAATAATATTGTATTATTCTTAAAGATGTCCCTAGTCAAGTATTATCATGAATATGGATAATGATAATACGTAGAGACTAGTATATGTTGATCGATGAATTGTTCATTGATATGAGATATCAAATCAACATATGGGTACATGTTAGAGAACGATGTACTGGACAGACCCACCATGAGAATGCAACATGGATAGTTATATGATCGTCATATGCAATTCTCATAGTGATAATAATGTATGAAATCCTTACGACTTGTGATCATCAGAGATCCCAACATAAGGAGTTATGTATCTTGATATCGTCAAACGTTACCCGTAACAGGGTAATCTATAAAGGCGACTATTGGATACACTACGAATTATGTAGAGGGATGTTGACTGATCGAGATAGGATTTGTCCCTCCTATATAACAGGAGATATGTTTGGCCCTTGATCAAGTGAGAACTAAAATGCATGCCATGCTCGAATGAGTCGATATGAGATATCGAGCTTATTCGTTTATTCTAGTTCTACTTGGGGATCAAGAAATAAAGATTGGATATACGAGTATGACTATTCCATGACTCGTGTTCAATCTAAACACAAAGGACAAAGGGATTAAGTTACATGATTAATATTATCACAAGTTCTAAAGGTTATGTCGAGTCATTGACATTCTTGTAATTTGGGTAGCATTGATGTGTTGCTAGATACCGCTCAATGCTTGAAATGTAAAATGAGATTTTATGTCACTGCCAACATTACAAGATCCTATCGGGTCGCACAAAAGATTAAATCGATAAGGGAAATTAAATTCATTGGATGAATTAATTAATTAAGAAGAGTCTTAATTAAGTGATTAAAAGGTTTTAATTAAATCATGGGTTTGGGCCCATAAGACTTTAAGAAAGTCTTGAACCTTAATTAAAAGCCTTATAATATAAACACATGGTTTTGATTAATTGTTAATCATACTTTCATATCATTCTTTGATATCAAATATAAACCCTAGCCATCCTCCAAAAGGCTCTCGGCCGCCACCTTCCTTGCCGCCGCCGCCGTGAGAAAAGGTTGGAGATTGGTGGCTATTGATCGGTTTTGAACCGTGTTTTGATATAGGTTCAAGAATAAGTCTAGCAACTTGTTCTTGAACATCCCTTTCGATTTGATCGTGTGGATACCGTACGGGCAAGACCTTGGAGGTGTTGCTTGTGACTCGGAGTTCGTTGGACGTGCTGCTCCGTGGATTCTGCTTCAAACACGCTACAAGGGTGAGAACCTTCGTATTCCTTAATCCGATATGATAACCTATGTATAGATCTGCTGGTTTGTAATCCTAAAATTTTATTCCGCTGCGTTGTATGCTCTAAGGAATACTTACAGTGGTATCAGAGCCGTGTACAAGGCTCATATCGGATTTATGTGATTAAATTGTGTTAATCATATTAGAATTTATATTGCATGCTTATTAAAACTGTTTAATTCATATATGATATGAAATAAATATTTAGTTTTTGAAAATCATCGTAATAATTGTATTTGATATAATAGGCGAATAATTGTATACGATACACGAAAGCGTAAAATCGAGGTGTTGGCTCAAGGTGGTTCAACCACTTCATGACTTAACCCTCGGGCCGCCGCTAGTGAGCTAGGGTTTGGACCCTTGGCTCATGCATGGGGCCGCGCCACTTCCAAGAGGCTAGGGTTTTGAACCCTAGTCACATAAGCTACTCGGCCGCCGCTTGGGCTAGGGTTTATCGAACCCTTGGCTCGAGATGGTTAAGCCGTCACCGTCATGGACCGTCCATGGTTGGACCGTGGCTTGTGGCTCATGGATTTCGGTGTTTCGAGCAAGTTGGCTCGATGAAAAACCAACATGGTGCAAGGCGGCTAGGGTTTGGAACCCTAGCGGCGCCGCACCCATGCCATCAGCTCGGACCATGTCGTGGGCTAGGGTTTCGAACCCTAGGCCCATAATTGGTCCAGCCGTGGTGCATGGTTGGTTCGAACCATGGTGGTTCGTAGCTAAGTCGCATTAAGTTCGTGGCATGTGATGTCCCGAGCGTACGATAATTTTTCAAAAAAAATTATTTTACAGTTTTAATTAGAATTAAATTTAAAATGTTTAGAATTTAATTAATTAAATGTTAATGCATGCTTTATGTGTTGTTTGAGCATTGTGCGTGGTTATAGCCCTTTGACCTATTAGATAGGATTTGTGGATGTTTGTAATTTATAATACGCCCTGCGTGTCGTGCCTTTCTCTATTTCATTCTAAATGTAATCCCTCCCCTATGTTCCCCTCGAATGTGAATCAAGGAATTCTATATCTTGTAAATAGTGTAGTTTATTTTATTGATGGTGATCAATGAAGATGGAGCATCGTGCCGGGATGAGGAGGCCATTCACAAATTGGAGCCAAAGGAAGGTGCTTGTGAAGTTACCTTAGGTTGACTCATAGGATTTTCTCATTGGCTTGAGAAAATCATTAGTAGGGGCTATAACCATGTCACGTTTAATTATGTATGTTGATGCATGATTTATCTTATGTTTTAGTTTGATAATAGTATTACACATATATGTAGATATGTATACAACTATATGTAGTGGACATATTTTAAATTATCAAATTAATCATGAGATCAATAAATCCCTCTAAAATATTAAGTTTTAGATGCCTTCCAAAATTAAAAGTACTCGTCAATAACTTCGATTGTACATGCGTGGGTTTGCCAAAGCAAAGCACCGTGGCAATCTTAGTAAGGCGCGAAAGGATAAAAGTGATATCCGTTATACTTTAATTGGGTACGACTTAACTAGGTTATCTCAATAGGATTGGGAACCTAGAGGCATGGGTTGGATTATAATTCATTTGATGAATTGAACAAAGTGTTGTTCGTCCAACTATCCAAGAATTATATGTGATATAATTGACAAAGTGTTGTCTACCTAAATAACCGAGTCTTGGGTGATTAGCCAAAGCTAACTCAAGATTAGGCGAAATATGGATCTTGGCCCACTAAAGGTTTCGAGGGTTGATATTTTTTCAAACAAAATAGTGGGAGTATCATTTAATATAAGACCATGTTAAATGATTTAAATCATAAACTTATTTTGCATATTTATATTGTAGATATCCATGGCAACTAACAACGTTACTAGCACTTTATCACTGCGATCGGTCCTTGAGAAGGACAAATTAAATGGGACGAATTTCCTATACTGGCATAGGAACTTGAGGATAGTCCTCAAACAAGAAAAGAAACAATATGTCCTAGAGGAACCCTTGCCCGCTAAGGAACCTCCCCTAACAGCTACAAGAGCTGAAAAAGATGCTTACAAGAAGCATCAGAGTGACGCACTTGATGTTGGGTGCCTCATGCTTGCCACCATGAACTCTGAGCTTCAGAAGCAACATGAGGAAATGGAGGCGTTCGATATGATCGAACACTTAAAGCAGTTGTACCAACAGCAAGCTAGACAAGAGAGGTATGACGTCTCTAAAGCGTTATTCCAGTGCAGGATGGTAGAGGGAAGCCTAGTTGGAACTCATGTGCTCAAGATGATTGGGTACATTGAGAATCTGGACAAGCTGGTTTTTCCATTGGACCAAGAGTTGGCCACCGATGTGATCTTGCAATCGTTGTCTGAGAGCTTCAGTCAATTTGTAGTAAATTACAATATGACTGACATGGAAAAGACTCTACCACAGTTGCTTGGTATGTTGAGAACATATGAAGCAAATACTAAGAAGACTAAGGCCACAAATGTCCTTATTGTGAATAAGGGCAAAGGAAGGGCCAAAGCTAAAGGCAACAAGAAAGCAAAGAAGGTCTTTGCTAAATCTAAGCCAAAGTCTTCTGCACTAAAGCCAAAGGGAGGAATAGCAAAGGAAGGGAACTGTTTCCATTGCGGTGAGACCGGCCATTGGAAAAGAAACTGCAAAGTATATCTGGAGGATCTAAAGAAAGGAAGTGTGACTTCCGCTTCAGGTATTTTTGTTATAGAAGTCAATTTATCTACTTCTTCATCATGGGTATTAGATACTGGATGTGGATCTCACATTTGTGTAAATGTGCAGGATCTCAAAAGGAGTAGAACATTGGCGAAATGTGAAGTTGATCTCCGAGTTGGAAATGGAGCAAGAGTTGCTGCATTAGCTATATGAGATTATCATTTAGCTTTACCTTCTGGTTTATCATTGATTTTGAAAGATTGTTATTTTGTGCCTTCTATTACTAAAAACATAATATCTATTTCTTGTTTGGACAAGTATGGTTTTTCATTTATAATAAAGGACAATTGTTGTTCTATTTATTTAAATGATATGTTTTATGCTAGTGCACAAATGGTGAATGGTCTTTATGTATTAAATCTTGATATGCCTATCTATAACATAAATACTAAAAGGATTAAAAATAATGATTGTAATCCGACTTATCTCTGGCACTGTCGCTTGGGCCACATAAACGAGAACCGCATATCTAAACTTCATAAGGATGGAGTATTAGATTCATTTGATTTTGAATCATATGAAACATGCGAATCTTGTTTAATGGGCAAGATGACTAAAGCTCCTTTCAAGGGACATGTTGAAAGGACAAATGATTTATTGAGTCTCATACATAGTGATGTATGTGGGCCAATAAGCACACATGCTAGAGGTGGTTTTCAATACTTCGTTACATTTACTGATGACTTCAGTAGATATGGGTATGTGTACCTAATGAAACATAAACATGAAACCTTTGAAAAGTTCAAAGAATTCAAGAATGAAGTACAAAACCAACTTGGTAAAAGTATCAAAATTCTCCGATCAGATCGAGGAGGTGAATACCTAAGCCATGAGTTTCATGACTATCTAAAGGAGTGTGGGATAGTCCCACATCTCACTCCTTCGTATACTCAACAATGGAATGGTGTATCCGAGAGGAGAAATCGAACCTTGTTGGACATGGTTCGATCAATGATGAGTCATGCAGATCTTCCGATATCCTTTTGGGGACATGCTTTAGAAACATCAATATTCATACTGAACCGTGTTCCATCTAAATCAGTGGAAAAGACACCATATGAGATATGGACTAGGAAACGTCCTAGTATGTCTTTTATGAAGATTTGGGGTTGTGAGGCTTTCGTGAGACGTCACGCCTCTAACAAACTTGGACCCAAATCTGATAAGTGTTTATTTATGGGGTATCCTAAGGAAACGAAATGATACTATTTCTATTATCCCACCGAGAACAAAGTGGTTGTTGCTCGGACTGGCGTCTTTCTTGAAAGAGAATTTATTTCTAGAAAAACCAGTGGGAGACATATAGAACTTAGCGAAGTTCAACCACAAGAAAACACTGAACATGAGATTGAGATGGAAACAGAGCAGTCACCACAAGCTGTTGTGGATGAAGTGCCTGCTCAAGAGACACAAGCCCAGCATAGGTCTGTAAGAGAACACCGGGAGCCACAGAGATATGGATTTCTTGTGACTCAACAAGGTGACTTACTACTTATTGATGAGGATGAACCGTCATCTTATCAAGAAGCTATAATGGGCACTGTTTCTGAGAAATGGCAAGAGGCCATGAAATCTGAGATGGAATCCATGTATGCAAACCAAGTATGGACTTTGGTTGACCCACCTGAAGGGGTGAGACCCATAGGGTGCAAATGGATTTTCAAGAAGAAGACCGACATGGATGGTAATGTACAAACCTTTAAAGGTCGACTGGTAGCAAAAGGTTTCAAACAAATTCATGGTATTGACTATGATGAAACTCTTTCACCAGTTGCCATGGTTAAATCCATTAGGATCTTACTTGCAATAGCTGCATTTCATGATTATGAAATCTGGCAGATGGATGTCAAAACAGCTTTCCTTAATGGAAATCTGCTCGAGGATGTGTACATGACACAACCCGAGGGTTTTGTCGATCCAAAGGATGCTAGAAAGATATGCAAGCTACAACGATCCATTTATGGATTGAAGCAAGCTTCTCGGAGTTGGAATCTTCGTTTTGATGATGCAATCAAAGAGTTTGGTTTTATCAAAAATGAAGATGAACCTTGTGTCTACAAGAAGGTCAGTGGGAGCGTAATCATTTTCCTAGTGTTGTATGTAGATGACATACTTCTTATTGGAAATGATATCCCTGCCTTGCAATCTGTAAAGATTTGGCTAGGGAACTGCTTTTCGATGAAAGACTTAGGAGAAGCCACCTATGTATTAGGAATCAAGATCTATAGAGATAGATCGAGAAGGCTTCTTGGTCTAAGTCAAAGTACATACATAGACAATGTGCTTAAAAGGTTTAGCATGCAAGAATCCAAGAAAGGATTCGTGCCTATGACACATGGTATTTATCTCTCGAAGGAACAGTGTCCTTCAACACCAGATGAGAGACAACGCATGAGTAAGATTCCATACGCGTCAGCTATTGGATCTATCATGTATGCCATGATATGTACTCGTCCCGATGTATCGTATGCTTTGAGCATGACGAGCAGATATCAAGTTGATCCAGGTGAAGGTCACTGGATTGCTGTCAAGAATATCCTAAAGTACTTGAGAAGGACTAAGGATACATTCTTGATTTATGGAGGTGAGGAAGAGCTCAATGTAATGGGTTACACTGATGCAAGCTTCCAAACCGACAAAGATGATTTTCGATCGCAATCTGGATATGTGTATTGCCTAAATGGAGGTGCTGTGAGCTGGAAGAGTTCAAAGCAAGAAACAGTAGCCGATTCTACAACGGAAGCTGAGTATATTGCTGCCTCGGATGCAGCAAAGGAAGCTGTTTGGATGAGGAAGTTCATTTCTGAACTTGGAGGGGTACCTAGCATCAAAGATCCGATAGAACTCTATTGTGACAACAATGGAGCGATCGCATTGTCTAAGGAACCAAGATCTCACCAAAGATCCAAGCACATACTTAGGCATTTCCATTTCATTCGAGAAATCGTTGAAAGGGGAGATGTTAAAATATGCAAAGTACCAACAGATGATAATGTATCTGACCCATTGACGAAGCCGCTGTCACAGCAGAAGCATGATCGTCATACTAGATCTCTAGGCATTAGGTATATGTCTGAGTGGTCTTAGTGCAAGTGGGAGATTTGTTGGGATATGCCCTAAGACAAGTCATTAGATGATTATTTAAGACATACAATGTTTATGGTTTTATGAATGGCAATTCATTATTATATATTATTCTTTTAACTGTGCATTGTGAATTAATATATATGTTAATGTCCTTATAATAATATTGTATTATTCTTAAAGATGTCCCTAGTCAAGTATTATCATGAATAGGGATAATGATAATACGTAGAGACTAGTATATGTTGATCGATGAATTGTTCATTGATATGAGATATCAAATCAACATATGGGTACATGTTAGAGAACGATGTACTGGACAGACCCACCATGAGAATGCAACATGGATAGTTATATGATCGTCATATGCAATTCTCATAGTGATAATAATGTATGAAATCCTTACGACTTGTGATCATCAGAGATCCCAACATAAGGAGTTATGTATCTTGATATCGTCAAACGTTACCCGTAACAGGGTAATCTATAAAGGCGACTATTGGATACACTACGAATTATGTAGAGGGATGTTGACTGATCGAGATAGGATTTGTCCCTCCTATATAACAGGAGATGTGTTTGGCCCTTGATCAAGTGAGAACTAAAATGCATGGCCATGCTCGAATGAGTCGATATGAGATATCGAGCTTATTCGTTTATTCTAGTTCTACTTGGGGATCAAGAAATAAAGATTGGATATACGAGTATAACTATTCCATGACTCGTGTTCAATCTAAACACAAAGGACAAAGGGATTAAGTTACATGATTAATATTATCACAAGTTCTAAAGGTTATGTCGAGTCATTGACATTCTTGTAATTTGGGTAGCATTGATGTGTTGCTAGATACCGCTCAATGCTTGAAATGTAAAATGAGATTTTATGTCACTGCCAACATTACAAGATCCTATCGGGTCGCACAAAAGATTAAATCGATAAGGGAAATTAAATTCATTGGATGAATTAATTAATTAAGAAGAGTCTTAATTAAGTGATTAAAAGGTTTTAATTAAATCATGGGTTTGGGCCCATAAGACTTTAAGAAAGTCTTGAACCTTAATTAAAAGCCTTATAATATAAATACATGGTTTTGATTAATTGTTAATCATACTTTCATATCATTCTTTGATATCAAATATAAACCCTAGCCATCCTCCAAAAGGCTCTCGGCCGCCACCTTCCTTGCCGCCGCCGCCGTGAGAAAAGGTTGGAGATTGGTGGCTATTGATCGGTTTTGAACCGTGTTTTGATATAGGTTCAAGAATAAGTCTAGCAACTTGTTCTTGAACATCCCTTTCGATTTGATCGTGTGGATACCGTAGAGGCAAGACCTTGGAGGTGTTGCTTGTGACTCGGAGTTCGTTGGACGTGCTGCTCCGTGGATTCTGCTTCAAACACGCTACAAGGGTGAGAACCTTCGTATTCCTTAATCCGATATGATAACCTATGTATAGATCTGCTGGTTTGTAATCCTAAAATTTTATTCCGCTGCGTTGTATGCTCTAAGGATTACTTACAAAAGTAAGGGGCATGGGTGTGTGTGTTAGCAGATACAAAGAAATGGTGTCCAATTGTTTAGCATGATGCATTACAATATCCCAACATGATATTTTAAAAGCATTTTTCCAAAAATGCACCATAACCCCAATTAAACATGCTTTCCAAAATAATTAACATCACCTCAAATAAACCATGCCAAAACTCAATTTCCACAACATGCATCACATGCACCCTGAAATGTACTACCAGGTCATGCCCACCGCATAGCTATACATTTCACCACCATAATTAATTTAATACCGTATTACTCACATAAACATAATTAATGGCCCAAATGCACATAATTATTTCAGGGATATCACATATATATAAAAAATTATATGGAAGACGCCATATCAGATCGCGCATTCCTTATAAAAAAATGTTTTATATAGAAGGCGCCATATGAGATGTCGCCTTCTGTATATAAAAAACAAATTATATGGAAGGTGTGATCTCAAATGTCGCATTCCTTATAATTTTTTTTATAGAAGGCGCCAACTCAGATTGCGCCTTCTATGTAAAAAAAATTATATTGAAGGCGTCATCTCCGAAGACGACTTGTATTACTTTATTAAAGTAACCCAAAATCGATTATTTTGTTAATATATATATATATATATATATATATATATTGAATATTTTCTTAAAAAAACCCTTAAAAATTTACTTTGGAATTTTGTAAATTTTTATGGGCATTCTTTATGGTATTCTTCCTATTCATATTTAATTATTAAATATAATAATTATATAATTATTATAATAATAATAAAAATATTATATAATTATAATCTTTATATAATTTGATTTATAAATATTAATTTATATATAATAGTTATATTACTATTATTTATTTAATATTTTTACACTTTAATTATATATATATGTCTCTATAAAAAATTTATTTGTAATTTAAATTTTATTATTTCGTGTTCCGTCATTATATATATTTTTAAATTTATAAATACAATTATACAAAGGAACCTCCAAAAATATAAAATAATAATAATAATAATAATAATAATAATATGTTTGAATAAGTATTTGAAGACTTTAAAGCTATGAAGCGCGGATACTCCTACAAATTATTCGGTGCAGTGTCGGACACTTGTAGGACACACACTCCTCTGACACGACACGTGACGTGTACTTAATTTATTTTTTAAAAAATAAATCGAACACTTTTATCAAAATAGGACACCCGTGTCGAACGTGGTCGATGGGTAATTGTAACAATTTAATTTTTTTAATAAAATGAAATTTGGAAGTGTTAGTTAAACTTTATGTTAATTAAAGTAATATACATTTGGTGTTAGTATGAGTGATATTATGATGCTTTCAGTAACATGCATTTATTTATATATTTTTTGAATTTGGTAAAAATATTTTTCCTGTATATGTTATTTGTTTGTTAATTGAAATAATATGTATTTAATGTTAGTATAAAAGATACTATATGATTCTATTGACATGCATTTATTTATATGCTTCTTGAATTTGATAAGAATTTTTTTATTGTTTGACATGTTTTTAGAATTTAAAAATATAAATTTTAGTGTTTTGTGATATAATACATGTATAATATATGTAAAAATATACAGACGTATCTCAGCCATATCGTATCATAAATTTTTTGAAAATCTGCGTCGTATCCGTATGGTATCGTATCAATATCGATGTGTCCGTATATCATAGCTTTAACGCAATGAGGAGTGTTTACACACTCCTATATAGGCTTTTTTTTAAAGCCTCGGTGTTCTAAATATAAATCTTTTTACTCAGACATAGTTATTTAATATAATAAAAAATTATGAGGGTTGAAAATTGAGTTATTTTTGTAAGATATTTTAGAAAGTCAAACTTATGTTATTTTAGGTCATAAAAAATACAACACGTTTTGCACTCAATCGAGATCTGAAAAAGATTTTGGGTAATTAATGTTCGTTTTATGCACCACAATAAAAAAAACAATCAAAATAATTTATGAACACAAAAAAATTAAGCTAATAATTGAAAAGTATTCATAAAATTATTCGTTCAAACATAAGTTGGACAAATAGCATATTAAACACATATTTTACTTCTATGCATCCGGTACATTATAGGATCAACAAATATCACAACATATAAATAGACATAGATAATTTGTGACGTGTATTGATCTTATCATGCACTTAAAAGTGAAATCCATGAAAAACCTAACATTTATGATCAAATAGCATATTAAACACGTATTTCACTTCTATGCATCTGGTACATTACAGGATCAACAAATATCACAACATATAAGTAGATATAGATAAATTGTGACGTGTATTGGTCATATTATGCACATAAAAGTGAAATCCATTGAAACCTATATAAAATTTATGATCTCTTAAAACTCTATATAAATACACCTTACTCTTTTAAATACGAGATTTTAAAAGATTTTTAATTTTCTATAAAAATCTTATATGTTTTTCTTATATTAGCCGAAAGTATAATCACCCATCATATTTATTCTTTGTACCTCATGGGACAGTGGAAAATATATACTATGCTGGATGATTGAATCTACCCCATAGGTGGATAGTCAACAACACAATAAATCATTGTTAATATTCATAAAATCCAGCAACATGAGATGTGGAAGAACAGATTGTTGAGAAGCGAGGAACGGTATAGCGCCCTTCGAATAAACCTTGGGCCAAGAATGTGTAAGCCGCCTCTGTTAAGTGTAAGCCATCCCAACTAACGTATAAAGAAGGATCTTCACAACTTGGTGCCAGAGGGAAGCCACAAAAAGCTGATATATTGTAATGAAACGGCCCTCCTCCCCCACAGCAAGCATTGAGCACTCTCTTTCCAAATCCTGCATCAACAATAATATTGGTTGATTATGTTAGAAAACATATATCCAAAGACTGGAACTCATTACATGAATGGGAGAACATATAACACATGCAAGAGTTAATGACTAAAGGTGTAGGTGATGGCCAGGAAATACTTGTATGCACTCGGTTTCTGGCTCAATGAATACAATGTAACGAAGGAATAGGAATAAGCATCCAATACCGACTAATAAATTTTTTAATAAAAGGGACTATGCACCAAGGGTTGTAAACAACCTCCTGAAGCTTGAGGTGTGATCATGATTCCTCGACACGGTCGTGGAGGGCGTCGCGGAGAATATTATTCTAGTTTCATTGGCATTTCATGAAAAGATCATGATCATGCAGTTTTTTTTAAAAAAATAATAATTAGATAATTTGGACCATGTTTTAAACAACTTTGAAAAAAATTTAAAAATTATTCCGTAACGTCCACGATTACTGTGAAATTGCCGTTCTTAGTCGTGAAATCACATTTATAGTTACACATTCGTTTTATACAGGAATTTTAACATGAGAGTTATCGTTGCGCAACCGATATTGCGAACCATGGGAACACACAATTGTACTAACACACTACCTTTGACTGTGCTGGCGAAAATTAAGTAAGAGGAGGCAGAAAATACCGTATTCCTCCGGAGAAAGATAAATCTTCAGAAGGGCATTGTAATAATCTACATAAATTATAGAAGTGCGAGGATGAAGATCTTGTATGCGGTTCAATTCCTTCTGCAACAACTCATTATGGTGCCTCGAGAACTCATTCAACCAGTTTATGCAGCCAGTTTTGGGATCGTAATCATTTTCATCGTCTGTCATGTATGTTGTAAGAAACACAGGAAAGCAACCAATTGGAAAGTTTCCGGGAACTAAAACTGTCCTTGCACCAAGCTTTATTAGTTCCTGAGAAAAAAAACATATGCATCTTTAAGGTTGGATCATACTCCATGGCCGCATGGCCGTACCTGAGAACAATTTAGCCTGACTCGAACATAAAAAATGGGCTCTCAAGCAACAGGTTGCGTTCAAAATTTTTATTTTTCATTTAGTAACTGTTTTCAAAATTAAACCCGTGGACTAAACACTCAAATACAAAAGCATTAATATACAACCACTAGTGGGTGACCGAGTTGATGAAGTAGGTGAGCATGGAGGCCTTTGATCAAGAGTTTGATTCTCCCTATCAACACTTTGTAGCACCGGGCTTGCGTAGTGAGATTTACGTGGCTGCCTAGCATCAACCCGGTGCACACACAAAAGTACGGATTTCCCATAGAAAACAAATTATAAATAAAGAAATAATATGCAATACTCAAAGATGGTTATGAGTATGTAAAAACGTTGGCATACTTGGAGAGTTATTCCAATGTAGTTAACAACTGCTGGAGCAAGTGATCGAAGTACTTGAGGGTTCATTCCCAACCTGAGTGGTACGTTGTAATCGTTGCCTCCTACCTCTCCCAAAAGAATTAGAGAGTTCTGAACAAATCTTTTACCATCTGATTTAAGACCAAAAAAAACTGATAAGTCCAAAAAACCTACTTATTGTTAATTTCAAGTTAGGAAATTATATTATCATCATTTTTTTTTTTTCATTTTTGCCTTTTCAAGCTGTTCAAATTGATCAAGTTGTTGAGCTTATCAAAGTCAGATCGCTCAAAGCAAAATATGCACATCCCTTCCATTACACTCTCACGATTGGTTTCCGTGTGCTTCCGCATGTTTGCTCTCTTTTAATAATATTTTATGGGTAAACTACCAATAAATCCCCAAATCCAAACTTTTCTTTAACCTAACTCCCTTTATCAATTATTTTATATTCTAACTCCCCAACCATACTTTCATCTCCCTGCCCCCCAACACTTTAAAAATTACCCTTACAAGTGATAAGGGATTATTTGCATAATAACCCCTAGAATTTCAAATCTCACCCAAAGTTTTACCCCATTTTTTTCTAATAACCTTTTCCTTCGCGACCCGTCTTCGTAAAATGGTACAGAGCCTAGATTTATTCTGGAAATATTATAATATCTTGAATATTAATTTGTAATACGGAGGAGACGATTCAAGAAATTATGGACCCGAACGAATGTTCGAAGTGTCATTCATACAGGTGGAACTTCCAAAAATTGGAAGCACTAAATCAGAAGCATATGGCCGAAGATCAACGCTTCAACCATAAGTGGAAACTATTACGAGGAACAGGTCTATGCACACCAGGCATAAACCATTACAAGAAAATGGAAAGGATGGCTACGAGGCTTCATCAAGTGAATCTCAAACTACAGTTCCAGTTAGCCGAACTTCAGGAAGACGATCATCCTGAACACGAGGACGTTGTTCCATACCCCAATGATCCAACAGGGTCCGGACCAGATGATTAAGATGGGGTAACCAACCTTTCGAGAAATCGAGCTAGATTCTTCTAAGATATCCCAATATTTTAGAGAAATCCAGAGGACAGTGCTGCGTTATGGATACCTTCAATACAATATCCCTGCACAGATCCATCAGATTCAAAGTCATATGGAGATTATGATTAAACATCAGGAGGAGATTCTTGAAAACCTTCGAGATGTTCAAACCCGAGTTAAGGAGTCGGAGTCAAGACCAAGTCCGACTGGAAGAAGGAACGGGGGATGGTTACCACCGTCCTACGGAACAGAACCCTTTTCTCATCAAAAAGGGAAAGCGGTGGAGGTCCGAGGGCCTTGGACGGAGACTGAAAAAAATGATTGCAGTCCTACGAGGAAAGCCGTTACATCCCACTAAGTAATGGAAATAATCAACCTGGAAGATCTACGTGATCTTGCTGATTCATTTGCGGGATTAAATCTCGTCGAATTCAAGACAGGAGAGCTTGTACAAAGACCTCCACTACAAGAGAGTTTCGGGTCACACAATCCACCCGAAGGTGATCAAAGTATGCCGCACAGGGAATATTTCACTTCAGCAACTTTGGATCCTGCAGTTGGAACAAGGAACCGTTCCCGCAGGCCAGATATACATCAGACACCTTATGGGAAATCTCAATTAGATACAATCCACCCATATGGACTTATGCTCAACATGGATATCTTGGATTTCAAAAACATGGAAGTTCTTATTGATGAATGAGCTTCAACAATGAGAATAGTAGCAGGTACACTGGATCTAAGTAAAAGAAGGATTCATTTTACTCCTTAAAATGAGTCTGGAAGGATCAGTCAAGATTGCCTGGGATGTGGAAGACCCAGGTACCAAGGAAGAAGTTTTAGCCGGAGAGCCATTGAAAGAAATCGTGGACAAGATGGCAAAATTCTTTAAAATCTGTTTCATTGGAGTAAGTTACTTCGAAGGAATGGAGGAAGAAAAGGCTAAAAAATATTGACAAGCTCTAATTAGCCTGGAACTACATCTGTTATGTAGATGAGTACATCAAATTCTTTACAGAGTATCAATGGAAGGCAAAGATAAAAGAAAAGGATGCAGCTGAACTATTCTTTGCCAAAATACCGAGCCCATGGAGAGAAATGATTATCTAGGAATACACACCTCATGCAATCGAGATGGTGGCCAGCAGAATGTCATTTCTTAAGGTAAAACTCGCGGAGTGGTGCTACCAAGCGAAACTCCAAAAGAATTACAAAAAGCTTAGAGAGATCAACAAAACAGCTCATCTTTGTTGTACGGGGAATGATATCCTTACAATCATTGGAATCTACCCACAAAGGCGAAAGATGAAAAAGCACAGAAGTCATCCATATGACAGAGGGAGTAGTTCAAGAAGATGTAGGTCTTCATGAAGACCTAGAAAGTTCTGGTCAAAACAGAAAGCCCGAAATTACAGATCTAGGCAAAGATCAGGACCAACCAGGAGTAGAACCTTGTCAACGGGTTCTAATCAAGCAAGTTCTAGAAGAGCACCAACAAAGAGAACTTTCAGGCGCACACATACTCGTGCAAATGAGAGTTTTAAAGATTGTAACTGCTGGACATGCGGAGCAAGAGGACATATCTCTACAGATTGTCCAGAAAACCAAAACCGCGGAATAAGACAGTTCGAGCACCAAGGAATTTGAGGATGATGTCCATACCAAGGAATTTGAGGATGATGTCCATACCAAGGAATTTGAGGATGCTGTCTATTTCCAGGATTTGGTACATGTGTATCAATTTGAGGATATTTCCTCAGATGAAAGCATCTACGAAGAAGAGATCTATTCTGATTATGGAGGTTAATCCAACTCAGAATCAGAGTGAAGGAGAATTCCTTCAACACATAATCAGAGAAGAGTCGTCGGGATTTTTCTCTGCTACCACTGTTTCTCATAAAACTCGTATGAGGATCATGAAGGAAGAGCCAAATCTTCAGATGTATGATGGATTTACAATTGGAGAAATGGAGAAAGCCATGGATATGATTGGTCTTCGAAATAGGAAGCATCAGATTATCCATAGGGTAACAACAGGTGAATTTGCAATCCCGATGGAATTCATGGGAAACCAAATCGAGATGCAATTAATCCCCTATAAAGAGATCCAGGAGATTAAAAGCAGGGTCAAAAGAGAAGTTGCTAAAACACTCTCATGGATTCATATCGGAGTCATTAGAGTTATCATCAAAGCAACATTCAAGGAAGGAATTGATTCGCCTCTCAACTTGGCGATCTTTGACAAGAGAATCCCGAACCTCAAAGATTCTTGTTTGGGAGCAGTAGCAGGAACTCTGTATGTAGGAAAGATGATTGTTAACATCTATCCGAGGATTGCATACAATTTGGGAGATCGAGATTTCAACACGGTTCTAACTCTTCATCAAGATTTTAAAAGAAATGATTTGATGAAATAAGGGAACAAGCCTTACTCAATCACCTACAAGGTGTCATATGCACTTTCGAATACTCATCATTCAGAGGTGTTCCTAAGAAAGGAATTCATCGAAGTCCCCAGAATCTTCGAAGATTTCGCCAAAGCAGTATTGCTGGACATTATTGATACTACGACAATATGAGAGATCGACATGAGGATATAAGATCAACCTGTTATGAATAGAAGCAGGAGCCTTATGATCGAGCCAAGAAGGATGTCTTTCCAACATGATAGGTTAATCAGTAACTATCCCGGGGAAAAACAGAAAGCCATCTCAAGCTGAATTCCGAATGTTCCTGATGTATTCAAAACAACAGGAATGCTGAAATGTCCAAAAGGCTGGAGACAAGTGCTAATAATCTTCGACATCACCGAGAAGAACAATATCTTCCCTTGCGATGTCCTATATTATCTGCAACAACCTACAGTTGGCAAGTATCAAGGAAACCTTCATATTGTTGGAGAAATTGATCTGACAATTGATGGAACTGCATGGATGATCCCAGAACAACTTATTCTTGGGATTGAATTTCTCGAGGAACATAAACATTGGGAAAGATTAGAAGATGGAATGGAATTCACAGTGGACGGAAAGAGATACAGAATTCGATGACCATCAGTCCATTCTCGATATACATCTCATTCGGGAGGTTATATGAGAAGTACCGGATAGAATATTTTGCAGCCTACATTGATTCAGGAGCTGGAATATGTACTGCCAGGCGCGATATCTTCCCCAAAGAAGTTGGTTGGAAATTACCAGCTATTGTCGGAAGAGACTTTTCCAAACGGATCCTTATTCTTAATGAAGGAACCCAATGAGCAGAAATCATTATCGGCGGAGCAGGCGGTACCCCATGGTACAAAGTCAAAACTCCACCTATTTATTTCCATGATACAGGAGCTGATATGTTGCTAGGAAACAATTTCCTACAAACATTCAAGCGGTTCACTCAGGAGACCGAAACAAGGAGACTTATTTTCACAACCCTTTGTGATCATAAGATTACTGTGCATCGACTACGGGAGGCATTTCACGAAAATTCCCAATTAGTTTTCGCAGCAAGCGTGGTGATGAAGGAAAACTTCGACACCCAAAGGTGAAGGATCAGCGGAAATTTGGAGAAGCAATCCTTCAGTTCCGGCAACAAGGTCCTAGTGAAAATGATTCTCAAACTTTTGACTGGGTTAATAATATGTCTTTTAGGAAACAGGATGAAGAAGAAGTTACTCCAGAAACCCTGTTGCTACTAAAAAAGGCATTACAAGAAGAAGTTCCACAATCTGAAACTACCTTCGAAGAGTAAATCACTTTAGAAGATGTTAAAAGGAAAATTCGAAGGAACTACAACGAATATCCTCTGGCATGGTGGAACAAGAATGAGCTCAAAGCTACTTTGAAAGTGAAAGCTGGAAAAGAAAATGAGTTCGTTAGATTTAAACCAATCCCCATGAATATGGAAGATCGGAAAGATATGCAGAAGATACTTAAGGAACATCTCGACCTTAAGTTAATCCCAACAGGTGTTTCTCCATACAACAGTCCAGGATTTCTCGTACGGAATCATGGAGAAATTAAAATAGAAAAACCAAGATTGGTGATCAATTACAAAGGCATCAACGAGATCTTGGAATTCGACGGATATTATATCCCAAGCAGAGAGCATTTGGTAAATAGCATCAAGAATGCCAAAGTGTTTTCCAAGTTCGATTGTAAATCTGGATTCTACCAGATTAAGATGGAGGAAGCAAGCAAACGGTTCACGGCATTCTTCACACCACAGGGACACTATATCTGGAATGTCATGCTAATGAGATTGGCAAATGCTCCCCAGATATATCAAAGGAGGATGGACAATCTTTGCAAAGATTACTTCAGCTTCATGTTCGTGTACATTGACGACATCCTCATTGCGTCAAAAAACGTGAAAGAGCATCTTAAACATTTGAAAATATTTTCAGATGTTTGTTACATGGAAGGACTAGTGCTCTCCGAAAGGAAGACAGTCATCGCTACAAGACAGATCAAATTCCTTGGAATTGAGATCGACGAGTCTGGAATCATCTTGCAAAATCATATTGTTGAAAAAGGTGCAAGGATATCCAGATGACCTCAAGGATCTAAAACAACTTCAGTGTTTTCTAGGAGTTGTTAATTTTGCTGGAATGTTCATCAATAATCCAGCAAACCACCGGAAGGTTTTCAGTCGACTACTCAAGAAAGATGTGAAGTTCGAATGGACAGAAGATCACAGACAAGCTGTCAAACAGCTTAAAGAAGTTTGTAGGCAACTACCAAAGCTTGCAATACCGAACGATGAGGATGAACTGTTATTGTACACAGATGTCAGTGATCATTAGTGGGCTGCAGTACTCATGAAAGCCACACTAGATGGAGAGGTGATATGCAGATATTGCAGCGGTCTATTTGACAGCAGCGAAGTTATCAGATGGAACATCAACGAGGAGTTCTTTGCAGTTCAAAAGGCTTTTAAAAAATGGCCACTATTTTTACTCGCAAAGAAATTTATCTTAAAAATAGATAATACTGGTGTTAAATCTTTTCTGAAAAATAAATTGAATCTAAACCAGAAAAGGCTAGAATCTTAAGATGGCAAGCTGAATGCCAATATTATGATTATGATATTGTCATTGCGCAATAAGATAAGAATTTTCTTGCAGATTTCTTAACACGAGATGGAGGGACACATTGCTAACGATACCCTCAAATGAGTTAGTAATCTCAGGGAAAACCTGGAGATCCTGGAACGAGACTTTGGGACTCTTTGTCTCAATGCGGAGGTCGTCGGACGACTTCAACGAGCAGATCAGGAACTTGTTACTGATCACATACGAGCATGCTTTCGGGACCATGAACGATTGTTTGAAGTCTTGAAAGGGTCCATCCTCCAGGCCGCACCTTCAACGGTGCAGAAAGGAGTGTTTAGAAAACATGGCTCATCTAACATGGAGGCAAGGGATTCAAGTACCCCAGTCACGAGTGCTGCAGATGATGCATTCCTTGAGAATGTATAAGTTGTAGTGAATGTTGAAGGTCAGGTGTTATCACAATCTGAACCTTCAAGTCAACCCAACATCTTTGGGGTAAAAGATGGAGAGTTGAACCTGAGGCCAATGACTGGCAATTCTAGGGTTCAAACTAATGATGATTTAGTTTCTTCACCTATGCAGGATTACCAACGTACTTGGGAGAAACAAATTACCAGACGAGGTATCAATCCAGATAAATCTATAGTTGATATCTCTGGAAAATATCCGAGAGTTTGGATGAAACCAGGCAGCCATCCAAACGAAGTTCAAGAATGGTATAATTTTGGAGCTCTGGCTTCGGTTTATACTACTGCACCAGCACTCTACGAAATTTCAAAATTAGCAAAATGGATCAGAGAGGCTGTTTACGAGACATGGGCCAATAATCCACATTTGGCCAGAGTAGATATCTTGGAGTTGTATTTTTTTAGTGCTGCTCCAGAACCATCAAAGAAAGGCTTCATTGAGCTTTTCATTTTATCAAGCTTAGACGACCAGACGAAAATGCCTTAAAAAAAAATATAAAAATGACATTACCAGAAGGTATACCAATTTTGGCTGGGAATATCACGGAAGATGAAGTTTCAACCAGACGAGCATGGGGTCTTTGGGTTTGTCTAACAGAAATGGACAAAAGTTAAATACTCATTCAAGTTCTTTCAGAATTCAGCCAACGGTACTTTCATGCTGAATTCCATGACAGAAACTTCAACAAGATTTGTTGAAGAACTCTTTGAAACGAAAAGAAGAATTCTTTGGGAAAATAAGATTCTGGCGGGAAAAGATACTTATCGGAAATTCTGCAACATGGCACACATTGGCCGATGGATAGACCATATTTGCCAAGCATGCCCGGAGCAGAAAGAACCAGAGTTTGGGAAAGGATTCTGATCAAAACCCGACAGATCAGAGGTAGGAAGAGACAAAAGACCTGCTGACAAGAGAACCCGTTTTCCTAAAGCTCGGGGGCCACAAAAACCAATAATGTAAAGATCCTCGACAAAGAAAAAGGCGTGGACAATTAAAAATTAGTGCGGATACTGTTCAACGCACTCAGACAAAATAATGGATCACTCACGAGAAAAGTTGGCACAAAATGCCAGACCACGTGAAAGTAAAGGCGCACTCACAGGCCCACCTAACAATTATCAAGATTTGGAATCCGAAGTTGAAGTCCAGATTCATGCCTATATAAGGGCACTCATTCAGGAAGCTAAGGACATCGAAAATTCTTCATAGTTTTCTAAGAATAAAAATTTTAGTTTCCAAGCTTTGTAATTCTTCAACTTTCATAGCTTGGTAAAACTTTCTTTCTTTCTTTATTTTGTAATCGTTTGTAATATTGTTCTATTTGTTTCAAGTTTATGTGTTCTTGAGTCAAGCCTCATCTTTATGAGATGCTAAACAAGTCATCCTCCTCCCAAAAGGAGACGTTTTAATGTAATAGAGATTATAAGTATTCCAGAATAAAACGAAGGTTGTTGCCCATCTATCTCCCAGATTTCTTTAAATCTTTCTTATATCTTGAGTATACCTTACGCCCTAAGGTAGGAAACGAATGTGCGCTTTCTGAATGAGTCGGATAACTAGCAGACTAACCTTGCCTGAGAGCTGAGGTTGGATGGTGAGGAGTCATTCGTAAAACAGTCTGGAAGCAGTAAGTTTTCGACTGGTGGCTTTGCAACCCACCTCACCCGGTGGCGTTATGGTCAAAATGGTATATTCAGTTTGTTAAAATTTTATTATAATACGGAAACATGATGGATCTGTTATTTATTTTCACATTTTCTTAGAATAAGGGAATTTTAGGGCTAAAGAACTGTGAGTCATTTGCAAAAGTATGCTCTTAGATTCTGTCAAGATGACAGAAACTAAAGGATCTCATGTTCATTAAGGCCTTTGCATCTTCGTACCCTTATTAGGAGTTGTTTATGAGTAAAAATGAGATTTTGGGTGTTTCTGTAACAATCCTAAAAGTTCTAGGGAGCTTTATGCAATTAAAGTAAGGGCTTTTAAGACTTTTGAGGTTGGTAGGGAGTTGGAATAAAAAAAAAGGAGTATAATATAGAGTTAGAATAAAGAATCTTTGTATAAGGATGAATGTTAAAGTTATGTTTGGAAGTGGGGATTTAAGTGAGTTTACAATATTTTATCTTAATAAAAAAAAATATTGATTTAATTAATAGAGTAGCTCAGATATTTTTATTTTTATTTTTTGAAAAAATAAATTCAAGATATGATAATAAGAGCTTACCTTGGAGTGTGCCCAAAAATTGTTTGAACCAGTTCATTTGAACTCCCAGGGACGCGTTTGTGTCCGGATAGATTCCCATGTGCTCTAGATACTCGTGATCCAGAGCAGTAGCTCCGGCCACCGCAAAGTTCACCCCTTTATCAAATATTTTGCCGTTCAGATCAGAATTTTGTCCGCCGACATACGGCTCCACTAGTGGCAGCCCCAAGCTCTCGGCTACAAAGACACAAAACCCCGAATTTCCATTAGAACTAGCTGTATACTCACTTTGTTCTATAAAGTCAAATTATTTATCCCGAATCTTTGATAAATAAGATAATTCAATCGGTTTTGTTTTGAGTTGGAATATTCTTAACATGATCAAACGATGTCTACGTAATCAGTTATACATACCTATGAAATCAACGACGAGGCGACCATTGGAGTACCGTCCGGTGGGGTGGTGGAAGAATGTTTCACCGTATGGAAGCCGGGAACATGGGAGGCTTGAAACATTTGTTCCGATGAGCCGGAGCTGATTCCCGGTGTCGGCTAGAGAGTCTCCGAAGCTGATTATGGAGTCAAAGCATCGGGATGTCGATTGGCAGCTTGAAAATGCCGGTAAAGTGAAGAGCAGTAATACTGCTAGTGTAAACGTTGGTGGATTTTTGGCTGAGCAACGTGCCATTGGAGCTTTATGTTGCACACCTGACCACTTATTTAACTGGATATGCCCTGATTTGATTTGATTTTTTAATCCTGTAGGTTGTTGTCATGATTTGATTTAGGGATGGCAGTGGGACGGGTCCAAACCCGGACCCGCAATGAACCCGCCCGTAGGGGCGGGTCTGGACCCGCTTCAACCGGGTTTGGAAGCGGGACGGGGCGGGTCCTGGGATTGGCCGAACCCGCCCCGTACCCGCCCCGCAATACATTTTTAATTTTTTTTAAAAAAAAGTATGATATTGATTATACATTTTACTTCTTTAATTAAACAATAAAGTGTCATTATTTAATTTTGTATCAAAATTCATGTGTTCATGTTAAAGAAGTTGGGCATTTTGAAGGAAATAAGAGCAAATTAATAAATATTTAGTAGTTTAAAGATAGTTTTGCAATGCTTATTACAAATATTTACTAGAGAAAACATAAAATTTAATCACAAAACTCAACTTTTGTGTTTCAAAATTGATTTCCAGCTAAATTTTTTTTTAAAAAAAAAAAAAAACTGGAACCGGGGCGGGGCGGGTAAACCCGCCGGGTTCGCAGGGCGGGGCGGGTCTGGGTTTTATGTGTAGCGGGGCTGGTCCTGGGATTAGCCAAACCCATCTCATACCCGACCCGTTGCCATTCCTAATTTGATTCTATTGCATCTTTAATTTTGTAAGTATTCTTTTTATATTATGCATGGTTGTATTTCATTATACAGAAATTATTCTTCCATTTACTTTTATATTATTACCCGTCCAATCAAACGGTTGGACTGGCCCACAAGCTCTGAGTTTGATGATATTCTTAAAAATATTATTTTTATGAATATATCAACTATTAAATAAGAATATCAATATTTAATTTGGATGAAAATTAATTGATATCTCAAAGGCATTTCTAGAAATTTGGACATCGGTCTCGAAAGTCCGATTGGATCTATTATCGCACTATCTATTTTCTCCATTCACGAAATGCGAACTCGGAATCTTGTTTAAAATTCGAAGTTCTTACTTTTCAAAATAATAAATTAGATCATGAAAGATCGAAAATATTAAATATTATATCATAATTGGAGCTTTCCCGATAGAGATATATTTAATTGTCTGATGGAAAAAAAAAAGACTTTATTTAATTCTCTCCTTTTGTCAGAAATTATCAACAATTAATGGAAACAGGTGATGAATTTTATATAATTTAGGTCAAGATATTTTATATAACTTAAATGGAATATTTATTATTCATTGATTCAATTATATAGTTTTGTCCGCTGGTTCCATGCAAGTTGTGCAATTAAATAATATATATACATGAGTTCCGCTAGGGAAAAATATATTTTTGGTCCTTTATGTTTTATTAGTTGGTAGTTTTGATCATCATGGTTGCAAATCTGCAATTTTGGTCATCTTGTGTCAGCGATTTCGGTCATTCATCTTTCATCACTGTAATTTTAGTCTTTTCCCCCATTTTAGTTCTTTATGTTTTATTATTCTGTAATTTTAATCATTTATGCTTTATGAGTCGCAATTATAATCGTTTTATTACTTTTTTCATAATAAAATTCTCATTTCTCAATTATAATTGATATAATAAAAAATTATATCAAATTTTAAGGCTAAATGGCCCTAAAAAAATTTCACTTTTAGGTGATACATATATAGTGATAGTGAAAATTTGAAATTTCAGTTTTCCAGTTCAACATGTTGCTCATCACATAAGCAAGTATATAACTAACCAGTAATAGAATACTTAAAATACAGATACCGGGGCATACACCAGTAATTTAAAATGTAATTAAAAAGTACTCTAACAATTACTGTGACTCAAAACATAAAACATGAACCTGAGCTCGCTCTCAAAGAGCTCTGGTATTCATCAAAGCTTTACCTCGAGCATCCGCAGTAGGGGTGAAAACGAATCGATCATGTTCATGAACTTTTCGATCCGACTCGAAAAATATTTGATTCGAATTCTCGAATTTGAGCCGAACTCGAACATGTTCGAACTTTTTTCGAGCCGAACTCAAGCCCAAATTACTTTGTCCGATAGTTCAAGAGCCGCTCGCTAACTTTAAAATTTTATTAATATAATATAATTATATATTAAATAAATATATTTCGAACCTTTCGGGTATTTATTTTCGAGCAATAATTCGAATAGCTCGCGAACATGTTCGAACGTTTTCGAGCCGAACTCGAGCCAGATTTTTGAAACTATTCGGACTTCGAATCGAACTCGAATATAACTATTTGGAGCCGAATTCGAACCTTAAAATTTTCTGCATATTCTGCTCGATTCGGTTCGTTTACACCCCTAATACGCAGTACGTCCACTTGTACTACCTGTCATGCCCATACAACAAAGACATGACTACCCCCCGCAAAGGGGGTCAGAACCCAGTACGAGAAATAAATAGATCATGTCAAGAATGACAAAGTATCATGTGATGCATACCATGTATGAATGTGATGTATGAACGAGTATAAAGAATCGAATCTCATGATACCAATATCGGAGTTCAAAGGAAGGTATCATCAATCAATATCAGCTCGAGCAGTGGGTGACAACACACACACTTTGCCCTAGGAGAATCATCATGTGTTGTGCTCGTCATCCCTCGTGTCTAGGTCCGGTAACAACGCGTGTGACTACAGTCGCTACCTATATTGCATGTCATCGCCGTACCCGTCGTTCCTGACACTCGGAGTAAATCAACTCAGTCATCATCATGGATATCAAAGAAGTGCATAGATCAATATGATATGCCCATGAATCATGTATGCATCATACGACATATGCAACTCATTAGGTCATGCAATCTCATGTGAAAATCAATACATATCATGTAATTCACATATCATGTACTACAATGTATCTCAACATGTAATATAGTCACATAAAAATCATATAGTGACAATTAAATCATATAAATCAATTAATGACATGTAAAATCATACAATAATATCATTACACGTCTTCTCCAGACGCCATGATAAAAACTCATTTCTACGTACATCAGACCGAAATTAATCTACCGAGTTCTTCTCGAGTCACCCGGAGTCTATTAACCTGGTCATACAAATTCCAAAATGACACTAAGTGTTCAATTAATGCATTGAATCAAATGCAACATCTCAATATTGACCCTTAGTGATTTTCTTAATTTTCAGCTTTGACCCATTTTCGTAGAAAACTCACTATAAATTCATATGACATCAAAACGACTCGATTCTAATGCTCAAAGTTCATAAACTTAAAATACGACATTTATCTATTATGATGTCAAGCTGATTCAACCATCTAAATGGGGTTTGAACACTCAAAATGCAGCATTTAAAAATCTATTTTCTAGCCTGAGCGGTTTTTGTAAAATTGTCATAACTTTTTCCTTTAAAATCTGAATTGAGTGATTCTAATGGAAAATTATCTCCAACTCAAAGTACTACAATTCTTATCTCTAGAAATGTTCCGAAATTCCTAGCCAAAAATGCTCAGGAACCCGAAGAACACACTGCACTGGTATCTTCGCCCACATGCATGACAGAGATTGAGCACTTAAAGTATAAAATTCATAACTAATTGAAAATGAGTCCAACTTAAGTCCTAATTTTTTTCAAATTCAAGAGAATTCAAATACCTACAACATTTATTTGTAGACCGGCATCAAATTCGGATCAAAATTTGCCCAGAAAGTAGAATTACAGTCTGCATGCAACATGCATGAACATGCAAAGGCGAAAATGAGCACTGAAAGTAAAATCGACACAACTTTTACTTCGGAGGTCCAAATTGCATGCTTATTTTTAAAACAAATTCATAAAATTGAAGGATCACAACTTTGATTTGGAACTCAAAGTCAGATTCGGAAGCTATGTAAGTCGAAAATACGAAAATATATACTGGAAGAACCCCAAAGATTTTGCAGATTCTGTTTTAATAAAAGACATCAACAATTTCGTGTCTCTTCCTAATTTCGAACCAAATTCCACAAAATTCAACTTAATATAGATAAGAATAGGTTCATACCCTTGTAGACCCAAGCACGCCACAATCATCACTCAATCCAAGCTTTCCAAGAATTTGCCACTTCTTCAACACTTTCAATTCCAAAATTGCTTGATGGTTCTTGCCCCTCTTCTCAAGACCTATGCAAATCTATATTTGCATGCAACATGCATCCAAAAATTCACAAGAATTTGGGAGCTAAAAGTCTTGAAAATTTCGAACAAGAGGAGAGAAGGTGGAGTGTTTTTTGGTTGAGGAAAGAAGGAGAGAGAAAGTACTAGCCAAAATAAGAAACCAAATCTGAAATTAAAGGGGTTGGGCGTGGCTTTCTATGCCATTTTGGAATGGTTTTAATTTATTTGATGTATTGTGGAATCCATGTGTCAATACATCACTATCTTGCAAGATTAATGGTCCAAAATCATGAATTAAACAAGTTGAGCCTTAAACACATTGTTGAGTTTAATGCTTAATTTATCTCCGGATTATTTATGAGTTTTGATGATCAACAAAACTTGCATTTGTTGTACTAATATGTCTACTTAGTGTACATGGTTAGATTTATAAATTGGTTGGGAAGACCAATGAAAGAGGACCCAAGTTACACAATGTCATTTGCGAGTTCATAGGACACCGTGGATTTTATCAAGGAAGCTAACGAGAGGAAATAAATCTATGAACGATGATAATTAGTGTTCAACATGTGTGTAATGATGTTGAAACAATATTTTATGATGATATGAAGACCCACAAACCAATGGTCCGTTGGTGGGCAAATTCGTATAGAAGCCACTTGGAGCGCAGTGCAATGTTTTGATTATATCTCTTGGCTCGATCTATTGCAACTCAAGTATGAAACCTTCGAGATGGAGTCCGGAGAGAATATTGATTTAGGCTCACTCAAATCATCAATGAGCTTGCCCAACATGGAGAAAAGTATCCTCCAAAGCAAATATGGAGAAGAGCACTAAGAGCCTTGCCAAAGGAATATGATGCAAAGAGGACGGCTATCATTGAATCAACAAAGGAGATAGTGTGTCATATGATCTTGATGAACTCCATGGAACATTGGTGACCCATGAGCTTGAAGTGTCAACCTGGAAGGGATTAAAGGTGGAAGATAGATCCATAAGAAAGGGATAGCCTTGATCGGGAGGAAAGGACAATCTAATGATGAAGATGATGAAGAGATGATCTTGTTCACTAGAAAGTTCAAGAAATTATACAACAAATACAACAAGCCATAGACCTCCGGTGCCACCAAACATGGTTCCAAACAAGAGGTAACATGCTATAATTGTCAATATAAATGTCATTATGCTAATGAATTGTTGGGATATGCCCTAAGACAAGTCATTAGATGATTGTTTAAGACATACAATGTTTATGGATTTATGAATGGCAATTCATTATTATATATTATTCTTTTAACTGTGCATTGTGAATTAATATATATGTTAATGTCCTTAGAATAATATTGTATTATTCTTAAAGATGTTCCTAGTCAAGTATTATCGTGAATGGGATAATGATAATACGTAGAGACTAGTATATGTTGATCGATGAATTGTTCATTGATATGAGATATCAAATCAACATATGGGTACATGTTAGAGAACGATGTACTGGACAGACCCACCATGAGAATGCAACATGGATAGTTATATGATCGTCATATGCAATTCTCATAGTGATAATAATGTATACAATCCTTACGACTTGTGATCATCAGAGATCCCAACATAAGGAGTTATGTATCTTGATATCGTCAAATGTTACCCGTAACAGGGTAATCTATAAAGGCGACTATTGGATACACTACGAATTATGTAGAGGGATGTTGACTGATCGAGATAGGATTTGTCCCTCCTATATAACAGGAGATGTGTTTGGCCCTTGATCAAGTGAGAACTAAAATGCATGGCCATGCTCGAATGAGTCGATATGAGATATCGAGCTTATTCGTTTATTCTAGTTCTACTTGGGGATCAAGAAATAGAGATTGAATATACGAGTATGACTATTCCATGACTCGTGTTCAATCTAAACACAAAGGACAAAGGGATTAAGTTACATGGTTAATATTATCACAAGTTCTAAAGGTTATGTCGAGTCATTGACATTCTCGTAATTTGGGTAGCATCGATGTGTTGCTAGATACCGCTCAATGCTTGCGACATAAAATGAGATTTTATGTCACTGCGAACATTACGAGATCCTATCGGGTCGCACAAAAGATTAAATCGAGAAGGGAAATTAAATTCATGAGATGAATTAAATAATTAAGAGGAGTCTTAATTAATAATCATAAGGATTAATTAAATCATGGGCTTAAGCCCATGAAGCTTTAAGAAAGCCTTTAATTAATTATATTTAATATGATTGCAAGGTGATTAATTGTAAGACAATTCATAACACTCAAAACCCTACACAAGCAAGAGAAAAACGGCCGCATCACCACAAGAGCTCTCGGCCTCCTTCAAAGTCGAGGGGTTCTTGGTGGTTTGGTGGTTGTTTCGATTGTGAATCGAGTTTGTTTCGTGTATAGGATTAATAACAAGTCTAGCAACTTGTTATTAAACCATCCCCTCGTTCGATTCGATCGTGTGGATACCGTTGAGGCAAAACCATTCGTGTTTTGCTATTGACTCGGAGAAGGCGTAGGACGTGGTGCAGCTCCGTGGATTCGGCTTCAAACACGCTACAAGGGTAAGACACTTGTAATTCTCTAATCCGATATGAATCCCTGTGTATAGATCGCTGGTTTGTAATCCCAAAATTTTATTCCGCTGCGTTGTATGCTCATGGGGTTACTTACAGTGGCATCAGAGCCGTGTACAAGGCTCATATCGGATTTTATGTGGTTAAATAGTTTAATCATGTTAGAATTAATATTGCATGCTATTTAAAACTGTATTTTCATATATGATATGGAAAAATCGATTTTGTGAAGATCATCGTATGATAATATATATGATATAATTGACGGATCGAAATATATGATAATTCGTGATCAAAAACCGGAACATGGCTCGTGTAGGCTCACAGCCGAGGCCACCTAGGTGCTAGGGTTTCGAACCCTAGTCACCATGGCTCGGCCGCCGCTACAAAGTGGCTAGGGTTTTGAACCCTAGTCAAATTGGCCTCTCGGCCGCCGCCTAAGAGCTAGGGTTCGGTCCCTGGCTCGAGCATGGGTCAAGCCGTCGCACTATCTAGGGTTTTGAACTCTTTTGGCTCGATAAAGTATTGAGAAGGTGCAAGTTGGCTCGATAGAATCAGGATGGTGCAAGGCGGCTAGGGTTTTGAACCCTAGCAGCGCCGCACCCAAGCCGCCGCATGGACCATGGCTCGGCCATGGGCTAGGGTTTCGAACCCTAGGCCCACTATTGGTCCAGCCGTGGGTCTTGGTTCGAATCATGGTGGTTCGTGTTTTAGTCGCTTTAGTTCGTGGCATGTGATGTCCCGAGCGTACGATAATTTTTCAAAAATTATATTACAGTTTTAATTAGAATTAAATTTAAATTGTTTAGAATTTAATTAATTAAATGTTAATGCATGCTTTATGTGTTGTTTGAGCATGGTGCGTGGTTATAGCCCTTTGACCTATTAGATAGGATTTGTGAATGATTGTAATTTATAATACGACCTGCGTGTCGTGCCTTTCTCTATTTCATTCTAAATGTTATCCCTCCCCTATGTTCCCCTCGAATGTGAATCGAGGAATTCTATATCTTGTAAAATAGTGTAGTTTATTTTATTGATGGTGATCAATGAAGATGGAGCATCGTGCAGGGATGAGGAGGCCATTCACAAATTGGAGCCAAAGGAAGGTGCTTATGAAGTTACCTTAGGTTGACTCATAGGAGTTTCTCATTGGCTTGAGAAACTCATTAGTAGGGGCTATAACCATGTCACGTTTTAATTATGTATGTTGATGCATGATTTATCTTATGTTTTAGTTTGATAATAGTATTACACATATATGTAGATATGTATACAACTATATGTAGTGGACATATTTTAAATTATCAAATTAATCATGAGATCAATAAATCCCTCTAAAATATTAAGTTTTAGATGCCTTCCAAATAAAAGTACTCGTCAATAACTTCGATTGTACATGTGTGGGTTTGCCAAAGCAAAGCACCGTGGCAATCTTAGTAAGGCGCGAAAGGATAAAAGTGATATCCGTCATACTTTAATTGGGTACGACTTAACTAGGTTATCTCAATAGGATTGGGAACCTAGAGGCATGAGTTGGATTATAATTCATTTGATGAATTGAACAAAGTGTTGTTCGTCCAACTATCCAAGAATTATATGTGATGTAATTGACAAAGTGTTGTCTACCTAAATAACCGAGTCTTGGGCGATTAGCCAAAGCTAACTCAAGATTAGGCGAAATATGGATCTTGGCCCACTAAAAGTTTCGAGGGTTGATATTTTTCAAACAAAATAGTGGGAGTATCATTTAATATAAGACCATGTTAAATGATTTAAATCATAAACTTATTTTGCATATTTATATTGTAGATATCCATGGCAACTACAAACGTTACTAGCACTTTATCACTGCGATCGGTCCTTGAGAAGGACAAATTAAATGGGACAAATTTCCTAGACTGGCATAGGAACTTGAGGATAGTCCTCAAACAAGAAAAGAAACAATATGTTCTAGAGGAACCCTTACCCGCTGAGGAACCTCCCCTAACGGCTACAAGAACCGAAAAAGATGCTTACAAGAAGCATCAGAGTGACGCACTTGATGTTGGGTGCCTCATGCTTGCCACCATGAACTCTGAGCTTCAGAAGCAACATGAGGAAATGGAGGCGTTCGATATGATCGAACACTTAAAGCAGTTGTACCAACAGCAAGCTAGACAAGAGAGGTATGACGTCTCTAAAGCGTTATTCCAGTGCAGGATGGTAGAAGGAAGCTTAGTTGGAACTCATGTGCTCAAGATGATTGGGTACATTGAGAATCTGGATAAGCTAGGTTTTCCATTGGACCAAGAGTTGGCCACCGATGTAATCTTGCAATCGTTGCCGGAGAGCTTCAGTCAATTTGTAGTAAATTACAATATGACTGATATGGAAAAGACTCTACCCCAGTTGCTTGGTATGTTGAGAACATATGAAGCGAATACTAAGAAGACTAAGGCCACAAATGTCCTTATTGTGAAAAGGGCAAAGGAAGGGCCAAAACTAAAGGCAACAAGAAAGCAAAGAAGGTCTTTGCTAAATCTAAGCCAAAGTCTTCTGCACTAAAGCCAAAGGGAGGGATAGCAAAGGAAGGGAACTGTTTCCATTGCGGTGAGACCGGCCATTGGAAAAGAAACTGCAAAGTATATCTGGAGGATCTAAAGAAAGGAAGTGTGATTTCCGCTTCAGGTATTTTTGTTATAGAAGTCAATTTATCTACTTCTTCATCTTGGGTATTAGATACTGGATGTGGATCTCACATTTGTGTAAATGTGCAGGATCTCAAAAGGAGTAGGGCATTGGCAAAAGGTGAAGTTGATCTCCGAGTTGGAAATGGAGCAAGAGTTGCTGCATTAGCTATAGGAGATTATCATTTAGCTTTACCTTCTGGTTTATCGTTGATTTTAAAAGACTGTTATTTTGTGCCTACAATTACTAAAAACATTATATCTATTTCTTGTTTGGACAAGTATGGTTTTTCATTTATAATAAAGGACAATTGTTGTTCTATTTATTTAAATGATATGTTTTATGCTAATGCACAAATGGTGAATGGTCTTTATGTATTAAATCTTGATATGCCTATCTATAACATAAATACTAAAAGGATTAAAAATAATGATTGTAATCCGACTTATCTCTGGCACTGTCGCTTGGGCCACATAAACGAGAACCGCATATCTAAACTTCATAAGGATGGAGTATTAGATTCATTTGATTTTGAATCATATGAAACATGCGAATCTTGTTTAATGGGCAAGATGACTAAAGCCCCTTTCAAGGGACATGTTGAAAGGGCAAATGTTTTATTGGGACTAATACATAGTGATGTATGTGGACCAATAAGTACACAAGCTAGAGGTGGTTTTCAATACTTCGTTACATTTACTGATGACCTCAGTAGATATGGGTATGTGTACCTAATGAAACATAAGCATGAAACCTTTGAAAAGTTCAAAGATTTCAAGAATGAAGTACAAAACCAACTTGGCAAAAGTATCAAAATCCTTCGATCAGATCGAGGAGGAGAATACTTAAGCCAAGAGTTTCATGACTATCTAAAGGAGTGTGGGATAGTCCCACAACTCACTCCTCCGTATACTCCACAATGGAATGGTGTATCCGAGAGGAGAAATCGAACCTTGTTAGACATGGTTAGATCAATGATGAGTCATGCAGATCTTCCGATATCATTTTGGGGACACGCTCTAGAAACAGCGATTTTCTTACTGAACCGTGTTCCATCTAAATCAGTGGAAAAGACACCATATGAGATATGGACTGGGAAGCGTCCTAGTATGTCTTTTATGAAGATTTGGGGTTGTGAGGCTTTCGTTAGACGTCACGCCACCAACAAACTTGGACCCAAATCTGATAAGTGTTTATTTGTGGGGTATCCTAAGGAAACGAAAGGATACTATTTCTATTATCCCACCGAGAACAAAATATTTGTTGCTCGGACTGGTGTATTTCTTGAAAGAGAATTTATTTCTAGAAAAACCAGTGGGAGAAAAATAGAACTTAGTGAAGTTCAACCACAAGAAAACACTGTACCTGAAATTGAGATGGAAACAGAGCAGGCACCACAAACTGTTGTGGAAGAAGTACCTGCTCAAGAGACACAAGCCCAGCGTAGGTCTGTAAGAGTACACCGGGAGCCAGAGAGATATGGATTTCTTGTGACTCAACAAGGTGACTTACTACTTATTGATGAGGATGAGCCGTCATCTTATCAACAAGCTATAATGGGCAATGATTCTGAGAAATGGCAAGAAGCCATGAAATCTGAGATGGAATCCATGTATGCAAACCAAGTATGGACTTTGGTTGATCCACCTGAAGGGGTACGACCCATAGGGTGCAAATGGATTTTCAAGAAAAAGACCGATATGGATGGTAACGTACAAACCTATAAAGGTCGGCTGGTTGCAAAAGGATTCAAACAAATTCATGGTATTGACTATGATGAAACCTTTTCACCAGTGGCCATGGTTAAATCCATAAGGATCTTACTTGCAATAGCTGCATTTCATGATTATGAAATCTGGCAGATGGATGTCAAAACAGCTTTCCTTAATGGAAATCTGCTCGAGGATGTGTACATGACACAGCCCAAGGGTTTTGTCGATCCAAAGGATGCTGGAAAGATATGCAAGCTACAACGATCCATTTATGGATTGAAGCAAGCTTCTCGGAGTTGGAATCTTCGTTTTGATGATGCAATCAAAGAGTTTGGTTTTATCAAAAATGAAGATGAACCTTGTGTCTACAAGAAGGTCAGTGGGAGCGTAATCATTTTCCTAGTGTTGTATGTAGATGACATACTTCTTATTGGAAATGATATCCCTGCCTTGCAATCTGTAAAGATTTGGCTAGGGAACTGCTTTTCGATGAAAGACTTAGGAGAAGCCACCTATGTATTAGGAATCAAGATCTATAGAGATAGATCGAGAAGGCTTCTTGGTCTAAGTCAAAGTACATACATAGACAATGTGCTTAAAAGGTTTAGCATGCAAGAATCCAAGAAAGGATTCGTGCCTATGACACATGGTATTTATCTCTCGAAGGAACAGTGTCCTTCAACACCAGATGAGAGACAACGCATGAGTAAGATTCCATACGCGTCAGCTATTGGATCTATCATGTATGCCATGATATGTACTCGTCCCGATGTATCGTATGCTTTGAGCATGACGAGCAGATATCAAGTTGATCCAGGTGAAGGTCACTGGATTGCTGTCAAGAATATCCTAAAGTACTTGAGAAGGACTAAGGATACATTCTTGATTTATGGAGGTGAGGAAGAGCTCAATGTAATGGGTTACACTGATGCAAGCTTCCAAACCGACAAAGATGATTTTCGATCGCAATCTGGATATGTGTATTGCCTGAATGTAGGTGCTGTGAGCTGGAAGAGTTCAAAGCAAGAAACAGTAGCCGATTCTACAACGGAAGCTGAGTATATTGCTGCCTCGGATGCAGCAAAGGAAGCTGTTTGGATGAGGAAGTTCATTTCTGAACTGGGAGTGGTGCCTAGCATTAAAGATCCGATAGAACTCTATTGTGACAACAATGGAGCGATCGCATTGGCTAAGGAACCAAGATCTCACCAAAGATCCAAGCACATACTTAGGCGTTTCCATTTCATTCGAGAAATCGTTGAAAGGGGAGATGTTAAAATATGCAAAGTACCAACAGATGATAATGTGACCCATTGACGAAGCCGCTGTCACAGCAGAAGCATGATCGTCATACTAGATCTCTAGGCATTAGGTATATGTCTGAGTGGTCTTAGTGCAAGTGGGAGATTTGTTGGGATATGCCCTAAGACAAGTCATTAGATGATTGTTTAAGACATACAATGTTTATGGATTTATGAATGGCAATTCATTATTATATATTATTCTTTTAACTGTGCATTGTGAATTAATATATATGTTAATGTCCTTAGAATAATATTGTATTATTCTTAAAGATGTTCCTAGTCAAGTATTATCGTGAATGGGATAATGATAATACGTAGAGACTAGTATATGTTGATCGATGAATTGTTCATTGATATGAGATATCAAATCAACATATGGGTACATGTTAGAGAACGATGTACTGGACAGACCCACCATGAGAATGCAACATGGATAGTTATATGATCGTCATATGCAATTCTCATAGTGATAATAATGTATACAATCCTTACGACTTGTGATCATCAGAGATCCCAACATAAGGAGTTATGTATCTTGATATCGTCAAATGTTACCCGTAACAGGGTAATCTATAAAGGCGACTATTGGATACACTACGAATTATGTAGAGGGATGTTGACTGATCGAGATAGGATTTGTCCCTCCTATATAACAGGAGATGTGTTTGGCCCTTGATCAAGTGAGAACTAAAATGCATGGCCATGCTCGAATGAGTCGATATGAGATATCGAGCTTATTCGTTTATTCTAGTTCTACTTGGGGATCAAGAAATAGAGATTGAATATACGAGTATGATTATTCCATGACTCGTGTTCAATCTAAACACAAAGGACAAAGGGATTAAGTTACATGGTTAATATTATCACAAGTTCTAAAGGTTATGTCGAGTCATTGACATTCTCGTAATTTGGGTAGCATCGATGTGTTGCTAGATACCGCTCAATGCTTGCGACATAAAATGAGATTTTATGTCACTGCCAACATTACGAGATCCTATCGGGTCGCACAAAAGATTAAATCGAGAAGGGAAATTAAATTCATGAGATGAATTAAATAATTAAGAGGAGTCTTAATTAATAATCATAAGGATTAATTAAATCATGGGCTTAAGCCCATGAAGCTTTGAGAAAGCCTTTAATTAATTATATTTAATATGATTGCAAGGTGATTAATTGTAAGACAATTCATAACACTCAAAACCCTACACAAGCAAGAGAAAAACGGCCGCATCACCACAAGAGCTCTCGGCCTCCTTCAAAGTCGAGGGGTTCTTGGTGGTTTGGTGGTTGTTTCGATTGTGAATCGAGTTTGTTTCGTGTATAAGATTAATAACAAGTCTAGCAACTTGTTATTAAACCATCCCCTCGTTCGATTCGATCGTGTGGATACCGTTGAGGCAAAACCATTCGTGTTTTGCTATTGACTCGGAGAAGGCGTAGGACGTGGTGCAGCTCCGTGGATTCGGCTTCAAACACGCTACAAGGGTAAGACACTTGTAATTCTCTAATCCGATATGAATCCATGTGTATAGATCGCTGGTTTGTAATCCCAAAATTTTATTCCGCTGCGTTGTATGCTCATGGGGTTACTTACATGAATATCCTAGGAAGAAGAATGATGATAAGGGGAAGAAGAAAGGTCTAATGGCCACATGGAGTGATAGTGACTCCGATGAAGAAGAAGTAGCAAATCTTTGTCTAATGGCTCTTGATGATGAAGAAGAAGAGGATGGCGATAAGGTACCATCATTTGATGAATTATTAGATTCCTATAATGAGCTTATTGACGTTCTTGGCAAAACCAAAATGAGTAACATATTGCTCAAGCTTGAGTTAGCAAAGAGAGATGAAGAAAATGATACATTAAAAAATGAATTAAGTGCTTTGAAGAAAATGTTTTGCAAGTTTAGTGATAATAGTTTAAAGTTGAATGAATTGCTTGGCTTGCAACGTTATAGCTTCGATAAAGCCGGATTAGGCTTTTCAAGCAAATCTAAAACTTTTACAAGCTTGTTGGCTAAAGCTAAGCATAATTCTCCTACTTGCACTTATGTTGTAAGGTTGGTCATACCAAGAACAAATATAGATTTGTTAAAAATCAATACCAACCAAACAAGAGATGGAAGTGGATTCCAAAAGCACCGATGAAAGCTAACCCGCAATGATCCAAAAATAAAATGGGTACCAAAGATCCTCCAATTGTTAATTTGTTTTGTAGGAACAACAAAGAGATGGAGGATGAAGGCACTAGCACCTTAAGGGAGGAAATCATCTTATGCACCACAATAGAGGAAGCGCGAGGTATAGGACCGATGACAAGAACTTACTCTTATCATCCAAGGTAACTTTATTTTAAGCATCATAGTAGCATAATTAGCTCTTTCGCATGATTAATATTCCTTGAATTGTATATTATAATTATGTAGTGAAATTCAATTACTTTGAATGTGATCTTTGAGAAATTGAATTTTAAGTACATTATTATGATATAATATTTAGGGGGAGCTAATTATCTTTTTTATTGTGCATTTAAAAGAGCAATTGCAAAAATTCATTGGCACAAATTAATTGTGACCAATAAATCAATATTTATTTGCAGTGAATTGCATTTCCCCTTAGCATATGCATTTTTGTGAGTCTTAATTGAGTAAGATCTTGTATAATCACTCTTATATGCCTATATGCTTGAATTTTGAAAATTGAACATTGGATAGTTAAAATTGGTATAACTTGATTTAATGCTTATGCTTTGTTGTTGCACAAAATAATTGAATTAAATGAAATCTTCTTATGACAATGAATTATGTTGCATATTTAAATTTGTAATGCATGATTTATGCTTAACTCATTATGGTAAATATCTTGACTTCATCTATTATGTGCCATGAGTCCATTGTGAATATGTAATGCGCAATATAATTAAACGTGATTAAGCATGCTATAATTGTTTAGATACTCAATCTTGGATCATAGAAAAATGGATTAAGAATTTCATATAACTTTATTGTTTCCATGGCCTCAATGATTTTGTTCTCATCACATGCGCCTTATTACCTTGTCAATTGTCTATAATGATGCATTGAAAAATGTTTATTAAGCATGAATGCTTGAATTGTTATGGAACATATACACACTTTGCACTTTTTAAAATTCATTGTTGTTAATTGCCTTAAACGCATGTTTGTCTTTCTCTCAATGATTTAATCTTATGCTTGTTATGGCTATTACATGCTTGATGAGGAACATGTGCTAATTGTTAGACTATGGATATGTGTCAACGTATGTTTGTGCTATGCTTATTTGAACTTTGTGCTTTTTGATTATCACAAAAAGGGGGAGAACTTTGTGATAAACTTGAAGCTTAATTCATGCATGGTTTGAGGGGGAGAGTTTTTTGTATTATGCTATACTTGGTAAATCTTGTATGTGCTATGCATTTGTTAAGGGGGAGTCTTGTTTACTCACATTTCATGCATAGTTCATTTACAAGTTTATCAAGTTTTGTTGATCATGAATTTTTTGTAATATACATGCATGGTTTGAGGGGGAGAGTTTTTTGTATTATGCTATACTTGGTAAATCTTGTATGTGCTATGCATTTGTTAAGGGGGAGTCTTGTTTACTCACATTTCATGCATATTTCATTTACAAGTTTATCAAGTTTTGTGATCATCAAAAAGGGGAAATTGTTGAGCCTTAAACACATTGTTGAGTTTAATGCCTAATTTATCTCCGAATTATTTATGAGTTTTGATTATCAACAAAACTTGCATTTATTGTACTAATATGTCTACTTAGTGTACAATGTTAGATTGATAAATTGGTTGGGAAGACGAATCAAAGAGGACCCAAGTTACACAATGTCATTTGCGAGTTCATAGGACACCGTGGATTTTATCAAGGAAGCTAACGAGAGGAAAGACATCTATGAACGACGATAATTAGTGTTCAACACGTGTGTAATGATGTTGAAACAATATTTTATGATGATATGAAGACCCACAAACCAATGGTCCGTTGGTGGGCAAATTCTTATAGAAGCCACTTGGAGCGCAGTGTAATGTTTTGATTATATCTCTTGGCTCGATGCTCCGAATAATGTGAATCCAAAGAGGTTGGAAATCCAACTCAATATGCTAGATTTCATATTCAAACATCTCAGTCCAATTCGGATTGCATAATGGAGCAAAATGGCATGGAAGTCATAGCAAGTGCAGATTGTAGCAAGGTTTGAGCGGCTGTAGCATTTTGGGCATAACTTCTTCATACCTTAATGCAATTCAATGAATTTTTGTCCACACCTAGATAAGAGGAAGGTATACAACTTTCATGTTTACCACAATTTCCAGAAACGAGCTTAAGATGGTCGACTAGTGCAAAGTTCGAGAGTGCTGAAATCTGGCAGATAGTTTCAGGCGATCCGGGCCATCACCTCAGGCGATCCGAGCCATGCGTGCCAACGCCGCGCACCATCAACCTAGGCATTGGCACGCTGTGCGCATGGCGATCTGGATCACCCAAGGCGATGCCTGGAACGCCTGAGGTGATCCAGAATTGTTCCTACGGCAAATTTTTAAATGGCGATCGCCCCAGGCGTTGGGGACATCGCCTGAGGCGATCTGGGCCAGATTTGATCGTTAGAACGTGGCGATGGAGATCGCCCGAGGCGATGGCTGAGGCGATGCATGAGTGATTCAAGCCTTATGTATAGCAACGGCTAGTAGGAGCCTTGTGATCCTTCTACACTATAAATATGGATGTTTTGGATCAATTTAAAGACAAGAAACAAGTCTATAAACTACAAGAAAGCGTTGCTCATTCAAATTTATTCTAGCATTGCAAACTTCATACATTTGTATTGTATTGGAATTTGTAATTTATTTTTTGTGTGAAGTGCTTGTGTTCTTCTTGTCGTTACACCGTGAAGGTGTTATTTGATTTATTGTAAGATCATCCAACACCGACACAAGTTGGAAATTGTATAAGACATCAACAAGTGGAGTTGGTGCAAGGTTGTGGCTATCCTTGGAGCCCTTAAGGCCAAGAAGACTCGTGAAGAGTGTGGGTAACTCTGGAAGAGTTTTGTGTGGCTATCCTTGGATCCCTTAAGGCCAACAAGACTCGTGAATAGTGTGTTGTTCGTGAAGAGGTTTTTACTCGGGAAGAGTGTGTTGTGGCTAACTTGGAACCCTTAAGGCCAAGATCAAAGTTGTTCTGGTGGAACCTCGGTTGGACGTTTTCTAGCCTGGAAGAGGAGACGTAGGCGATTCATCGCCGAACTTCTATAACAAATTCTCGTGTTCTTTATTGCTTTATTTATATTACGCATTTATTTATTTATTCATTTTGTTTATTTGTCGATTGACATCAAGTCTTCCGCAGCGCAAACTCAACCTTTTGCAAATTCATTTTAAAACGCTAAAGTAGCCAAGGAACCCCATTCACCCCCCTCTTCGGTTCCAACAAAACATGAGTTAAATTACTTAGTGGCATGTGTTCTCCAAGTGCCATGTGATCATGCACATGCTCATGCACTAAAACATGTTCCACTAGTTGGTTGACTCATCCTAGTCCGGAACACCTGAATTCAAAGTCTATACTTTTGATTATTGCTTAATCGTCGTTAATCAGGATTAATTAGCATCGGGTCCTTACACATTTTATGTCTTTACTATACGATACACATTGTACAATGTATTGTCTACTCCATTTGAGAATATAATTCTTGCACATGAAATCGCTTTGATTCCACGCATCAACCGCATCCCTCTTTTGGCTGTCGGTTTCATCCTCCATGACAGTAGAAGCATCCTCATTGAGGGACCTTGCCAACCCCAAGGTTGCCAATTAAAATAGCATCTTTTGTTGCCACCGCTTGAAGTCATTTTCGTTGAACTTCTTTGGCCTTTCACCATGATGAACTAGAGCCGTTGTTGCACTTGAAGGATCATTTGTTGTTAATATTGTCTTAAGATTGTTATACAAAAACTTATGGGTGTGTATCTTAGGAATATTGCTCCGCTACTGTGCTAACAGTTCAATTGGCAATTTGTCTCTCAAGATACAACGACTATGATTTGTGATAAGAGCACTCCAAATCACAAATCCACAAACCACAAAGGTTTGAAAACACTCAAACTTGAAAAAGGAATGAGATGAACAAAATGCACAAGATTTTGCTCTTGAATATGAAGTGATTTTCGAATAACTGATTTAAATCATTCAACTTATTCTATATATTCTAGACCAAGTAATGTCACCCGGGGACACCAATTGGAGGCAACAATTCAGGAAAAAACGCATCAATACGTGAAGGGACGCACCCAACCCACAAAACTGTATAGGGCACGATCGATCTCCCAAGGGGTGTGATCGATCGCGCCCTTTATCTTTCGTCTACTGCCAGACGCGATTGATCGTGCCTGGAGTGGCGATCGATCGCTCCTGGCAGATTTTTGGCACCTCGTTTTTTTTCCAAATGTGCGATCGATCGGGCCAACATATGGCGATCGATCGTGGCCTCCAGTATACTTCATTTGGTCCTTGATGCTTATTTTCTAATTCTTTAAGCATTTTTCCAACATATGTACACTTATAGAATTTTATGATGATGAGATGTCAATAAAACTCAGAACTACATTTGAACTGGGGTCTGAGGACCTCAACTCGTATTTATAACTAAACAGTTACAAACTCTCATTGTTCCTAATTTAGCCTATCATAAATTAGTAAATAAGAAACTAGGCATATGCGCATAAAATGACACATATCATATTAGATGCTTGCAACCTAATTTTATTAACCTTATTCAGGTCATTTTACGTGCATGGGGCTAGTGCGATGTCACAGTTGTGAATTGTGGATGCTTGTCCCGACTCAATAAAGTTTGTTAGAACAAAAGTAATAGGCTCTTCAAAAGAGTTGAAAGGACTTGGATTTCCTTTTTGCATGAGCTTTACCGTAGCATTTGTTAAGGCAAATGGCAAAAGAAGAGTGATGTATATTTTACGTACATTTGTTGGATTGGGCTTTTCTTTTGTCCCACATTGAAAAAAGCAAATAAAATGGCCAACCATTTGACTATAAAAGAAGGCTTGGGGCCTTTGGTTTCAGTGCACCAGTCAATAGCTTATCTAGCAACCTTTGGCTTTAGATATATTTCTCTCTTGTTTTAGAATCTAGTAAAAGTCTTAGTATGCTCTGTGGTTGCAGCTGTGACTGAGCTTCCATATCAGAAAAGATTTTACTAGATGTCTTTCTTGTAAGGGGAGGGGTGTGAGTGATAAAGTGTGGCTAGTGGGAAAAGCTTTGTGGGTGTGTTTAGAGTGAGAAGATAAATTATGTGGTTGTAATAATTTTTCATATAGTGTATTTTCTTCTCTGGTCCTGGTGGTTTTTCTCCTGATTTGGGAGTTTTCCACGTTAAATCATTGTGTTGTTATTATTTCTCCTTTTGCTTGCTTTCCCATTAAAAGGTGCATCCTGTGGGTGAATTTGGAGGGTCAAATTCCCAACAACATTGTGGTTTGTGGGGTATATTTCTGATTTCCCATGCATTTATTATACCGCAATCATATTAAATCACCTTCTAAAAATCACCATTTCAAAAAAAAATTTCAGAACGAATTCATCTTCTTATTAAAAAATCAAATTGATAATCCATTCGACTTATGGATCGGATTTATGACCCATGATCCAAATCATATTTATATCTGAAGGGAATTGGACCATTAGCTAAACTAGCACCCTTGTATTTCTTTTTTTAAAAAAATAATCATTTTTGGAGTTAAGTCGATTTTTATATAAACCTATGAAAAGTTATATCGAGAATATTTGTAATTATATTGTGGTAGTTTGTAATTATTATTTGGATAATGTCTGATTTTAAAAAAAAAATGATGTAACTCTACTAGACATATTTGTAATTTGCATGAATAATATAATTTTTTATACAAATTATTTAGTAATTATAACAAATATATGTATAATTTATTTAATGAGATGGATAGTATGCTCATTTGAAAATTAAATTGTTTTGTGTAATATGGGTAGTCTCATCATTTAAAAAAAATGATCATACCCTAAAATCTTTAAATATCTGTAGATAAGTGAATTAACATGAAATATATAAAATGTGAATTGTCTCAAATCAATTCGATAAGAAAAATAATATCCCATTTATTTTCTCTTTTAAAAAAAAAAAAAAATTTCTACCTCCGTTCAATGTTCATCACATATTTCCACATATTTTAAGCGTATTAATGCATGGAGTGCTCTGGTAGAAAAATTCAGTAGTATTCATGATATTCACAACCATCAGTGGATTGTAAAACGATAGTTTATACTCTTGTGATTTGGAAAGATGTATTTTGTCCCATGTGGTTTTCAAAATAGACATTTTAGCTCTAAAGTTTGCAAAACATAACACATTGCCCTCTTATAAACGATGTGTTTTGCATCTATTCACAAATCACATGGGTAAACTGTATATTTTCAAAACATTGGGGTAAACTGTTGGTAACAGTTTCATTAAACAACTTCATTTATGGTCCATAACACTGTCACATAAAGTGTTCACATTCAATTCATCCCTCCATGTTTCATTACCGATGAAATAAAAGCTCTATGATGGTTGAGCCTATAAATCCATATGGTTGGGTCCCTAAATCAACAATCTCATACACATCATCTAAGAGAGATTGTGAATGTTTAGAAGACCCAATAAACTAGAAAAGAAAAGTATTTCTCAAGCAATAAGAGTAATGGCTGGAGATATTAATCAATTTTAATCCGCATTTGATCTAATAAAACATGTTTAGATCATATAAAAATACTTACGGTTGGTATCGGAGCATGTATTACGTCTGCCCTGCCCTGTTTTGCTCACTGCCGTGGCTTAAGAAATTATTTATGAAATTTTTGAATCCATGTTTCTTGTGTTTTTTTTTTATAAAGAATAAGGTTAGAAACCATTAGGAATTGGATTTCTAACTTTTTTGGGGATTAAAATGAAACTTTGATGTCCAGAAAGCATGAAACCGCTGGGTCTCAGTTGGATTGAAAATGAGCCAGCTGAATGTTAGGGACGATGTCTGTTTATGTTTTGTTTCGGAAACAAACAAATAAAGAAGAAAGTAAAGCAATTTCTGACTGACGTCCCTTTATTGCAAAATCATTGTTTGAATGACATCCTATAGGAAAAATTACCAAAAATATCATATAGTTTGGTCCAAATTTCACTTTGCAATCATCGTTTGAACAATTATAGTTTACATAGTCAACTTTCATGAACTGTAACAATTTGCATCCTCTTGACTCGATTTTATGTTTTTATCAAAAAATTATTGATGCATTTCAGCATCACCTTACATATTCAAACTTAGAGCAACTTAAACTAATAATTGCAAGTTTTTAAAAAATCAAAATAAATATTTGAAGTGTCAAAATTTCATTTTACGTAATCGTTAACTAGAGAATTTCGATATTAAAAATATTATTTTTTATTTTTTAAACATTTGGAATAACCAGCTTGAATGGATCTAAGTTTGAGTATGTAAGACGATTATCGAATGCGGCGATGTAAATGTCACGCCCCGGGCCCAGGCCCGTGCAAGCGCGACTGCACAATGGGCTCCTATAGCAACTACTCTGTATCCGTCCTCGCTCTACGAAAATGGTTAACCCAAGTTGCTATAATAGTCCATTGTAAGCCTTTATAAACCACTTTAAATTTTCATCCACAACCAATGTGGGACAAGGGTATTACAATCAGCCCTTCTTTTAGAACGCGACGTCCTCGTCGCGACCTAACTCATCGATCCACCGGCACCGGGAATCTAGAGTTGGCTCCTACAGGTTCAAGAGGTGGCTCCCGTCATGTAGCACTTTTCCCCGCAGGTTCAAGAGGTGGCTCCCACGCACGTGGCACTTTGCCCCGCAGGTTCAAGAGGTGGCCCCCGTCGTGTAGCACTTTGCCCGTTTAGGCTCAAGAGGTGGCTCCCACGCACCTAGCACTTTGCCCCGTATAGCACTTATCTCCCGGTGTTGTCTGCCGGTGACCGGCTCTGATACCATTCTGTCACGCCCCGGGCCCAGGCTCGTGCAAGCGTGACTGCACAATGGGCTCCTATAGCAACTACTTCGTAACCGTCCTCGCTCTACGAAAATGGTTAACCCAAGTTGCTATAATAGTCCATTGTAAGCCTTTATAAACCACTTTAAATTTTCATCCACAACCAATGTGGGACAAGGGTATTACAGTAAATCTTTGATAAAAATACATAATCGAGTCAAGATGATGTAAAGTTACAATTCATCAAAGTTGAGGATGTAAACGGTATTTTCAAAACAATGGTTGCAAAGTGAAATTTGGACCAAACTATATGATGTTTTTTTGTAATTTTCCCTAATAATAATAAAAATTATTTCCTTCCATAAAAAAACAAAAGGATTTTATACTAAAAATTATTTTTCTGGACAAGGGCTTCATAACTTACGGTGCGATATTCAAATGTTGTTTCATGTTATTGTTGTTAGCATATGTGCCCTACAAGCCAAAAGTTGGCATGTTGGACTTTATGCACCCAAACCCATTAGTGACTCATTAGCACCTATAAATATATAGCTTATGTCCCTTAAACAAGAACAAGACAATTCTTAAAATTCTTAGTCACATAATTCTCGTCGTAGAAAGACTAACACCAAACTAGCACTGGCGTTGAGATCGTGGATCTGGTCATGTTGTTTGGACTCGAGGGATCACCACTATCAGATTCACATCGGTGAACGGTAATATCTTTTTGTGAATTTATTTTTGATATTTGCATGTTTATATATTAATCAGGCGCGATCATCCGTCATTGGGTCTAGATCTGTTTACTGTTTTATTTCCGCTACGTTTGGATCTGACACCTGGGGTTCGAAACCCAACAGTGGTATCAGTTGCGCTTTCATTAATGTATTAAATAACTAATTTTTATTAGATCGTTTCCACGTGATACTAATTGTGTTAGATTTTCAGAAATTATTATTCCGAAAAAATATAGAAATTTGATTGAAAAGAATTTTAATAGAGACCCAAAAATCAACCTTGTCTGGAAATTGTTTCCGACCCGACCTTCACCAAAAATTTTGAATAGTATCCATGGATGGACGCGCACAAAATCGCACAGCGATGTTCATGAAACGTTCGCACATCTCTGTTCAGCGGCTATCGGTGCGCGGTCTGTCTTCTGTGTGCGGCGTGAAGGAAATTTGTGCAAACCTCTGCAATTGTTGAATATGGGAGCGCCATGGAGTTTTCGCCACTGAAATTTTTGTTCAGGCGTGGGATGAAAATGTTTCCGCGTGCGTGAGACTCTGGTGAACGGCTGGACGTGAAGGGAGCGAACCATCGCACATCTCCTCTCAGAGCAAGGGTGGCGACACATGCTATGGTTATGGTTTCGGAAATCCTAGCCGCCACAATTCATCAAAGGAGATGATGAACAGTAAACCCTAAATTTGATTTTAGGGATGATAAACAGTATTTTTTGGAATTTAAAAAAAAAATTGAATTGTGTTATATCCGAAAATAGGGTATTTTGGGTTGAAATTAATTTTCTAATTTCGGATCCAAATTGTTTGGAGTCCATAAATTATTTTGGGTCATTTTAGATGTTTTGTCCGGATTAATTATTGAAATAATAATCATAATAATTATCAGACGACCAAAAAAGAAAGGCTCCGCGTTCTCCAAGTGGTTGATCTTTTAATTTATTAAGTGTAAAATAGAGATTTTACAATTAATTAAAAATGTAATCAATTGAAAAATTAAATGAAAATGTTTCATTTAATTTGTTGATTATGTTTTGATTAGTATTATGATTTGAAGGTAAAATAATGATTTTACCAAGTAATTGAAAATTTAATTAATTGAAAATTGAATGAAAATGTTTCATTTAATTTGTTACTTTTATTTTGATTAATATGATTAAAAAAAAGTAAAATAGAGATTTTACCAATTAATGAAACTTAATTAATTAGAAATTAAATAAAATTGTTTTATTTAATTTGTTAATTTTATTTCCATTTAATGATGTGATTATTGGGGAAACGATAGAATAAATTAATTATTGTGATCTAATTACATGTGATGTGAGTAGTTCAATTACATATGATGTAATTGTTTAGTTTAGTGTTTAATTACATATGATGTGATTGTATGGTTGATGATTACACGCTTTGACCAATGTGTTTAGATGAATGTTTAGGTTTTAATTACATATGATGTGACTACATAGTATTGTATTTACGTGCATCACCTTAGACAGACATGTAGGGTTATGCCAAATCGCGAAACAAATATTTTGGGAGTTGCATATGATGCAATTGTGATCTACCTTTAGTATCATGAGGCCGGTGGGCCCACGTCGAGCCTATAATGAGCTAGTTGGACTCCAAGCCCACTAAGAAAATATGATTTTTCGTCCATTTGTCAAGAGGGAGATGAATTCAAAAAAATTTTAGTGGGAGCATTCAATAACTATAAGTCCATAGTTTTTGAATTAATTAATAATCAAATGATTTGCTTATATTTTATGTTTATTCTTAGTATTATGATGGCCGCTTTACATCAATTCTCGATACAAACAAATTAATCGAACCAAATTATCCTGATTGGCTATTAATTTTAAAAATAGTGTTTGCTTCTGAAAAGTTGCTTTATATCCTTGTTGGGAAGCTTCTTGTTGAAGTGTCTCTTGGTTCGTCTGATGAAGATATCACCTCACTTGAGAAGTGATTGTATGATTATCTTGAGACAATGTGTTATATGATAACACCAATATCTGAATTTCAACATAGATATGAGGAATTTGCTCACACTATTGATATTTTCCAACACCTGCAAATGTTATTAGGTGAACAGACGCGATTATTGAGACTCACAACTTCAAAAGATGTATTTTCATTTCACCTGCAAGATGGGGCTTTGGTCTATGAGCATGCTGTAAGAAACCATCTCTTGTTGAGAAATTGGAAAATCTGAATGTGACAATATCTCATTAACTGGATATAGATTTGATCTTATAATCAAAATGTTGGAAACTCATTAGTGCTTGATGCAAAGGAGAAACATGTTCTTCTTGTTAAATATTCTACAATTGGTGGGAAGTATTCAAGGATAAAGTAGATGAAGAGAAATGGTTCCGGAACTCAAAAGACGAAAATGAATATAGTAGTAACTAAAAAGGAGAATCAACTATGTTTTCCCCGTTGGTCACTCGAGCAAAATAGCAAGGAATACCAAGACTAAAAGTGTTCTATAAAGGGTATGTTTTATATTAAAATTAATGTTTCTATTTGTTCTACTTCTTTGGTATATGATGCCAGATGTGCTCACATCTTTGCAAAGAGTTGCATATGTTGAGAAAAGTAGAGAGCTCTAGGAAGGTGACACCTACCTGAGGCTAAGTATTATAGCAAGAGTTGTAAAAGTTGTTTTGAAACATTTATTTAATGTAAAATATTAAACTGGTTTGGAACTAGTTTTGAAAAATTATTTATTGTTTCATATTCAATGAACATATTGTTCCTTTTTTGATAGAGTACCATCATTTTAAATTTGCAAATATGATTTGCAGTATTTTTAAGAATGAACGTTTTATTGAATCTGATGAACTTATGAACAATTAGTATAATTATGTTTAAAGAATATAAAAGGATGATAACATAAGCCCACATATCTTTGGCATGTATTGATGGCCTTTTGAATTTGATTCATATGGATGAATGTGAAGCACTAAATGTTAGTTCAAGATAAAAATGAGTTATCTTAAGAGAATGTTATTCTCTCCCAGTAGCTTTCTACAGTTACATATTTGTTGAACATAATTCATACAAATGCAGTGATCAAAACTCCATAAACGATATGGACTGAAAAAGAAAATCCAAATATAGATTTGATATTGTTCTGCTTATATGAAGCAGCCAGTGGAAGAAAAGTTGGATAGTTGATCCATCTTTTATGCTATTTTGTGGACATTTATATTATCAATTGGACAAAAAGTGTGTTTCGCAAGTAAAATCTTTCTAGAGAAAATGTTTCTATTAGAAAAGAATGACAAGACTTGAAAGGATTCAAGAACCACACACCACTTGAAAAGAGGAAACTGTGAAATTAATTGAGTCAATCATAACCTTTGAAGTACACACATCAAGGGGACCTGAAAGTATTTCAAGAACTCCTGATAGATTGAATTTTACTCCTAGAAAGTAGTCAAATGATTTTGACCATGGATGTGATCCTAGGACTTTCAAGAAGATTATGTTGGACATCGATTCGAGACATTGACAAGACGCTATGAAATCCTAAATGGACTTCATATAATCTAATAAGGTATGGACCTTAGTAGATCCTCTTGAAGAAATTGTTCTCATTGGCTGCAAATGGATCTACAAGCGAAAGCTTGGAGTATATGGGAAGGAAGCGGCCTTTAAAGCTTAACTGATGGAAGCGGTTATTCTCATAGGCAAAGAGTTGTCTTTGAGAAATTTTTTCATCGGTTGTGATTCTAAAGTCTATTCGGATTTTATTAGCTATATCTGCAAATTGTGAATATAAGATATGGCAAATGGATGTGAAGACAACATTTCTCAATGGTGATATTGAGGTAGAAATGTAGCAGCCAGAGGTGTTCACAACTACGAGGAGTAAGCAAAATATTTGCAAACTCCAGTGGTCCATTTATAGGCATAAAAAGGCGTCCCAAAGTTAGAACTCCCGTTTTGATAGCATTATCAAAGTGTTTGGTTTTGTTGAAAATTCCAGAAGTATCATGTGTGTACAAAAGGGTTAGTGGGAGCGCAGTTATATTTCTAGTGCTTTAAGTTGATGATATCCTACTCATTATGAATGATATTGGAGTAATCAATTAAAGCATGATTATCTACTAATTTCTCTATGAAAGATTTGGGAGAAGCATCCTATGTTCTTGGCATAAGGATATATATGGATAGCTCTAAATGATGCTTGAGATCTCTCAATGTACGTACATAAACACTATGCTAAAAGGGTTTAGCATGAAACAGTTGAAAAAGGGGTAACATCCCAATATGTCATAGTGTTCATCTCTCGAGGTCAATGTGCATTAAATTGATTAGTAGAGAGAAAAGATGACATTGGTACCTTAAGTTCGACTATTGGCAGCATAATGTATGCTATTTTATGTACTCGACCTGATGTGAACTATGTTCTTAGTGAATGAGCAAACATTAGGCAGATCCCGGTGAAGGTCACATGAAAACTGTAAAACTAATCCTCAAGTACTTATGAAGAACTTAGGATATGTTCATGGTTTTTGGATCTGTAAATGGAGAAATAAAAGTATGATGTTAGTTTTCAGTCGGATGAAGATGATTCCAAATCGATGTTTGGATTTGTATTTAAGCTTAATGATAGTGTCAAGCAAGACACCACATCGAATTCCACCATTGAAGCTGAATATATTGCAGCATATGATGCAACAAAGATGCAGTTTGGATATGAAATTTCATCCAAGAGTTGGGTGTAACTTCTAGTGCGGTTGACACAGTCCATGTGTACTGTGACAACAATTGAGCTATAACGAATAGCCAATATCTCATCAGAAACCAAACATATATTGAGAAAATATCATCTAATGAGAAAGATGGTAGATGCCACATCCTTATCGAGAGAGTTGCTTCACAAGAAAAATGTAGCATATCCACTAACAAAGCCTTTACGATGATTTGTCTATCAGACATCTTGGGAAGATGGTCTTGAGACACATGAGTAGTTGGCTTTGGGGAAAGTTAAAGGTATTGTTGTCATATGTAATTAAGTAAATCAATAGTTGATTGACTGTACTTATAATCTTATTATGACAAATCTTTGTTTGAATATTAATATAGATGGCACTTCTTCATCTGTTTACCCATGCATCTTGATGCATTGATGAAGTCCTTGAGATTGCTATAGTCCATAGAATGTGGTTACGCATATGATGGTGACCATGAAATACATTCTCGGCTGCGATTTCTAAATGTTCCTGGTCGATGAGCCTTCGAGAATGGGATATCTATATATGCTCGTTAGAGAGTGGTATTCATGATGTGTCTAGTATAGTGCGTCGCGTTTCATCGGCATTGGCTTGGAGAAGTCGGCACACATGAATAGGTGCTCATTATGAATGATTTCACTGAACGACCCTACTCAGAATTCTATAAGTGGTTACCATTTGTCGAGTATAGAATTCCTAGTCATAGTTGTGCACCATTACTCCTCATGACCCGAGGCGTCATTGAGGTCTTGACAGATAGTTGTGTACTTTGATTTAATGACTGATCACATGTGGGTCATAAAGTTGCTATTTTGGGTATTCAATGATGCTGTCAGATGCCTATGATTGTCGTTGGGGATTCACCACTGGTCTTGATGAATCAGGATGTCCTACATGTTTTTCTGTATATGATTCAAGGAATCTCTGGCCAGAGTGGGTAGTACCTGTGAAAAATGTGTTTTTCATATACGCATACAATGAATCATATAACGTGAAACAAATACATAGTTATTGAAATCATAAGGGGTCTCAATCAACCAATGCCCTTGATTCAATCGGGACATATTGAGTGAAAGTAGTGTACTACACGATAACCATGATTGGCAGGTTCTCGTACGTTGCTAGTCATTTGTATCTAGGTCTTTGTGAAGCGCAGATGTTAGGCGCTACCCACGATCGGTAGGTTGTTGCTGAAATTATATTTCGGTCATTGTCTATTAAAGGAGTTTAATTGACAATGAGACATTCATGGTAAGCCCAAAGAAGTTGTTCACAAAGGTTGTGATCCTACTGCTATGATACACTTGAGCCTCACAGAGTTACAAGCAACCGGCCGCCGATCTGCCGATGAGAATCGAGACTTAAATGTTAAGTGCTCAAAATGATGTGATTGATGTTTAAGGGATGTGTTTAATTTTTGAAAAAATCCTCACTTTAGTGGAGTTTCTATATTTGAAAATGTTTCATCTCTAGAAAGTTCTAAAATTAAAACATTTGATAAATCTATGTCTCATAATAATGTACAACGGTTTTACTTCAAGTTGTTCAATCGGATTGAGCTACTTGGATTATGAGTTTAGGGCTCGTGTGTTGGCTTTTGGGCAAGTTGGAGATTGTTAGCATATGTTGTAAGGACACCAAGCCCTTAACCCTTAATTAGTGTATTAACCACTATGTGTGGCACATGCTTTCAATAAAAAGTCAATCGGGAAGCTCAAATGATGCTTACAAAATTCCTTTAATATTCAACGTTATAAGATCATCTCTACTAACATATAGACTCATAGAGTTGCCCATTACCATCCCCATTTTGCCACTTTTCACATTGTGGACTTTTATAAAAATTTGGGCAGAGTCTCCCCGTAAATTGAGCTATCCCAAAACAAAAGCACATCATATAATATAATTCCCGGCCAGGGAATACACAATACCCAACAGAATACTGAACACAAAGTAAATTCCCAGCCAGGGAAGACACCACACATAAGACGACAAAAGTGGGTTTCAACACCCACATAATACACTAACGACTCTCATATCATTAGCAATTCTACCACAATTGCATGCAACATATAATGAAAGAGAGAAAGGCTCATGCCTTTATATACAACCCATATACAAGAATATCCATGCTCACAAGCGAGCATCATAAATGTGTATATAAACCTCGGGTGTATATAAGCACTCTATACGATACCGTGCTCCATCAAGCCCTGGTACCACGATCCTGTGAGTGCATCCAATCAACAGCTCGAGCCCAGCTCCATACCCATTGACGCACCTGTTCACCTGCCCCAAACGAGACAGCCCCCAACGGGGTGAGCATACCAATACACAAAATCTCATAATCACAATAATGAAATTCATAATTTACAACACAAGTAAATATTAATGAATTTTAAATGATACTCCCTGGATGGCAACATCCTCATCCGGGATTCCGTGTACTGTCCCTGTTCTCACAATCATCAAACTCATCAAATCTCATAAATCAGTAAATCAACACATTGATTTAACTCATAGCATGCCTGATTCTCAAGTATCAATAATCAATGATTCCAAGTTCATTATACATACAAATATAGATATCTCAATATCTAGTACTGATTTCTCAATTTCGCTATCAATCATAGATAGCTCAAATGCCTAGCATTTATTTTACCAATTTTCCATTATACCTAGACATCTCACATGTCTTATAATGAGTACATGATCCCATGATCATTCTCAGGCATCTCAAATGCCGTACAATAGTCATATAGGCCCAGTACCCCATATATATCAACACATAAATATAGCCATGCGCACAACCATCGATGAAGTCAATATACATTATGCATTTCACAAATGCTCTCATATAAAGTAATGCTCGTACGTCGCACGTACCTTAAATCTCCGAAGTCTGAGCCAAACCTTGCTCGAGTTCCATGCTCCGAGGAACGATGTGCTAACACGATAAATTAATTCACAATTAATTACGAACATGCAACCCATGCTCAAGCACACCCATAACCCTCAAAAATATTGTCAACCCACGACAATTAACCATTATCGAAAATTGCTCAAGAACACCCCACAAATTTTCGAACCTTCACAACACAAATCGAACCCAAACTAAACATCATAATACATCTAAAACATGTAATAAATCTATCAAGAGCAAGGACCATCACCCCTTGCCAAAAACCCCCAAAAATTCGAACTCAAACCCCTCAAACAGCAAGAAATTCGAACCAAAAGCCAAGCAATTTTCGAACCAAAACCTCACTCAAACAGCAAGAAATTCGAACCAAAAGCCAAGCAATTTCTTTGAACCACAAAGCAAGAAATTTTCGACCCAAACTAAGCACCAAAACGCCCCAAAAACACTGGAAGAAAAGCCCCAAAAATCGTACCAAAATCGAGCCACAAAATCGAACAGAATCCAGTGACGAACCCTAGCGCTTTCTGCAGAAATCCGAGCTCAAATCGCGACCAAACTTCGAATTGTTGGTACGGGGAGGTGCGCCTGGAAGAGACGAAGCTGGCGGCGGGTCGGACGCGCCGAACGGCGGCCGGACGGCGGCGGGCGCGGCGTTTGAAGCCGCCGGGGTCAAAACAGACGGGAAAACACGCGGGTCGGGGAGAGAGAAAAATGGGAAAGGTGGGGGAAAAATGGTTCCGATAATTAAAATCTCGGGTTCAACTGGTATTTATAGCAAAAATACCCCGAAATACTAATAGCCCCACAAATACATCATGATTCATTAAAAATCATCTGTTTTCCAAAATTCTCTCTCTAACTCAAAAACCCCCTACCGGTGCCCACACCAAGCACCCGAGATTCTGAGTCACACTAAAAACCCAACTCACAGGTTTTCACCGAAATGAGAATACGATCTCAACCTCGGGATCCAACGATCCCAACTACTAGACGAGCCCGGAAGGCCCAACACCTCGATTAAACTCCAATTGCCACGTAAAACAACTTTAGGGGTTATTAACACTCCGGGATTAACATCTCTAATCCCTGGTCATCACATATGTGTCCTACAAGCCAAAAGTTGGCATTTGAGCTTTATGCACCCAAGCCCATTAGTGGCTCATTAGCACCTATAAATTTATAGCTTATGTCCGTTAAACAAGAACAAGACAATTCTTAAAATTCTTAGTCACATAATTCTCGTCGTAGAAAGACTCACAACAAACTAGCACTGACGTTGAGATCGTGGATCTGGTCAGGTTGTTTGTACTCGAGAGATCATTGCTATCAGATTCACGTCGGTGAACGCTAATCTCTTTTCGTGTATTTATTTTTTATATTTGCATGTTTATATATAAATCATGTGCGATCGTCCGTCCCCGGGTCTAGATATGTTTGCTGTTTTATTTCCACTGCATTTAGGGGTTGGAAACCTAACAATTGTGTGTATTAATGAAACGACAGTTTGCTTACTTAGCAACATAAGTTTATAATAATGGTATTGTTTTACACTATGCATGGCAGAGCTTTTATAACAATGTTATAATTTAGGTAAACTCATATATTTTTATGGTGTAGTTTTATGTGCTAAAATTATTTATTTTATTGGTTGTATGTATTATTCTTTTATTATTATTATTATTATTATTATTATTATTATTATTATTATTATTATTATTATTATACATGCAATATTGAGTTAAATAATTTGTACACCAATTTTGTGTTAATGTTGCCTATGGTTTTTGTGCAATATATATGAGCATATTTGTGAATTAAATTGAATGTTGCGTGATCCATACAATTTTAATAATTAGGGAGTAGTCACAGCATCTCTAATTATGCAAAATTATATATTAAGTGTTTTAGGATCACATCATGACATTAATTGTAATTAGTTGTATTTAATATAATAAATCTTCCCATAGGAATTTGTATTATATTCGTGCTTAATTAGGATATAATGTCAATTAAGTTTCCTATTTATCCACAGGAATTAGGAAAGTAAGCATAGTTTGATAGTTTTATCATATAGTTATTAATGAATCTACTTGAGTATGACTTTAGCCCACATGCAAGTTTCGTATATGCATATTTTATAAGCATGATTTTATATTGGTAAAACATGAATTATGTTAATTAGTTTCAATTTTGGATTATAAGCATGTACGGCAATTTTTTGTGGAGTTATGCAATCTGTGAATTTCTCTGATATTAAGTGTGATATTCCCGAACTAAAGGGTGATAACTATAAAGTATGGAAGGGGTGAATTCTTCTTCATTTAGGGTGGATGGACATTGATTATGCCATAAGAAATGACGAACCGCCTCCTACTAATAAAATCAGCATTCCTGATGAGGTTGATCTTTATGAAAAGTGGGAGCGATCTAATCGCCTCTGCGTCATGTTCATAAAGACTAAAATCTCCGCTGCTATTCGAGGTTCTGTCAAAGAGCATAAAAATATCGAGGCATTACTGAAGGCTATTGATGAGCAGTTTGAGACTTTAGATAAAACACTAGCCAACACTTTAATTATGAAGTTTTCATCCATGGGGATCACTACTATGAAAGGTATGCGTGAGTATATCATGCAAATGAGGAATCAGCTCAATTAAAGACTCTTGCGGCTGAGATGTCTGAGTCTTTCCTTGTGCACTATATTTTGAACACTCTCCCATGTCAATATGGACCCTTTAAGATATTATGCAACACACATAAGGATAAATGATCAATTAATGAACTTATGACCATGTGTGTTCAAGAGGAGGGAAGACTGACAATGGAAAAGAGTAAAATGCGTTTATTGCAACGGAAAGAAAGGGCATAAATCAAGCCAAATGGAAAGGGAAATGTAAAATACCGCCCCAAGGTGGAATCAAAAAGGAATCTAAGTGTTTCTTCTATAAAAAGAAGGGACACAAGAAGAAAGATAGTACCAAATTCAAGAAATGGCTTGAGATGAAAGGTAAACCAATCTCATTTGTCTGTTATGAATCTAATATGATTGATGTTATTTATAACATATGATGGATTGATTTTGGTTCTACAACCCATATTTCGAATACCTTGCAGGGTATACAAAACCTAAGGAAACTAGTGGAAAGTGAGCAATGTATTTATTCAGGAAACAAAATGTGCTCACATGTGGAAGCGTTGGAACATGCAGTCTAGTTCTAACCAGTGGTTTTATTTTGAAATTATAAAAGACATTTTATATTCCATGTTTTTCTAGGAATTTAATTTCAGTTGCAAGACTCGTACTATTGGGTTATTTCTTTAATTCTCATAAACATCTTTCAGTTTATATTATAAATCTCATATTGTTGGGAATGATACATTGTCTGATAGTCTTTTCTCTATTGATTTACAAAACAATGCCACTTATAATACTATGCATGTTTACACTAGTATGAAACAATATGTTATGAATAAGGATTCCTCTATTTGTGGCACTGGAGATTGGTCATATCTCCATAGATAGGATTAAGAGATTAGTAAATGATGAAGTAATTAGTACTTTGGATTTTACTGATTTTAGTACTTGTGTGGACTGCAATAAAGGAAATCAGACCAACAAGTCTAAGAAAGGTGCTAAGAAGAGTACAAACATATTAGAGATCATGCATTCAGATATTTGTAGTCCGGTAACGGACTCGAATGGTCCGAAGTAGAGAAACAATGCGAAAAGCAAATTAAGATCGTAAAAACAGATAGAGGTAGAGAATATTATGGTAGATACACCGATGATGAACAAGCATCTGGTTCATTTGCGAAATTTCTTCAAAAGATGGGATAGTTTCCCAATACACCATGCCTGATTCTCCGGACCAAAATGGTATAGCAGAAAAAAGAAATCAAACTTAATTGGACATGGTGAGGAGTATGCGAAGTAACTCCAAGCTTCCTGAATCCTTGTGGACTGATGCTCTTAAAACGACAGTGTATATATTAAACCCAGTTCCAACAAGGCTGTCTCAAAGACACCATGTGAATTATCCAAAGGTTGGAAACCGAGTTTGCAACATATAAGTGTATGGGGATGCCAATCTGAAGTAAGAGTTTATAACCCACAAGAAAAGAACCAAGGACCATTAGTTATTTCATTGGATATGCCGAAAGGTCTAAGGGTTATATATTCTATTGTCCATCTCGTAGCACTAGGATTGTGGAATCAAGAAATGCGAAGTTTTTTTAGAATGACTTGATCAGTGTGAGCGATCAATTCAGGACATTGTTTCTGAAAGGAATCATATTAATGCTCAAATTTCAACTTCAAGTAGATTGATTATCATTGGCAACACTCCTCAAGTTCAATTGGGTGTTGGACAACCAATAGTCAAAATCCCACAAGCTGCTGACAATATTCCAATAGATCAAGTGTAAGGCCTCACTACCTTAAGTGCGGATTAAAGGCATAAGAAGAGCTAAACATACATCTAACAGAGTATAAGGTTCATGTTGATGCCTTGAGCTTTAAGGATTACAGTGCCAAAAATATCCAAAATGATTAGTTACATTCCCAGCAAAATGAATGTTAATGCTATAGCTTTGCACTACTCCTATAGTAAAGACTATACAAAAGTAATCATGTCCTTCTATACCAATAGCGCTCCTCACAAGCTCACCGCATCAACCCGGTCCTTAGCCCTCCGTGCCCAAAAGCTCCTACAGGAACAACCCCAAAATCATGAGCATATAATAAACCATAACCATACCAATAAGATTATGATATAAAAATGCATAACCGTGAATGCAAATCACTTCTTGTATTATATGCACTTAAAATCCCTTTGGTTGTCCTTGTATCACATTCCTAATAAACAGATTATAATACCAATAATGTATGTCATTACATGCACCAGTTCCATCGATACCAATAACCATTTTCCAAGTCTTATTATATCAGTGGCAAAATACCCCTCGCATTGACATTAATATCCCTCGCTTCGACATATTAGCGGCATAATATCCCTCGCAATAATATGACAATGTCATTATCCTTCGCTTCGACATATTTGCGAAAAATATTCTTCATCGCTATAATATGACAGCGGCAAGTATTCTATCATCACTTCGACATGAAGGCGACAAGTATTCTTCATTCGACTTACAATCACATGCACCAATGCATCCAATATGTGTATGCAACCATAATGCATAACCCAATAAATATGTGCAACCATAATGCATAATCAAATACGTAAAAATATATTTTACCGTCCGATGCCCGTACGTCTCACTACGTACCTTTGTTCCAAAAAAGTGGAAATTGTGTAGGACTTTATCTCCTTGGTTGTGTTGCCACCTGGGAAGGTTCTACACAATCACACAATCCAATATTAATAGCCAATTTATAAACCAATACCAAAATTCTAACAAAATAACCAAAATATCAAAATTTGGCATCTCGCGATCGATCGCCATCAAGCCTCGATCGATCGCGAGATCCAGCTGCCATGCAATTCAAAATCTGTACACAGCGATCGATCGTCAAGTTTGGAGCGATCGATCGTGAGACTCACCGATCGATTGCCCCAACTTGGCGATCGATCGCCAAATGCTTCTGTTCGCTACTGCTTCGTGCGATTGATCGATGCGTCCTGTATCGCGAAAATGCACCATTTTTGTCCATTTCATCCCCTCCAACCCATCCAATACATAAAAACCAAACTCCATCCATACCAAAACACCAATATTACACTATAACAACCATCAATAGCAACATAATCCAAAAACCAACCAAAACACCACATTCCCAAAATCAAACTCTTTTAAATCCCTAAAACACAAGCCCATTTCAACACAAATCATAATAAAACCATACGAGGAGGGATTCATACCACTTTAGGCTTCAATTCCTACCAAGAATCCAACAATGCAAGCTTTGTGATGTGACTAGAAATAGACACATCTATTGCGTTTAATTGGTTACGATTTGGTATGTTTTGATGGCTAATTTGATACATATGCTACCTAATCGTATATTTGTGTAATTGTAGGTGGAATCGAAGAAATTGAGCTAACTAAGGCGAATAAAGGTCAAGAAAAGCATTGGAGCTAATAAGGACTCAACATAGATCAAGAAAAGGCTAAAAATGTAATTTTAATGGAGGCGATCGACCGCATGGAGGAGGCAATCGATCGCCTATGGACAGAAAGTTGGGCAACAAAATTCACGAAGTGGCGATCGATCGCGAGAAAAGAGGCGATTGATCGCCTGAAGAAAATCGCCGAAAAAAATAGCTAGCGATCGATCGCCACCTTATGGCGACCGATCGCCAGCGGTGTTTTGGAAAGATTGGCAACTTGATTTCTTTCCTTCCTACATAGACTCTAACCTACCCCATCAGCCACCATACCTCTTGTAACTTGAGATTAGTCTCTTTTAGAGAGAATTCAGACCTTAGAATATATTTTTGAAGTTTTAGAATAATTTTTCTTTCAATTTTTGTAAAGACGCTCGAAGAACGGAGACGGAATCAACAAGCCGGAATCGTACTTCGCTTAGTAACTTTCTTTTCTTTTGATTGTTTGATGTTTTTAATACAATTTTTGTTAGTTTTAGATTTAATTATGCAAGGCTAAACACCTTGATTATTGGTTGAGGGATACATGCCTTTGGAATAGAAAGACTTGTGAAAATTTTGATTTGATTGTTGAATTTTCAATTCGATTTCAATTTGTTTTTCAGATTATGATTCTTATGATTGTTGTGTTTGATTGATAGATTGACCACTTAGTAATCACATGCAATATCTAATGCTAATTGAGAAGCAACTAAGATTGATAATTACCAGCTGTTGGTGTTATTAAATTCTTAGGAAGAACGATTGGATAATTAATTCCAACGGCTGTAGTTCTTATTAATTAGATTCATCAAGCTTACTAGTTTTGAAACTATCATTGATTTAGCCTTAACGGCTGTAGTTTTGGTTAAAGAATTGATAAGAGTCGAATTGAATGCTGTTTTCTTTTTTACCACGATTAAGGTAAGTAAGGAATTAAATTTTCAATTGTTGAATAATTGAATGAATTTATAAGTTTAGTAATTTGATGATCAAGTGAATGATTTCCAAAGGTAAAGTTGACCGAAAACCAAGAATCGCTTCTTAATATTGATAAACTAGTTAATTGTTTGCTTCCGTTTAATTTAGTTATAGTTAAAGAAATTTGATAACCCCCTATTTTGATACTTGTTAGCATAAAAGTATTCACTTTCCTGTGGGATCGATCCATACTCACGCTACTACATATTTACTGTTATTAACTTGAGAGGGTTAATTTGGGCGTACGCGATAAACGCTACCACTTTGTAAAGTTTCCTCCTCTTTTCTCCTCCAAAATCGATTTTTGGGTTTATTTTGGGGGAAAGGGTTTGAGAGTGATTTGGTTAAAGAGTGATGGGGAAAGTGAGGGTAATGGGGAATAAGGGGTTTAATTAAATATGGCATCCAATAATTAGCATGAAGTATAAAATACCCCAACATGATATTTTAAAAATATTTACCAATAAATGCACCATAACCCCAAATAAACATGCTTTTCCAAAATAATTAATACCCACCCCAAATAACCATGCCAAAACTCAATTTCCACAACATGCAACACATGCACCCTGAAATGTACTACCAGGTCATGCTCATCGCATAACTACACATTCACCACCATAATTAATTTAACATTGTATTAAACACATAAACATAATTAATGGCCCAAATGCACATAATTATTTCAGGGATATCACATCAAGATGTTCAAGAATTGCCAGAAATTATTGAAGATCTGATTGAACAACATGATCCTCAGGGAAATGTTGATACAACATTAAGGAGATCTGCTAGAGTAAGGAAATCACTAATACCTATTGATTATGTTGTGTATTTGCAAGAAGCGGGCTATAATATTGGAGCCGAAAATGATCCTGAAACGTTTTCACAAGCCATGAGTTGTAAAGAATCAAGATTATGGTACGATCCATGAAAGATGAGTTGGATTCTATGTCATCTAATGGGTCTGGGATCTTGTTGAGTTGCCTGATAGTGTAAAAGTCATAGGATGTAAATTAGTTTATAAAACAAAGAAAGACTCATTAGGCAACATTGAAAGAATAAAGAAAGACTCGTTGCTAAAGAATTTACTCAAAAGGAAGGAATCGACTACAATTAGATTTTCTCTCATGTATCAAAGAAAGATTTCACTTCGTATTATCATGGCATTAGTTGCACATTTCGATTTGGAGTTGTAACAAATGGATGTGAAAACAACCATTCCAAATGGAGATTTAGATGAAGAGGTTTACATGAAACAACCATAATGATTGTCCTCTAGTGGTAGTGAAAAATTGGTATGCAAGCTCAAGAAATCTTTATATGGATTGAAACAAGCTTCCCGTCAGTGGTATTTGAAATTCCATGATGTTATCTCTTTATTTGGATTTATGTAGAATATTATGGATAGATGTATATACCAAAAGGTCACGTGGATGATATTTTACTTGCAATCAATGATAAGGGTTTGCTACATGGGGTGAAATAATTTTTCTCTAACAACTTTGATATTAAGGACATGGGTGATGCGTCTTATGTCATAGACATTAAAATACATAGAGACAGAATTCAAGGAATTCTGGGTCTATCTCAATATACATATATCAACAAAGTCTTAGAGAGATTTTGGATGAAATTGTTCACCAAGTATAGCTCCCATTGTGAAGTGTGACAGTTTCATTTGAACAAGTGCCAAAAAACGATTTTGAAAGAGAACAAATGAAGAACATTCCATATGCCTCTGTCGTTGGAAGCCTAATGTATGCTCGGGTCTGCACAAGACCTGACATTGCATTTGTTATTGGGATGTTAGGAAGATATCAGAGTAATCCAAGTATGGACCACTAGAGAGCTGCAAAGAAAGTAATGAGGTACCTTAAGGGAACCAATTGCATGCTTATGTATAGACGGACCAATAATCTGGAAGTGATTGGCTACTCTGATTCAGACTTTGCTTGCTGTGTTGATTCACCGAAATCAACATCATGATACATTTTTATGTTTGTTGGTGGAACTGTATCTTGGAGAAGCGCAAAACAGACATTGACTGCTACTTCCACTATAGAGTCTGAGTTCGTATCTTGTTTTGAGGCTACATCACATGGTGTATGGATGAAGAGTTTCATTTCTGGGCTTAGAGTCATTGATTCGATCTCTAGGCCTTTGAAAATGTATTGTGATAATTCTGCTGTAGTTTTATGGCTAAAAATAAAAAAAAGTGGTAGTAGGAGAAAGCATATCGACATCAAGTATCTAGCCATAAGAGAGCGTGTTAAAGATAAAACAGTGGTTATTGAACACATTAGTACCAAATTAATGATTGCTGATCCTTTGACAAAAGGCAGGCCACCATTAAAATTTAAGGATCATGTTGAAAGAACGAGACTTGGTTCATTTATGTGATTTTCATTGTAAAAACGAATGTTTGTGAAACTCTAGTTGTGATATGTTCTCATATTTTTTACTTGTGTACACATTTATTTTGAGAAATATCATTGATGTTTGGACCTTGAATAAACATATGGTTTATTCATTAAGTCGTATGGGCTAATATTTGAGAGATATGATGCATTGTGATACATGGAAGATAATACTAGTATTAGAGAACTTATCGCCATGATTCATGTATTTTTGTTTTTAATTGTGGTGAATGATGAAATATATGGACCAAGTGGGAGAATGTTGGTAACAACTTCATTAAACAACTTCATTATGATCCATAACACTTTCACATTCAATTCACCTCCTCATGCTACATAACCGATGAAAGAAAAGCTCTATGATGGTTGAGCCTATAAATACATATGGTTGGGTCCCTAAATCAACAGCCTCATTCAGTACTATAATCACCATCTAAATGAGATTGTGAAGGTTTAGAAAATCCAATAAACCAGAAAATAAAAGTATTTCCCAAGCAAGAAGAGCAATAGCTGGAGTTATAAATTTAATCCATTTTAATCCGCATTTGATTAATAAAATATGTTTAGATCATGTAGAAATACTTACATAAACTGCATATTTCAAATCACATGACCGTAAACTGCTTATTTAGAAAATCGCAGGGGTTCGTTGCCGAAGACCCAAAAATATATATTAATCAATTAATAATTGATGTTTGCATGTCACATGGCTTATTTTAGTGGGTAAATTCCTTGCTAAGATAAATACGTTCTCATGGAAGCGACCATTTCAATTCATTAGCAGCCGTCATACTACACAACGTTCCCTCAAATTCTTCTCTTACTGATCTCTTTTCTTCTCACAGATAATAACAGCTCGTAATCATGGAGAAAATTACACTACACCAAATTCTTCAACTCTTCATATTTTCCCTCCATGTCTTCATCTTCATCTTCCCTGCACATTCGTCTCTCGACACGGTCCTCTACGGCGGCTGCTCGCAGATAAAATATGCATCCAACTCCCCCTACCAATCAAATCTCGATTCACTCCTCACCTCTCTCGTGAATTCGGCCACTTACTCTTCCTACAACAAATACACAATAATGGGCTCAAGCTCACAAGATGTAGTTTACGGGCTCTACCAATGCCGGGCTGATTTAGCCATGCCGGACTGCGCCACCTGTGTGGCTCAGGCTGTGACGAAGCTCGGCCCGTTATGCCCCCAAACATGCGGCGGCACCATACAGTTGGAAGGCTGCTTTGTGAAATACGACAACGCTTCGTTCATAGGGGTGGGGGACAAGACCGTGGTGATGAAGAAATGTGGGCCGTCGGATGGTTACATCGCGGATGAGATGAGCCACCGTGACGCGATGCTGGCGAGTTTGAATGGTGCGGGAGGCGCTTACAGGGTCGGGGGGTCCGAGGACGTCGAAGGGGTGGCGCAATGTGTGGGAGACTTGAGCATGGGGCAGTGTCAGGATTGCGTGTCGGAGGCGATACGGCGGCTGAAGGCGGAGTGTGGTGGCGCTGTGTTTGGGGATATGTTCTTGGCCAAGTGTTATGCCAGGTATTCGACTAGTGGGGCACAAATATATGCAAACTCGCATCATGGTAAGAAATAATTACTTCTTATATCGTCACCATAGAACTTTTTAGACACAAATCAGAAACAATAATTAGTGCACCATTCACAACATTGTCATGCAATTAAGAGTACCATAAGCCCCTCATGGATGGTCGGATTGGTGAAATAGGTGTGCGCGGAGATCTTTGGTTTAGATCTCTCCTATCAACACGTTTTCGGTTGAGCATGTTTTGTCGGGCTTGCCTAGTGCAATTTATCTGGCTGAAGTGATTTGTAGGCTATTACATAAGTCCGAGGGTTTACCCAGTGCAAACCTAAAACGATAGTGGATGCGGTTTCCCGCCATAAAAAAAATTAAAGAGTACCATAACATAGCTCCAATTGTTATATATATCTCACTTTATTAAAATACTTTATATATGAGGTGAATTATGAGTAGCATAAATTGGACTGTAAATAATAATAGTAGAGAAAACTAATGCAGTTTTATTTACAGAGTCATCAGACCACAGCGAGTCCGAGAAGACATTTGCTATCATTATTGGATTATTGGCCGGAGTGGCATTGCTCATCATCTTTCTCACCTTTCTGAGAAGGTTGTCAGGTGGAAAAGGTGAATTTATATTTAATTTCTATTTATCTATTATTTTTATCAAATTCAATCACACAAATTCAATCTTCCAATTTAATTAAATTTTTAAAAATATCAAGATTGTGCAATTTTTCAAATTATTAAGTTTGAGATTAAAAAATGGTGAATTATTTATAGATCTCATCTAGTTTAAACAATAACGAATTTAACCCCTCTAGTTTAAACAATAATGTTTATATCCCCTATTATATATTTTTATGACAAATCATTGGGGACAGTTACAATTTTTCTATTTATTACAAATTTTAGGGATGATATTGTAATAAATGTTATTCGAGGTTCTTCCAAATTGTAATAATTTTTTTTTGTAAATGAGAGACTACTGTAATTTTTCGTTCAAAAATATCATGCCATATTCCTCTCGGACAGAAAGGGTTCAATTATAAAATTTCTTATATCTAATATTGTTTGGTTATATTTTTTTTTCAGGTAAATAAGAAAACAAATTGGTGGTAAAGTTTTCATATTTTGGGGGTGATTGGCAATACCCCATATTCACTCTGAATCTTCCACGTAGATTTGCTTTATTGCTAAACCTTTTTTTTTTTGCTTTTTTAATTGTATTCATAGTGGACGTCAACTTGGCTTTCAATCTTTATCAAAAAATTACTTTTGATATTTGTCTTTATTATATTATTATTGTTAAAGTTTCTTTTATAATTAAGTTAAAGGAGAAGGGAAACTGAAGGTATCAAGATTCCAACTCTTTCTCCACTTGTAAAAGTTGTGATGTTTTTGTGAAGAACGAATGGGTTTTCGCCACTTTTTTCTTTTTTGAGCAAGGTGGAGTTGGTGATTTACAACGGACTCGAACCTGAGTTAAATTTCATTTTTGGGACGGTGACAACAAGTAGGCTAGGCCTTTGGTATTTTTTCGCCCTTTTTCTACTTTATCTATTTAAATGCAAAATATTTCTTGATTATTGTAATCTTGTTGAACATAGCCAAATTTCGTATGAAACTTAGTAATTTTAAATTTTATTATTGGGATACTTACAAATTTAAGTTGTTTGGGAACATGGAACAAACACATAAGGCCATAATTTTATCTTCTATTCATTAGTAAATCTACCATTTCTGTTCAAAAAATTAAAAAAATCGACCAATTATTTACGCATAATTCATTGGATCTAATAAATTCATAAAAAACTCATGTTTTCCATGAAGTAATTAATTAATTTTTTTAAAAAACAGAATCTTGGTGTATATTATTGCACTCATATTTCAAACTTTACCTGATACTTAACTAGGAAGAATTCATCATAAAGAAGATAAATTAAAGGAGAAAGATTCAAGAAAAGGCTCGACTCCTTATGGTGGTCACCATTGCCAACTTTTCTTGCATCACTTTTGTCCTATCACTCGAATACCCATGAGTCTCATTAAATAATAATAATTTTAGTATTAAAAAATCTCAACAATGTATATGGTTGAAAATGACATTTATGACGGCAAAATCAGTGATCTAATAGTCGTTACCCCCTCATCTTGTAAACGGTTTGAGTTCGAGTATATTTGTTCACTAATTTAGGAATTGTAAAAACAAAAAATTGATAATAAAAAACATGTAGATGGAAAAATTTGTAAAATTCATTCCGAAAGCAAAACTCAAAAATATCAATGTTGTGCTATTACTTCATAACAAAACATAAAATAAAGTTGTGCAAAGACAAAGTAATTTATACAAGTGCCTTAAAAGGAGGAAATTAGAATAATTCTTTTGAATTTATTATCTAAGGGCTCAAGAAATATTATAAAATAAAATTAATGATAATTAGTAAAAACCATCATATTGTTTGGGTCTTCAGTCCTCATCTGGTTCAGTCCCTCACCTTTTTAGTCTTCGCGGTTTACTCCCTCGACTGTTTAAATTCTTCCCGGTTTCATACGGTTCACAGAGAGGACCATTTCAGGTGAGTATGTTCAGGAAAGATTTTGCAAATCCAAAATGAGCTCATAAACCAACATCGACCCAAGCTTATTTCTCCTGGTTTGGGCTCATTAAATAATTGTAGCTATACATTCAGAACGGATGCATAAATTTTGCTAGGGAACAAAAAATATTAAAATAAAAAAGAGGACACACAAAATTTTAGGGAGTCAAAATATAATTTTTTAGGGTTAAATATTAATTTTTTGGTGTAAAATGTAAATTTTTTTTTATAAAAAAACAGGTAATAATTTTTTTTTTGCCCCGCTTGCCTTAGTGTAAGTCCGCCCGTGTATACATTCCTAACTATGGGGGGAGCAAATATATTGTTTAGAGAAATTGATATAAATATTTCAGTTGAATCCCAAAAAATATATAATTTCGATCGATTTTTTTTATAAGTAATAGTTTGCTTTAAAAAAAAGGAAACAAAAAAGAAACAACGATGAGTGCTTGAATTAGCAGGCTCATATAGCTCAATCCTCTTAAATTGAATACCAGTTAGTAGAAGTCTATATGCATTAAAGGAACATTCAGGTCTAAAGTTGTTAAAATGGATCAGTCCACCCTACCTGTGACCTAAACAGGTGGGCCCGTTTGATCCCAAATATAGGCGGGTTGGAATTATGTAATTATAATTTAATTAATTAAAATTATTAAATAAATTATTAATAAATCATATTTTTATTAATTAATCCAAAATTTATTATAAATTAATTAATTGTTCCAACCCACATGCCAAACCACCAACTCGTGGGCCAAGCCGCCAACCAAAACGAGATTGCTCATTTAGGCTCGCCTGCCCAACCCACCTATATGGCGGGTCGGATTGGGCCACCCTAATAGGCCAACTCATTTTGACAGCTTTAATCAGATCGGCTTGGTGATTTTTGTCGGTGTTTATTCAGACATGTGCCATGATAGTCCAAGAAAAAAAATAAAATTATCAGACATTTAATCAACTTTAGGTTTAAGTCCATTTAGGGCACAACCAATGGGATAGAGATGTCAACCAGGTCGGGCGGCACGAGAATTGGTAGGGCGTTAGCAAGGAAGTTTTTTATATAAAAAAAATTATGCCGATTGATCGCTAATTGTCGTAGCTTGCCAATAAAATGAGAGCTTTATCGATCGATCGAAAAGCATTTGCCGATTGATCGGTAAAGCGTAACAGACATATATTTGATCGTTACATGCTTAACCAATCGATCGGCGATATCATTGCGGATCGATGTCAAATATATGATCGTTTCCATTTTTATTTTTATTTTTAAAAAAGTTCTTTTTGATGGTTATTAATGGAGTGGATGGTAATGGATTTATCCTCACAATTTGTATCATTTCTCTATTCTCTAAGCTCTCAATCTCAATTATGTAAGTCTAAGATCTCAATTTGTAAGCAAGAAGAAAAAAAGTTTGGTTCACAATATTTGGCAATACAAGGCACAAGGCAATATTTGGTAACATTTATTTTTTGTTGTTTAATTAGATAATATTGCATAATGGTCGATTCATCTTATATTAATGTGGGTTATGATGATGAAATTGATCCATATCAAAATAAAGAAGAAAACACACAAAATGTTGAATCATCTACTAGAAAACTTCTAGAAAAGAACTAGTGGTTGGCATTTATTTTATGTCGAAAATGTCGAGGAAATGGTACAAGATCAGCTTGTAAAAAATGTAAAAAAGATTATGCATATGCTTAGTCGGGTGGGACTAGAGATGTCAAACGGAGCGGACGGCACGAGGCACAGCATGGGCACAGCACGGGCACAGCACGATGAGGAGCGACACAGCACGACGCGGAGCGGCACGGCACGACTCGTTTTGCTACAATGTCGTGCCGTGCCAGGCACGGCCCAGAACATGGGCCGTGCCGGGCCAAGGGATGCCAACCCGTGGGCTAGCAGGGCATTGCACGACATTGTTTATTTGTTTTTTTATAATTTATCAGCGATCGATCATCAATTATGTGGTGATCGATCGCCTAGAGACAGTAGGGTATACACGGGCTTGGCGATCGATCGCCACATAACTGGCGATCGATCGCCAATGGCCAACGGTAAAAATAATGCAAATCAACGACTTTTTTTTTAAAGAAAAAAAAATTGGTTGTTATATATAGGTGTGTGTTGAGGAAACATTCTATCCTCTCATTCTCTAAGCTCTATATACTTGAAACGTTATACTCTCAATTTGTACACAAGAAGAAAGAAGTTCGTCTTACGTTTGCCAATACAAGCATAAACAACAAAGCCAATATTCCTCCTAGCAAATATTTGGTGACTTTTATATTTGTTGCATTAGATAATTGTAGTCTATATACATAATGACCGATTCATCTTATAATGTTAATTATGATGATGAAATCGATCAATTTCAAGAAAATGAAGAAAGCACACCAAATATTCAATCATCAAGTAGAAGAACTTCAAAAAAAGAACTAGTAATGTATGGCAATTATTCGATGTAGAAAATGTTGAGGGAAAGGGATCAATGACATTTCGTAAAAAATGTAAAAAAGATTTTGCATATGCTTCTTCTGATGGTACATGTCATTTACTAAGACACATGGCTAAACATGAAAGAGAACCAACTGATGGTAACCAAACTACTCTTTTACAATTAGGTACTGGTAGTAGTAGTTCAAGTTTAGGTATTTTCACTTATAATGTTGAAAGGAGAGAATTAGCTAAATACATAGTATGGGCGGAGAAACCTTTTTCAATGGGGGCGGATGCGAAATTCCCTAATTATATTCATAGGTTTGCAACATCAACATAAACGATTTTCAAGGAATACTATTAAATTGGATGCATTCACAATTTTTAATGAATATAAAGTAAATTTAATTACATATTTAGGTAATCTTTCATCGAAAGTAGCACTAACAAGTGATATTTGGACAACTTATCTTGGCAATGCATCATATCTCTGTGTTACAGGACATTGGATTTACGATAACTGGGTGTTACATAAAATAAAATTTATGTTTCACAAAAATTGATTGGCCTCATATGGGTGGAATTATTTCTAATGCCATTATGCAAGTTACTAATGAAAATAATATTAGTAATAAAATCTTCTCTATTTCATTTGATAATGCAACTAATAATACCGCTGTAATTACTATATTAAAAAATTATTTGAACCAATTTTAAATGGTGATCTTTTTCATATTCGTTGTGCATGTCATATTTAAATTTGTGTGTGCAATATGGATTGAAACCACTTGAGCTTCATTTAGAAAAAATAAAGACTACTCTTAAATTTCTTAATGGCTCAGTTGCTAGAAAACAAGACTTCAAAAGTTTATACATTTCTCATGGTATGAATTATAAAGATTTTCCTTATGATGTTCCTAATAGGTGGAATTCTACATATTTAATGTTGCAAGCATGTTTACCTTATAGAAATGTGATCACTTTATTTTTTAATGAAAGGATGGCCGAACATTTTCATATTGAAGAAACTGATTAGGAAATTGCTTCTAATATTTGTAATTTTTTAGAACCTTTTTATAATGCTACAAATTTATTTTCGGGCTGTTATTATCCAACTTCTTCAATATTTTTGAATAAAATTTATGAAATTAGTGAATGTTTTGCATTACATAGATCTGATCCATTTTTTACAGGTATTGTTGAACCAATGGAGTATAAATTTAAAAAATATTGGAAAACTATTCCTATGTTGAATTGTTTGAAATATATTTTGGATCCTAGATTAAAATTATATACTGTAAAAATTATAATAGAATCTTATTACACCAACATGATGAAAATGTTAATATTAATCAAGAGAAAGAGAGCATTAATAAATGTTTGTTTGCTTTGTTTTCTTATATGATTCGTTACATAATTCTAGATCAATTCCAGTAAGAGAAAGTGGTAGTAATGTTGCTAGTAGTAGTAAGGGTTCTGTGTGGACAATGTTAATCAGAAGACAAGACACTACTTCTGCTTCTTCTAGTTCTAGTTCTAATACATCTTCATTTACTAAGCTTCAGTTATATCTAAACTAAGTCATAAATTTCAGTGAACAAGAATTAGAAACTTTTGATGTTTTGGCATGGTTGAAAGACAATGCTAGACTTTGGCCATTACATTCCATAATGGCACGTGATCTGTTAACTCCTCCAATATCCACAGTTTCATCGGAGTCTTGGTTTAGTGCAGACGGAAGAGTCATTGATGAAAAAAGATGTAGAATTATACCCAACACTGTGGAGATGCGTATTCTTTTAAATGATTGGTTGGATGTTGATAGATGCTTACAAGGTTTGTGAGAACATGATGTTTCTTCGGATGAAAATGAAGAAAACCAGCATACTTTTTAAAACTCTTTCGTAATTTATTATTTTGTTTTGTTGAATGTAATTTGTAGTTTTCGATTCGTAGACAATAAATTTTTATTTTACAAGTATATTGTGCCAATCTATATTTTTATAATATTATTATATTTATATAAAAATAAACAAAAAAAATTAAAAAATATGATTTGGGCCGTGCCGGGCCTAACGAAAATGAAGACAGGACCGTGCCAGGCATGGCTCGTCTCTGTTGCGGGTCGTGTCGGGCCGGCATGGCCCGTTTGACATCTGTAGGTGGGACGGGTAATTTACTTAGGCATGTGACTAAACATGATAAAGAACCTATGATAGTAGCCAAATAGTAGTTCAAATTTAGGATTTTTCACTTATTCGGTTGAAAGATATATGAGAGAATTAATACATAGTATGGGCAAAGAAACCTTTTTCAATGGGGGCGGATACGAAATTCACTAATTATATTAATTTATGTTTGCAATATCAACATTAAAGATTTTTTTAAAAAAAACTGTTGAATCTGATGCATTCACATTTTTTAATGAATATAAAACAAACTTATATTGGCAATGCATCATATATATGTGTAACATGACATTGGATTGATGATAATTAGATGTTAAATAAAAAGAATTTAGGTTTTGCAAAATTGATTGGTTCAGTTGCTAGAAAACAAGATATAAAAGTTTATATATTTCTAATGCTAAAAATTATAAAGATTTTCCTTATGATTTTCCTACTATGTGGAATTTCGCGTATTTAATATTTCAAGTATGTTTATCTTATAAATATGTCATTACTATGTTTTTAAATGAAAGCATGGGTGAACAATTTCATAGTTATGATGATGATTGAGAAATTGCTTCTAGTATTATAAATTTGTTGGAACCTTTTATGATGCTGCTACTAAATTATTTTCGGGGTGTTACTATCCAACTTCTTCAAATTTTTCAAATAAAATTTATGAAATTAGTGAATGTTATGCATTATATAGAGGAAATCTTTTATTTAGAAACATTGTTGAACCAATGTCGTCTAAATTAAAAAATATTGGAAAATCATTCATCTTCTCAATTGTTTGGCCGCAATTATAGATCCTAGATTAAAATTATATATTGTAAAAATTATACTTGAATCTTATTACACTAACATGAATTATGATAGTGTTAATGATAATCAATAAAAAGAGCGCATTAATAATAGTTTATTTTTTTATTTTCTTTATATGATTCATTATATAATTCTAGTTCACTTCCAATAAGAGAAAGTGTTTGTAGTGGTGATACTAATAAATGTTTTGTGTGGACAATATTATGAAGAAAACAAGGTACTGGTTCGACTTCTTCTACTTCATCTTCATTTACCGAGCGTCAAATATATTTAAACCAAGTAATTAATTTTAGTGAACAAGAATTAGAAACATTTGATGTTTTGGCATGGTGGAAAGATAATGCTAAACTTTGATCAGTGCTTTCTATCATGGCAAATGATCTATTAACCTCTCTAATATCCACAGTTCTATTAAAAGATTGGTTGGATGTCGATAACAAATTACAAAATATAGGAGGGCATGATGTATCTTCTTATGAAAATGAAGAAAGTTGAATATTTTATATTCATATTTTATGATTGGGTTACTTTAGTACTTGCTAGTCTGTTTAGTCAGTTATGTAAAATTTATGAATCAGTGAATGTAATATTGTAATTTATAGATTATAGTTATTCAATTCATAGTCAATAAATTTGAACTTTTCATGTTTATTGTGTAACTTACAAGCTATTTCTTATTATACTATTCTTATATTTAAATATTTAATTAATATAAAAAATTTATTTAAAAAATGCACAATTTTAAAAAAAAGTTTTAAAAAAAGATTTGGGTAGTACAAGCACGACGGCCCATGGGCCACGGGCCTATAGGATTTGGGTAACGGGTCGTGTCCGGTCCGACACGACCGTTTGACACCTCTACAATGGGGGTTTAGCAGACTGGACAGCTGGGAATGAGACAAACAACTCTTTTTATGTTTTTTTCTTTTTTTTTTTTTTTAAATTTCTTTTAATTTTAAATATAAAATATAATTAGAATGTACATTTATTTTCATGCGTTTGTTGTACATTTATGTTTTAAATGTAATTTTCTATTTGTACTTTTGTTGTAATTTAGGTTTTATTGTTGTAATTATATTTTTAAAACACATATATGGTGTTAGTGGTCCGTGTATCTTATTGTGAAAGTGGTCCAGATATGAGTATTTTTAATGTAATTTTTAATTTAAATTAATATTATGATTTCGAATTTAAATTATTTATTTATTTAAGTTTTTATTTTTGGTAGATTTATTAACGCTTTAAATATAAATGAAAAAATATTTTGGAAATAGATAATGAGAAAATGATATAGCAGCGGTGGCCCAAGGATAGGGGCTGAACTAGAAAAAAACGGGTGGGGCAGAAGAGGGGTGACGTGTTAGATTGTGAGTGATATTAAGCCCCTGTACACACCCAAGTTAGGAAACGTGGCATCAGCCATGCTCTCGAAAGAATACTAAATCTCATGTAGATAAAAAAAAAAAAAAAAAAAAGGCTACCGATAATGCCATAACGTCATTTATTGATGCCAGAGCAACATGGGGTGAAATTCTAATTTTACCCATGTTGTAAGAAAATAAAAAAAACTAAAGAATTAAAATTAAAAAAAAAAATAAAACTATGGGATAAATTAATTTTAAAAAATTTTTTTTAAAAAAATTGCTATTTCGGTTTATTCGATAAACCGATATTGTAAAACTAAAATCGGAACTGGATCAAAATAACTGATTTTTTTTAAATATTAAAACTGTGCTTTTGAATTAATAGAACCAAATTAAAATACATCTTAGACAGTTGCACCATTAATAAAACATAACCAAGTAATGATCGGTAAATTACATTTTATATATCAATTATATTCTAAAACAATCTTTCCAGTTCACTAATTCTTTTGATGTAAAAATGGTGAACTTATTATTAATCAAGTATGTTGTGATATTGCTTTTAATTTAATTGTCCAAACAAGCTCAATTATTTTTTTTAAGATACTTGTCATCCCTTAAACTTATAGCAATGTCACAACATACTTGACTAATAATAAGTTCACTATTTTTACATTAAAAAAATTAGTGAAATGGAAAATATTTTTTTAGACAATTGATATATAGAACGTAATTTACAGATTCTTACGTGGTTATGATTTTTATTAAATGGTGCAACTTTCTATGATGTATTTTAATTCGGTTCTGTTAATTCAAAACTCGGTTTTATTTTTTTTAAACAAATCGGATAGTTTGGTCTGCTTTCGATTTTAATTTTAAAAATAACGGTTAACCGAATAAATCAAAATAGCTGATTTTTTCTAATTTTTTTTAATGTTTTTAGTTTTTTTAAACTAATTTATCCCATTCTCATTTTTTAGTTTTTATATTTTTTTAACAATTTGGTAAAATTGAAATTTCACCCCATGTTACTCCATAAACATAACCACAATGAACATCTCGTAACTGGAAAATAAGTACAATACCGGAAAGCATAAAAACCAGCCCACAACAGAATAACAAAAGCAGGGGTGATTAGGTAGGATTATTTCATGATTTTGTGGTTAACCATTGTTAGTTTTGGTTTTTTTTTTTTATCAATTCCATATAATCACACATGTAAGGATAATATTGTATTAAATGCTGGCAAATAAACACACCAAACCTCATGCTTTTTTTCTTTTTTTAAAAAAAAAAATTTAGGTGAGGGGGAGGACTCGAACCCGAGACCTCTTACATTAGGGAAAAAGATGATTGTTTATATGAATCTATTTTTATTACTCTATAATTGTTTTTGGAAATCTTTAGGATTGTATATATATATATACAAAGCTGATATAATAAAATGTATTCAGTTTTACAAAAATCACCTGTGCAATATCTTATATCAGATGTGAGCCTTTCAGGAGATGACGAAGAATGGAAAAGAGAGAGGTACAGAGGGAGCAAATGGATACTGTTCAAGAAAACCATTTTTGTGAAGATAGAACAAATTTTATCCATGACTTTAAAGATGAGGGTTGGGGTATTTCGGTCATTTTATCAACTATTTTACATCTATACAATGTTTTATAAGTACACCATACACAATATTATTTTTCAATATCTTACTAGTTACTAATCATAGGTACCAAATACAATATTTATATCCGTTGGTTACGGATTTTAAAAAGATGACAAAACAGACCAGACCAATAAAGACAATGACAAAACAGACCAAATCGATGTCAACCAGATCGATACATACCATATCGATGTCAACAAGATCAGAACAGACCAGATCGACGCAGATCAATCAGAACTCATCAATTCAGACAGAGTTAGCAAACTTCGTTCATCAGTCCGAATAATCAACGGCTATTTATTGAAGCATTTAATGATGCATTTAATGCTGAAATAAACCAAGACTGAAGTACCTTAAATGGTAAAAAGACAAAGGAGATCATATCTGACAAGCGCCGAAAGAACATACCAGAAGGGAAATTGTCTAAAATGGAAGACTGCAGGTTGTTCAGAGGTTGACCAAAGTAAAGAGTTGCACACAAAAGGAAATATTGTCGTTGGCAGAAATGCCTATATATAGGTGCAACTTAAATGCTCATGACATATGAGACGACACTTGACGATAAGAGACATACAAGATCAACAATTTTATTGAGCACCCACTTGAGCAGAACACTATCATCGAAAGACTTCATCTTATCGATCTGCTCAAAGTTGAAAGCACGTCTTATTGTTTTATTTGATCATTTAAGGATCATTTGTGCTTAGAATAATTCACTCTATCAATTGTACTTGTTCTAAGATAGACGAGTGTTCTTTGTAACTGTCATACGGATTGTGTCTGACATATTGAGATATTATGAGTTTCACTCTGGTAATGGGGTAAATCCAGCTGAATCGCGGTTGTACAACAGGATTGTATTACTCAAAGTCTTCTAGTGAATCCTTCCTATTTTGAAAGAAGGGGAGACGTAGAAGGGATTGCCTTCGAACTTCCAGAAACATATCCTGTCTATTTACATATTGCACTACTTCGTGTTTCAAGCCATCAGACCGGTCTCACTAACCAAGAACAGACTGTTTCCACACTAACACTTTAAGTGGTCTGTTCAGTTTGGAATTGAATGAGAAATAGATTTCATTTGCTAACCCAAGTGAAATCAATCCAGGAAAATCTAAAAAGATAAATTTTAGTAGAGTGTTTATTCACCCCCCCTCCTAAACATTCCTATTCGATCCTAACAAGTGGTATCAGAGCGGGTGTTCTTAATCAAAAGAATACTTGGACTGATGGCATCATTCAACAAGATTCCCATGTTCTCAAAAGAAGATTACGATTATTGGAGAATCCGCATGCAGGCTCACCTAGCAGCTCAGGATGATGACATGTGGTATGTCATCACAGATGGACAATGAATATTCTAAAGGTTAACCCTGCCCTGGGAGGGTCTAGTGGTGAACCTCAGATGATTGAAAAAGAAAGAGCTACCTGGACAAATGAAGAAAGGAAAAAGGCTAATCTAGACAATGTAGCCAAGGATATTCTTTTCAAAACCTTGGACAATGATATGGTCAGCAAGATCAAGATGTGCTCCACTGCCAAAGAAATTTGGGAGAAGATTGCACAGCTCTGTGAAGGGAATAACCAGACCAAAGAGAATAAGCTGACTGTGGCGCTACAAAAGTTTGAAAGTGTAAAGATGAGACATGGAGAAACTCTAAACGAGTTTGATGAACGAGTTACAGGTATTGTCAATGAACTGAACAGTCTTGGCAAGGACTATACCAACAGAGAGATAGCTCTGAAAGTTATGAGAGCTTTACCAAAGGAATGGGACTTCAAGACCATTGCAATGAGAGAATCTAAGATCTGAACAAAATCGAACTCCATGATCTGTTCGCTGATCTCAAGGCCTATGAATTCGAGCTGATCACTAGAGGGGAAGCAGAGCCATCCACCTCTCAGTCAACCAAGGCACTTGCAGCCATTCCAGATCAATCTACCCCCACAGACGATCTGTCAAACAGATGAGTAATGATGCTATGTCATTATTTATTAAGAAATTTGGTAAATTCATGTCTAAAAATAAAAAGAACTTTAAACCTTCTCATCAATATAAGTCAAGAAAAGATGCTTTTGTTAACGATCAGGCTTGCTACAATTGTGGTAAGACCGGACACTTCATTGCAGACTGCACCAGACCAAAGAAATAAGAAAGGAAGGAAAGACACAGAGATGACAAGAAGAAGAAGCACTACAAAGATCGTAAAGGGCATCATGGAAAGGCTCAAAAAATTCTAGTAGCAGAGAAGGCAACAGTAAGTGGGCTCAAACTGATTCAGAATCAGAGAGCTCAGAAGAATCCTCCAGTGAAAGCGAAGAGGAGATTCAATGCCTAATGGCAGACGAGGAGACTAGTCAGAACGATGAGGTATTCGATTTTGACTCAGATGAATTTACACGAGAAGAACTTGTACTTACACCACAAGATATGGCCAATGACTACAGAATGCTAGCTGAATCATTTGATAAATTTAAGGCTGAAAGCAAAGATCAAACAGATGAGCACATCATACTAAGCTGTGCTAAGCTAGGTGAATGTGATAGTCTGAAGATCGAGTTGCACAAGCTAAAAATTTCCTATGAACGGCTCCATGTAGAAAATCAGAGAATTAGCGCACAAAATGCTAAACTTTCTCATATTTTCAAAACATGGACAAAATCAAGGGCTTCTGTTAGGATCGGTCCGGAGTGTTTAGAGGGGGGGGGGGGTGAATGAACACTCCTTACAAAATTAATCCCTTGTGATTTCTTTCTGATTAGTGAAAGAAATCTGTTACTTAATCAACTCTTTGAACAGAACAGACCACGAATAAGTAAGTGCGGAAACGGTCTGCTCTTGTATAAGTAAGAACAGCTCGATGGCTAAGTGCAGAATGATAAGACACAGGATATGTTTCTGGAAGTTCGAAGGTGGTGTAATCCTTCTACGTCTCCCCTTCTTCCAATTAAGGAAGGTTTATACTAGAAGACTTTGATTTATACAATCCTGTTGTACAAACCCGATTCAGGCTGGATTTACCTCACTACCAGTCTGAAACTCCTAGTCACTCAACCTGCTCAGACACACTCTGTCTGACAGTTACAATATGTTGCTCACTTCTATTTTTCAATACACAATGCGCACAGTGATCCTACAATGATCAAATGTTACAAAGTAATTGCGCTTAAATGAATAACTTCAGCTCGAAAGCTTCTGTACTTTGTGAGCGTGTGCTGTTTAGCTTTCTTGTATATTTTTCAATTGATCAGCGTGAGTTGTAGAGTCAAGAGTCTTTTGCATCTGTTTGTTGCATCCTTTTATAGTTGAAGGTGGCAACGGCATTGTTTCCCTTAATGTGCAGCTATGACTCTTTTTAGACTCTGAGAAAGCTACAGTCTTCTTCTTCAGGATACTTGCCGTTCTGGTATATGCTTTCGGCGACTGTCAGGTAAGCTCTTCTTTGTCTTCTTACCTATTATGGCAATCTTCAGTCTTTGGTCCTTTGTAGCATTAATTGCAGCATTAAATGCTGCAATAAATATCCGTTGATGATTCGGACTGAGAAGCCATCCTTTATGTATCCTTGACTGCTCTGATCTGATAAAGGTTGAGATCGATCTGAAGCATCGATCTTGTCATTCTGGAATCCATCGATCCGGTCTGATATGTACTATTCTTTATCAGTTTGCTCTGATATGTCCGATCGATCTGGTATGCCTAGTTTCCATCGATCCGGTCTGAGATGCTTTGCCATCTTGCTCTGCTGAGACCGATTGATCTGGTCAATCTGATTTCTATCGATCCGGTCTGAACTGTTTTGTCATCTTTAAAATCTTCATCGATAAGGTCCGGAACTAACAAATTCCCCCTTTTTGATGATGACAAAACCTAGCTTCTAAGTCTTTTTAACCAGTCTTGATAAGAGCTCTGAAGCGAATGCTTTCGGATCGATTACTTCTTTGTTCAAAATAAATGAACATCATTAAGTTTGATCGATTCAATCTTTTATTATTAAGCCTTTATTAAAGTTCAAAATAAATGAACAAGGACTTAATCAAAAGAAGAATTTTATTGATCATCAAGAAATCCTAAATACAGACAGTCTGACAAGTTAAATGACTAAGACTGCTATCTTCTTGAGCTTGGAGGCGGCTTGAAGTCTGTCTTCTTTTCCCCCTTTTTGTCAGCAGCAAGCTCTTGAAGGAATTCAACAACTTGGGCTAGCTGCGCGCTGATAGCGTCAAGACGAACGTCTTGAGCACGGAGGGAGTTAGAAACAGATGCTCTGACTTCAGTGGCTAACTCGACCTGCTCTTTCCTCAGACTGTTCTTGTAGGAGGCTTGTTGAGAAAACAGATCGTTGATGCCGCGCTGGAGGCTTCCGATACTGGCAGTCATTTTCTCTTTGAAAGAATTAAAGTCCAAAGTTGTGACTCTTTGACTTTGATGAACTTCGAGAATTCGTTGAGTTAATGACAGACAGTTATCAGAAAAGTGCTGGATAGTCCGTGCCAGGGATGGAGGTGCATCAGATAGCTGGCTGGGAGAGTGATCTGATGATGACATAGCAGGAGCATCTGCTTCAGCAATCGGCACGATGGAAGAAATGGCAGCTTGATGAATTTCGGATCGGATCAGAGTGACCAGATCCGAGGAAAAACTATGAATGAATGCCAAATCTTCATCTGATGGTCCCGGAGGAGAGTGGGGACTGGAAGGTTCCTCATCTTGGAGAGCTGCAACCACTGTAGATACCACCAAATCCGGATCGAGAAGGTCTGGTACTTCAGTTGTTGCACATGCTTCAGCTGGACTGTTTTGAGCAAGGGAGGCTGATGACTTCAATGGAATAGATGTTGTCGGAGAATCCAACAGAACATTCATTGATTCATCATCTGTTGCAGACGGAGCATTAGGCAATGGCTGCTCCGCTGTCTGTTCTGGTACGAGTTCTGCAGGCTGATCTTCTGTCTGTTTTGCTTCAGCAGAAGGGATAACCTCGATAAAAGGTTCTGCCAGAGTCTTGCTGACAGAAGGATGATCCGGGCTTGTGGCTGGAGTGGAGATACCTAGCTTCTGTCGTTGAAAGCGGACAGCTAGGGATAGAGCATGAATATCCATCTCAAGTTGAGCAATCACAGCCCCATCATCTCTGGCAGTAGGAGCAAGCGGATCGAAGTTCTTCTTTTTGGCAGTAAGAAGCAGATTGGCCAGTCTGAATCTGTGTTTTGCCGTGAATAACTCTCTGCGCTGCACCGCAAGTCGAACATCATCAGTTTCTGTGCCTCTCAGAACCTCGTCTTCCATCTTCTTCAGTCTGTGCAACTTTCCGTAGAACAGATCAATGTGGTTGACAGTCCGGTACTGGACATATTCATCAAAGACCACAAGGAGTTCAGCTAGCTTCTCATCAACATCCTCCATAGCGATGTCGATGGCAGTCTGTGCAGCAGATTTGGGGTTAGAAGAGATGGGTTCTGAGAGAATGGCTTTTCCCTTGCCGGTGGAGGAAGGGGACTTAATCCCTGATTGGGTATAGTCACCCAACTCAGTGATAACTATCCCTTTGACCACGGGATTGGCAGAGGGAATTCTAAGGGTGACTTTGGGTGCAGGGGTTGAGGCTTGTGAAGGCTGAGCGGGGGGTTGAGGTGCAGGGGTTGCTTTAGTGGGTGGCAGTATGGGTGGAGGTAGATGTCTGGTTGGTTTGGTAATCTGGGTTCGGGGTTTTTTGGGAAGTGGCTTGGTTGGGGATGAGTGAGCAGACTGGGTTTCTTCTGAGTCAGTCTGAATGGTCAGCTTCCGCTTGACCCGAGGTTTGCGCACATCAGCTTGTTCCTCGTCCTTCTCAATCTTGACTGAGACCAGAGTTGTAGGAGTAGGCGGAGCACTCTTGGACTTCAGCAGTGCAAGCCCTTTGGAGTTAAGGACCTTAAAGGGGCGGAGAGCAGACGGCTTGCTCAGCTCGAGGCCTAAGGACTCCAAGAGCTTGCTGAGAGGAACAGCAAAGCATACGGCGTGCTTGGATGCAATCACCGTTTCCAGCAGTACTCCAAACAGAATCATGGACCAGTTTATCTTCTGTCCAGATACAATAGCTGCCATAGCCCTGAACTTCTCGGCGGTTACAGCATCGAAGCTTCCTGCTTTACCCAAAAGTGGCTTGGCTACCACTTCGCACAACACCTGGAAATGGAAGAGCATTTCCTTCTTCTTAAATGAGGGTTGCAATCGGTGGCCAGAAATGGAAATCTTCCCCTGAAGATCTAAGAGAGATGCTGGAGGAGTCTGTCCGAACTCTGTCAGGCCGGAACTGGGGAGGCCAAAGGTCTTGGCCATTGTTGTTGGCGAGATCTCGAAAGATTTGCCCTGGACAGTTGTAGAGATGGATGACTTCCGGGAGACGGCGTTGGCGAACAGCTCGCGGATTTCTGGTTCATAAACAACGGATCCGCACTCCAAAAAATTTCGTAAACCAGATGATTCCAGGGCTCTAAAAATGGACACCATCGCAGCATCTTCTTCCCTGTAGATATCATCAAACTCAACGGAGAGTGAGTTATGAGTGATGGTAGCCATATGAAAGAAGTTTAAAGAAGGTGCGAAGAGTAAGAGAGTAGGAGAGTAAGAAGGTAGAAAGCGGTAAACTGTAAAAAGTGAAAAAGTATGAAATGTTCAGCCCGCTAAATAGGAGAGAGAAGACACGTGTCTTTATCTCCAAGACTGAGAAATAAATTATTCAAAATAAACGGTCAGGATGAAGAAAGATAAGGCGGTTAAAGTACAACTAGTTAAAAGGTTAATCAGTCCGGGCTGTTTTGTTTTTAAAAACAAACAATTGTCCAAACAGATCATAGGATAAAATCAGACTGACAAGGATCGGTCTGAAAGTTCGGACCGGTCTGTGTCTTTCTGAACATTGTATTATCGATCTGTAGTGACAAAAATCTTTAAGAGCGAAAAGAATAAAAACATCTAAACTAATTAAGATAAGTCAATTAAACCAAGAATTTGACGAAAATAATTAAACTTAGCCTCAGGAAGTGGTTTGGTGAAGATGTCTGCTGCTTGCTGCTCTGTTGAAATGTGTTCGATCCGAATTTCCTTTTTGCCAACATGATCTCGAATAAAATGATGTCGAATATCAATGTGCTTTGTTCGAGAGTGCAAAACTGGATTATACGTTATAGCGATTGCACTTGTGTTGTCGCAAAATATCGGAGAGTCAACAGCTTGAATGCCGTAGTCTTTGAGCTGGTGTTGAATCCAGAGCATTTGAGCGCAACAGCTTCCAGCGGCTAGGTATTCTGCCTCAGCTGTGGATGTGGCAATAGATGTCTGCTTCTTACTGAACCAAGAGATCAATCTTTCACCTAGAAATTGACATGTTCCACTGGTGCTTTTACGATCGATCTTACACCCAGCGTAGTCTGCGTCTGAATATCCGATTAAGCTGAAGTTTGAATCTTTGGAGTACCAAAGACCAACGTTCTGAGATCCTTTTAAGTATTTCAGAATACGCTTGGCAGCAATGAAATGTGATTGCTTTGGTTCTGTCTGAAATCTGGCGCACATACAGACTGAAAACATAATATCGGGCCGGCTCGCTGTAAGATACAATAGCGATCCGATGAGTCCTCTATACATGGTTACTTCAACTGCCGTTCCCCCTTCGTCCTTGTCTAACTTGATTGTTGGACTCATTGGAGTTGATGCAGTTGAGCATGTTTCCATTCCAAATCTCTTGAGGAGCTCTTTGGTATACTTGGTCTGATTGATGAAAATGCCATTGTTGAGCTGTTTTACTTGAAGACCCAGAAAGAATGACAATTCTCCCATCATGCTCATCTCGAACTGTCCCTGCATTAACTTAGAAAATTTCTCGCACAATTTGGGGTTAGTTGACCCAAAGATTATGTCATCAACATAAATCTGAACTAATAGGGTATGTTCCCCCTTAATGAATTTAAAGAGAGTTTTATCTACTGAACCGATCTGGAAATCATGGTTCAGCAGAAATTGAGATAAAGTGTCATACCAGGCTCTTGGAGCTTGTTTCAGACCATACACTGCTTTATTCAGTAGGTATACATGATTAGGATACGAATGGTTCTGAAATCCAGGTGGTTGCTCAATGTAGACTTCTTCCTGAAGCTTTCCATTAAGAAAGGCGCTCTTGACGTCCATCTGATATACTTTGAAGTCTTTAAAGGCAGCATATGCAAGAAAGATTCGGATTGCTTCAAGTCTGGCGACTGGTGCAAATGATTCATCGAAGTCGATTCCTTCTTCTTGTCTGAATCCCTGTGCCACCAGTCTGGCTTTGTTTCTAACCACAGTTCCATCGGCGTCTAGCTTATTTCTGAAAACCCATCTAGTTCCAATAACAGGCAGATCGCTTGGTCTGGGAGTTAGACTCCAAACTTGATTTTGTTCGAATTGATTAAGCTCTTCTTGCATTGCTTTAATCCAGTTGAAATCAGTCAGAGCTTCATCGATCTTCTTGGGTTCCAGAGTTGAGATGAAAGCAGCATGAGTGAACTCATCCATCATCTGTCCTCTGGTTCTAATCGGTGCAGAAGGACGACCAATCACTAGATTAGGTGGATGCTTCTTAGTCCATCGATAGCTTGACTCTGGATTGTCTGGTTCGGTCGGAATAATAGTAGCAGCATGATCTGCATCTACTTTAATATTTGAGTCAGGAGCATCTGGATCAGCTCGATCTGAAGAAGCTTCAATGGCCTGATCCGGTCTGTCTGGCACTTCTGGTTCTGGTGGATTGTCTCTTGACCTGTTAGCTACAATCTCATCATCACTGTTAGCTTCGAGATGGATATTTTCCATCTGATTTTGAATTGAATCTTTGTTGCCCTCAACACATAATGATTCATCAAAAAAACTATATGAACAGATTCTTCTACAGTTAGAGTTCGATTATTAAACACTCGATAAGCTTTGCTAATTGATGAATATCCTAAGAATATACCATTATCTGACTTAGCTTCAAATGCTGTAAGATGACTCTTACCATTGTTGTGAACGAAGCATTTACAGCCGAATACATGAAAGTGAGAAACAGATGGTCTGTTACCAGTCCATATTTCATATGGAGTGAGATTCAGCTTCTTGTTAATCATAGATCGGTTTTGAGTGTAGCAAGCAGTATTTACAGCTTCTGCCCAGAACTTTTGAGAGATTCCAGAATCAGCAAGCATTGTTCTTGCTGCTTCCTTGAGCGTTCTGTTTCTTCGTTCTGCAACTCCATTCTGTTGAGGAGTTCTGGCGGCTGAAAACTCATGCTTGATTCCATGATCTTCTAGAAAGGATTCAAGATTCTGATTTGAAAACTCAGTGCCTTTGTCACTTCGAATCCTGTCTATGCTGGATGATTTCTCGTTCTGAGTGCGTTTCAGCAGCTTGATCAACTTCGGACCGGTCTGATCTTTACTGCTCAGAAATATAGTCCATGTAAAGCGTGAATAATCATCAATAACAACAAGAGTATACCGCATTCCCCCTAAACTTGTTATTGGTATAGGACCAAACAAGTCCATATGCAGTAATTCTAAACAGCGGGAGGAGGATTTGGCATTCTTGTTCTTGAAGGATGATCTGATCTGTTTGCCCATTTGGCAAGCTTCGCAGATCTTATCCTTAGCAAAGTCGATCTTGGGCAGACCGATAACTAAATCATGTTTACACAGGCTAGCAATGGTCTTAAAGTTGATATGATTCAAGCGCTTATGCCATAGCCAGTGTTTATTATCATTGTTAGCGATGAAGCAAGTAGGATTATCAGGTTGAGCATGATTCCAGTTAATCTTATATGTGTTTCCATTCCTGGTTCCTACGAGCATAGTTATACCGTCTGATGATTTAACAGTGCAAGTGTGTTTATGAAATTCTACAGCATAACCATTATCACAGAGTTGACTGATACTAATCAGATTATAGCACAGATTTTCAACTAACAGCACATCATTGATAATAATGTTACCATGGACAATCTTACCCTTGCCCACGGTCTTACCCTTTGAGTTATCTCCGAAGATGATTTTGGGTCCAGTGCATTCTGTGACTTCAGACAGCAGCTTGATGTTTCCAGTCATGTGACGAGAGCACCCGCTGTCCAAGTACCAATCTGATGCGAGATTCTTCTGTACCTGTCATCACACATATTTATTGTTGGTACCCAATCCTATTTGGGTCCAGAACGGATTAGCCCTTTGGGAACCCACACCTGTATCAGCTTTAGTGGCTTGTGTGTGTAGGGTGTGCTATGTGCTGGTCTGTTTCGATGTTGTGTGTGATAATGTGTGCGCTGTGAAAACCTTTGATTTTCATAAGGTAGTCTATATCTTCGTTGAATCGGTTTTGAGTTATAGTAATTGTATTGTCTTCCTTGCCTTCGATCTTGCATTTTTGAATTTGGTCTCACAGACACAAATCTTGCTGATGCCTTATCGTTGGCTTGGTTGACATAACCAATCCCTTTTCTCAAATTTTGATTTACGTAAGAGACTCCTGTTTGAATCTTAGGTGCTTCAGTTTCATATACTGTGCTGGATTTAACAAATGTCATTTGTTTGACTTGATTCTTTACCAGCAACAGCTCAGACTCATCTTTGGTGCATTCTTTGGTGTCAAAGCCTATGCCGGTGAAATCACCAACATTTCTTTGAGCTTCTTGTAATTCTTCCAATGATGTTCTGGATTTTGTCCATGTTTTGAATATATGTGAGAGCTTAGCATTTTGTGTGCTAATTCTCTTATTTTCTTCATGGAGCTGATCATAAGAGATTTTCAGCTTATTCAGCTCGATCTGGAGATTTTTGCACTCACCCTGCTCAGAGCAGCTTGGTTTGTTGTGCTCATCCATTTGAGTACTGATTTTGGCTTTATTCTTCTCAAATGATTCAGCTAAGATCCTATAATCATTTGCCATGTCTTGCAGTGCGGACATGAGCTCTTCTCGTGTAAAATCATTTGATTCAAATTCAAATACCTCATCTGTCTGACTCATTTCTTCATCTGCCATCAGACATTGAACCTCTTCTTCGCTTTCGCTGGAAGAATATTCAGAGCTGTCTGAATCGGAATCAGTCTGAGCCCATTTGCTGTTTCCTTCCTCAGCAACTAAGACTTTTTGGGATTTTCCATGATTCTTGCGGTCTTTGTGGTGCTTCTTCTTTCTATCATCACGATGCTTCTCTTTCCTTTCTTCTTTCTTCGGTCTGGTGCAATCTGCAATAAAGTGTCCGGTCTTACCACAATTGTAGCAAGCCTGATCGTTAACAGTATCATCTTTTCTTGATTTATAATGATGAGAGGGTTTGAAGTTCCTCTTATTTTTAGACATAAATTTACCGAATTTCTTTATAAATAATGACATAGCATCGTTACTCATCTGTTCAGCAGATCGGTCTGATGTTGAAGCGATCTGGCCTGGGATGGCTGCCAGGGCCTTGTTGGGTTGAGAGATGAATGGCTCTGCTTCACCTCTGCTTATTAGCTCAAACTCATAGGCCTTGAGATCTGCAAACAGATCATGAAGTTCAACCTTGTTAAGGTCTTTTGATTCCCTCATGGCAATGGTCTTTACATCCCATTCCTTTGGCAGAGCTCTCATTACTTTCAGAGCGATCTCTCTGTTAGAATATTCCTTCCCCAGACCATTCAGTTCATTTATGATGCTGGTGACTCTTTCATCAAACTCATTTAGAGTTTCACCACTTTTCATCTTTATGCTCTCAAATCTTTGAAGAGCCACAGTTAACTTGTTTTCTTTGGTCTGGTCGTTGCCTTCACATAGCTGTGCTATCTTCTCCCAAATTTCTTTGGCAGTAGAGCACATTTTGATTTTGCTGAACATGTTCTTGTCCAAAGTTTTGAACAAGATGTCTTTGGCCACATTGTCGAGGTTTGCTTTCTTTCTATCCTCATTCGTCCAGAGGGATCTGTCTTTTTCTACCATTTGTGGTTCTCCACTGGTAGTGGCGACTGCTGTATTTATTTTTAGGATCTTCATTGGTCCATCGGTGATGACGAACCACATGTCGTCATCCTGAGCTGCCAGGTGAGCTTGCATTCTGATTCTCCAGTCATCATAATCTTCTTTTGAGAACATGGGGATTTTGTTGAATGATGCCATCAGCTTAATATTCTTTGTGCTGATTAAGATGACCTGCTCTGATACCACTTGTTAGGATCGGTCCGGAGTGTTTAGAGGGGGGGGGGGGTGAATGAACACTCCTTACAAAATTAATCCCTTGTGATTTCTTTCTGATTAGTGAAAGAAATCTGTTACTTAATCAACTCTTTGAACAGAACAGACCACGAATAAGTAAGTGCGGAAACGGTCTGCTCTTGTATAAGTAAGAACAGCTCGATGGCTAAGTGCAGAATGATAAGACACAGGATATGTTTCTGGAAGTTCGAAGGTGGTGTAATCCTTCTACGTCTCCCCTTCTTCCAATGAAGGAAGGTTTATACTAGAAGACTTTGATTTATACAATCCTGTTGTACAAACCCGATTCAGGCTGGATTTACCTCACTACCAGTCTGAAACTCCTAGTCACTCAACCTGCTCAGACACACTCTGTCTGACAGTTACAATATGTTGCTCACTTCTATTTTTCAATACACAATGCGCACAGTGATCCTGCAATGATCAAATGTTACAAAGTAATTGCGCTTAAATGAATAACTTCAGCTCGAAAGCTTCTGTACTTTGTGAGCGTGTGCTGTTTAGCTTTCTTGTATATTTTTCAATTGATCAGCGTGAGTTGTAGAGTCAAGAGTCTTTTGCATCTGTTTGTTGCATCCTTTTATAGTTGAAGGTGGCAACGGCATTGTTTCCCTTAATGTGCAGCTATGACTCTTTTTAGACTCTGAGAAAGCTACAGTCTTCTTCTTCAGGATACTTGCCGTTCTGGTATATGCTTTCGGCGACTGTCAGGTAAGCTCTTCTTTGTCTTCTTACCTATTATGGCAATCTTCAGTCTTTGGTCCTTTGTAGCATTAATTGCAGCATTAAATGCTGCAATAAATATCCGTTGATGATTCGGACTGAGAAGCCATCCTTTATGTATCCTTGACTGCTCTGATCTGATAAAGGTTGAGATCGATCTGAAGCATCGATCTTGTCATTCTGGAATCCATCGATCCGGTCTGATATGTACTATTCTTTATCAGTTTGCTCTGATATGTCCGATCGATCTGGTATGCCTAGTTTCCATCGATCCGGTCTGAGATGCTTTGCCATCTTGCTCTGCTGAGACCGATTGATCTGGTCAATCTGATTTCTATCGATCCGGTCTGAACTGTTTTGTCATCTTTAAAATCTTCATCGATAAGGTCCGGAACTAACAGCTTCATTAGATGAGTTGCAAGAGGTACAAAGAAATGTCGGTGATATCACTGGCATAGGCTTTGGTATCATTGAAAGCACTAAAAATGAAACTAAATTGTTGCTGGAAAATAACAAAGTCAAACAAATGAAATTTGTTAGATCCAGCACAATATACGAATCAGAATTGTCTACAATTCAAACAGGAATCTTTTTCAAGGATAAAGGTTTGAGAAAGGGGATTGTGTATGTTAACCAAGCCACGGAAAAGGCACCAGCGAGTCTTGAGTCTATCAGACCAAACTCAAGAGTGCAAAATCTAAGGCAAGGAACACCACCCAATTATCAGAACTCACAACCAGTCCAAAGAAGATATAGATTGCCTAACAAGAATCAAAGGCCACCATTTCACAAAACACACTTCACACAACAAGCTCAGCATACTTGTTATCGCACAACACACACCACACCATGCACACACAAACCAATAAAGTTGATTCGGTGTGGGTCCCCAAAGGACTAATCCGTTTCGGACCTAAGTAGGATTGGGTACCAACAATAATTCTTGTTTTGACAGGAACCCAAGAAGAAATTATCAGACTGGTATTTAGACAGTGGATGTTCTCGACACATGCCGGGAAACATCGAGCTGCTGTCTGATATTACTCAATAAACATGTCCTAAGATCACATTCGGTGATAACTCAAAAGGTAAGACCGTGGGCAAGGGTAAGATTGTCCATGGCAACATTATCATAAATGATGTGTTATTAGTTGAGAATTTATGCTATATTCTAATTAGTATAAGTCAATTATATGATAATGGTTATACCGTAGAATTTCACAAACACATTTACTGTTAAATCATCTAATGGTAAAACCATGATTGTAGGAATCAGGAATGTAAATACTTATAAGATTAACTGGAATCATGATCAACCTGATAATCCAACTTGTTTCATCGCTCATAACGATAATAAACATTGGCTATGGCATAAACGCTTGAATCATCTTAATTTCAAGACTATCTCTAGCCTATGTAAAAATGATTTAGTAATCGGTCTGCCCAAGATCAACTTTGCTAAGGATAAGATCTGTCAAGCTTGTCAAATGGGCAAGCAAGTCAGATCATTCTTCAAGAACAAGAATGACAAATCCTCCTCACGCTGCTTAGAATTATTCCACATGGACTTGTTAGGTCCAATACCAAAAACAAGTTTAGGGGGAATGCGGTATACTCTTGTTGTTATTGATGATTACTCACGTTTTACATGGACTATATTTTTGAGCAGTAAAGACCAGACCGGCCCGAAATTGATCAAACTGTTGAAGCTCATTCATAACGAGAAATCCTCTGGGATAGACAGGATTCGAAGCGACAAAGGCACTGAATTCTCAAACCAAAACCTTGAATCATTTCTAGATGACCAAGGGATCAGACATGAATACTCAGCAGCTCGCACTCCTCAACAAAATGGAGTTGCAGAACGACGCAACATAACGCTCAAGGAAGCAGCAAGAACAATGCTTGCTGACTCTGGAATCTCTCAAAAGTTCTAGGCAGAGGCTGTCAATACTGCATGTTATACACAAAATCGGTCCATGATCAATAAGAAATTAAATGCAACACCGAATAAAGTATGGACAAATAGCAGACCGACTATTTCATATTTTCATATCTTCAGCTGCAAATGTTATGTCCATAACAACGGTAAGAATCACTTAACTGCTTTCGAATCTAAGTCAGATGATGGAATATTCTTAGGATATTCATCTGTTAGCAAAGCATTTCGTGTCTTCAATAATCGAACTCTAACTGTGGAAGAGTCAATTCATGTAGTTTTTGATGAATTTCTTGATATTGAGAACCACAAGGAATTAATTCAAAATCAGATGGAAAATATCCATCTCGAAGCTAATAGTGATGATGAGAATGCAGTTAACAGGTTAAGAGGCAATCCACCATTACCTGAAGTACCAGACAGACCAGTAGAAGCCACTGAAGTTCTACCAGATCGAGCTGTTTGGTGTGCGGTTATCGTGTGCGCCCAAATTAACCCCACTCAATCCTCAAGATTGATACCAATAATGTAGTAGCGTGAGTAGGGATCGATCCCACGAGGAGGTGTGAATCTTTGTGTTAATGAAAATCAAAATCAAAACAATAAAAGATGGGGTTGTGAAGTTGAATTATACTAATTAAAATTTAAAACAAAGATTAACTAATGAAAGCGATTCTTGGTATCGGTCGACTCTACCTTGGAATTATCATCTATTTCATCGATTCACAAAAGACTCAAATTTCTTGAATATTCATCAATTGGAAATCTAATTCCTCCCTTACCTTAATCGTAGTCAAATAGAAAACATCATTCAATTCGACTCTCATCAAATATTTAACCAAAACTACAGCCGTTAAGATTAAATCAATGATAGTTTCAAAACTAGTAAGTTTGATGATTCTAATCAATAAAACTACACCCGTTAGAATTTATCATCCAATCGTTTTTCCTAAGAATTTAATAACACCAACAACAGGTAATTATCAATCATAGCTGCTTCTTAATTAGCATTAGATTGTGTACGTGATTACTAGGTTGTCAATCCAATAAACAAACACAACAATCATGGCAATAAAAATCAGAAAAACTCTTGATACTCAATAAAATTGATAATTAAAGCGTAAGAATCTCCCTAAGATAAATAAAATCCAAGGATTTGTCTTCCTCAACCAAGAATTAAAACTAGCTACACATAATTAAAACAAAACTATAAATAAAAACAAGGGAAAGAAAACTAATCCGATCTCCGCTCGTCGAGGTGTCAATCCCGCCTTCGCTTCGATCTTCGTAGCCGTCTTCAACAAAATTGAAAGAAAATATAAAACTAGTCTAAAACTATTCTACCCTAACTATCTAGATGGTTCAAAGGTCTGAATGTCGAGTTCTATATGTAGGGAGGCTAATGGAGTGGGTTAGAATCCATGTGGGAAGGAAAGAAATCAAGTCTTTACACTTTCCAAAACTCTGCTGGCGTAGCTACGCCAGAAAATGGCGTAAAGACGCCTGATGACGTGTCAAAAATATGGTTTCCCGTGTTTCTGGCATATTTACGCCTCCGAATGGCGTAATTACGCCTGTCCATGCGGTAGCATTGGCATAATTACGCCTGAGAATGGCGTAATTACGCCTGTCCTTCATTTTTCTGACGAGTTTTGTATTTTGGCCGTAACTTTCTTGTACAAACTCCGAATTTGATGAATCAGCTGTCCACGTGAAGATAACTCAAAGTTCTACAACTTTTCTACGGACCACATTTCCAAAATGTGGCTCTAACATATAGAAATTTGAGGAGAAAGGAGCAACACGTGTCTTGGATTCTGGTTTTTTCCTTTTTTCTTCAACTTTAGTCATTCTTTCATCATTTTAGCTTGATTTCTTCACATTTCCCTACATTTACACAAATATACGATTAGGTAGCATACGTATCAATTTATCCATCAAAATATACCAAATCATAGATAATTAAGCGCAATAGATGTGTCTATTTCTAGTCACATCATTGTTGTCGCTGATCCGATAGTAGCGAATACAAACGTAAAGATCAATACTGACGATATCAGTATTATGCCTCCATGAGTGCCAGATGTTCTCGAACCAAACTACCGCTGGACTAAGAGGCATCCACCTGATCTGGTGATTGGAAGTCCATATGCACCCATAAGAACTAGAGGACAGGTGATAGATGAATTCACCTACGCTGCATTCATATCCAACCTGAAACCAAAACAGACTGATGAAGCTTTAGCTGACTACAACTGGATAGCGGCTATGCAAGAAGAGCTCAACCAATTTGAACAGAATCAGGTGTGGATCTTAACTCCTAGATCAAGTGATCAGCGTGTTATTGAAACCAGATGGGTTTTCAGAAACAAGCTAGATGCAAATGGTGTGGTAGTTAGAAACAATGCCAGACTGGTTGCACAAGGTTTCAGACAAGAAGAAGGAATCGACTTTGATGAATCCTTTGCACCAGTTACCAGACTACAAGCCATTCGAATCTTCCTTACATATGCTGCTTTTAAAGATTTCAAAGTATTTCAAATGGACGTGAAGAGTGCATTTCTTAATGGCAAACTTCAGGAGGAAGTCTACATCGAGCAACCTCGTGGATTTCTTAATCACTCGTTTCTAGATCACGTATACCTACTAATAAAGCAGTGTATGGACTTAAACAAGCCCCCAGAGCCTGGTATGACACTCTGTCTCAATTTATTCTGGATCATGATTTCCAGGCCGGCTCAGTAGATAAAACTTTATTTAAATTTATCAAGGGGGAACATACTCTGTAATTCAAATATATGTTGATGATATCATTTTTGGGTCAACTAACCCCAAGCTATGCGAGAAATTTTCTAAGTTAATGCAGAGTCAATTTGAGATGAGCATGATGAGAGAACTGTCATTCTTCCTGGGTCTACAAGTCAAACAAATCGAATGGAATCTTCATTAATCAAACCAAGTACACCAAGGAGCTACTCAAACGGTTTGGTATGGATACTTGCTCAACTGCTTCAACTCCGATGAGTCCATCAATCAAGTTAGATAAAGACGAAAGGGGCACGTCAGTTGAGGTAACAATGTATCGAGGTCTAATCGGATCGCTGTTATATCTTACAGCGAGCCAGCCTGATATTATATTTTCTGTTTGTATGTGTGCTAGATTTCAATCTGACCCTAAACAATCCCACTTCATTGCCGCTAAACGTATTTTAAAATACTTAAAAGGTTCTCAGAATGTTGGTCTCTGGTATCCCAAAGATTCTAGCTTCAATTTGACTGGATATTCAGACGCTGACTATACAGGATGTAAGATCGATCGCAAGAGCACCAGTGGAACTTGTCAATTCCTAGGTGAAAGATTGATCTCATGGTTTAGCAAGAAGCAGACGTCGATTGCCACATCCACAACTGAGGCATGATATCTCACCGCCAGAAGCTGTTGCGCTCAAATGTTCTGGGTTCAACATCAGCTCAGAGACTATGGCATTCAAGCTGCTGAGTCACCAATCTTTTGCGACAACACAAGTGCAATTGTTATCACATATAATCTAGTATTGCACTCTCGAACTAAACATATTGATATCAGACATCATTTTACTCGAGATCATGTTGACAAAAAGGATATTCGGATCGAGTACATTTCAACAGACCAGCAAGCTGCAGACATCTTCACTTAACCACTCCCCGAGGCTAAGTTTAATTATTTTCGTCAAATTCTTGGTTTAATAGATCTATCTTAGTATATTTGACGCATGCTTAACTTCGCTTTTAAAGATTTGGTTTTAATACATATCGATAATACAATGGTCAGTAAGATACAGATCTTGACTATCAGACCAATCTCTATGGATTTGATGTTATCCTATGATCTGACTCAAAACACTATCAGTCTTTAACATAGTAATATTTTACAGCCTGGACTGACTAACTTTAACCGCCTTACTATACTTTCATCGAATACGTTAAAATTTGAATTTTAAAATATCAGTCATCGAGATACAGACACGTGTCTAATATCTCTGTATTTATCAGGCTGTACATCTCATTCACCATTTTACTTTATCTATTTACAGTCATCTGCGTATATCCCTAAACTCCTTTTTATTCCATATTCAAATCCTAATCTTTCTAATGGCAACCATTACTCACAATTCACTATCTGTTGAGTTTGATGCTATATACAGACGGAAGATACAGAAATGGTGTCTACATTCAAGAATCTGGAATCTTCAGGATTGTGAAAATTCTTGGAATGTGGCACTGTGGTCTATGAATCGGCGATCAAAGAACTATTTTCCAACACCGTATCTCACAAGAATTCAATCTCTTCTTTAGTAAATGGCCAGATTGTTGAAAACTCTCAAGAGCTGTTTACGGAGACGTTTGGACTTCCCACCTCTGGCATGTCCGACTTCGCTAATCTGTCCAAAGCTACTCTGGAAGAATTTCAACGCAGAGTATCAATCTTTAGCCTTACACTTAGGCCTTCATTCAAGAAGAAGGAGATGCCTTTCCACTTCCAAGTGCTCTGCGACATCGTCAGAAAGCCACTGCAGAGCAAGGCTGTGAGTTTTGACGTTGTGACTTCTGAGAAGTTGGGGCCATGGCAGCTATTCATTTTGGATAGAAAGTGAACTGGTCCTCCATTTTATTTGGTGTTTTGATGGAGACCATCAGGTCCGTAAAGCAGGCTGTCTGTTTTACCGTTCCCCTGAGCAAGCTGCTGGAGTCCATGAATATTGAGCTGGGGAAATCTTCAGCACTCAGTCCGTTCAAGGTCATCAATCCTAAAGGACTGGCTCTGTTAAGATCCAAGAGTGCTCCCCCAACTCCCATTGATTTATTGACTGTCAAAATGGAGGTTGGTGCAGAACATGCTGCAGAGAAGAAGACAACAAGGGCTAAGCGAAAATTGGTAGTGGTCCAGACTGACTCGGATGAAACCCAGTCTGCCTCTACTACTTCATCCCTAACCAAACCCTACCAAAGAAGCCTCGAACCCAACTCACCAAACCTCTGACAACCTTAAACCCCAAACCCATATCTACATTTCCTCCAACCCAAGCAGCCCCTGTACTCCAAGCTCCACTCCCAAAATCCCAAGCTCCTCTTCAAACATCCAAAGCTCCACCCAAAATAGCCAAAGTGGTGCCCCGAGTCCCATCCAATATCCCTGCTGTCAAGGGTATTGTGATCAAAGAATTGGACGATTATACCCAATCAGGGATTAAGCCCTTACTGTTGCTGGGAAAGGCAAAGCCACCATGACAGAGTCTGCACCCTCCAAGCCTCAGCTGCTCAAACAGCTATTGACATTTCCATGGAAGACGTTGAAGGCAAAGTACAGGATCTCACCGTCGTATTCGATGAATGGGTCCAGTAAAGAACGATCAATCACTTCAATCTGTTCTTTAGCAAACTCAAGCGGCTGCACAAAATGGAACATGAGGTTCTGAAAGGCACAGAAACAGATGACGTTCGCATTGCTTTGCATCACAAAGATTTGTTTTGTGCAAAAGAGGCTGAGGCTTGCAAACCTTCTTATCCAAGCCAAGAAAGACAATTTTGATGTCACCAGCCCGACTGTCAAGGACGACAGCACGGTCATAGCTCAGCTGGAGATGGACGTTCTAACTCTTCATATGGCTGTCCGTATGCATAGCCAGCGACTGAACATCTCTACCCCTCCTCCCAGTCCAGATCACCCAACCCCAAGCCAGACTGTGGCAGGGCAGAGTTCTGAACCAACCATTATTAAGCCAGCAGAGCAGCCACTGCCTAATGCTCCGTCTGCTGCAGAGGCTGAGGCAATGGACGTACTGCTAGAATCTCCTACTACTTTCATTCCTTTTGAGTTCTCGATCTCCGAAGCTCAGACTAGCACACTATTCGCACCACATACTATTGTCACACAAGACATTGTTGATGTTGGACTAGTAGTGCCCAGCATAGTTGCAGCTTTGCAAATTGAGGAGCCTGTTCAACCAAACTCTCCTCCAGCTCAGTCTGTTGCAGATTTGGCATTTTTGAATCAGTTTTCTGCGGATCTGGTGGAACAAGTCAGATCCGACAATCTCCAATCTGCTGATTCTTTTGTTGTGCCGATTGACAGAGGGAAAGAGCTGGTTGTGTCACCTGCTGAAGAAATTCTAGACTACCTTGATGATGCTCCATCAGTGGCCAAGTCCCTTCGCGAGTTATCTGATAACTTTCTCTTTCTCCCCCAACGAGTAAGAGAAGTACATCAAAGCCTGCAGACTACCTCTATGGATTTTGACTCGTTCAAGGAAAAGATGTTGAAAAGTATCAATAGTATCCAGCACGGTCTGAACGATATGTTCTCTCAACAAGCATCCTATAAGGCCAGTCTGAGAAAAGAACAGATCGAGCTGACTTCCGAAGTCAAAACTGCTGTTGCAAAATTCCTCCTTACCCAAGATCATCGTCTGGATGCTATCTGCTCTCAACTTACGCAGATCGTAGATTTCCTTCAGGAGATTGCTGATGCCAAAAAGGGGGGAAAAGAAGAAATAAATGAAGCCAGAACAGAGCAGCCAAATCAGGAGCCCGTAAAGAAGACATAAATAACTGCATGTAATGAATTACATATGTAAATGTATTCATTAGACAAGTTAATAAAAAGTCTTTCGTTCGGAATTCTCAGTCTTATTCATTTATTTTGAATAGTTCATTTATTTTGAACAAAAAGACTTAATCGATCTGAACGAAATTTCTACAAGAAAAAGGACTTAATAAAAGGATAAAGAAGCTAGGTATTGTCATCATCAAAAAGGGGGAATTTGTTGGTTACGGATTTTAAAGATGACAAAACAGACCAGACCAATAAAGACAACGACAAAACACACCAGATCGATGTCAACCAGATCAGAACATACCAGATTGACACAGATCAATCAGAACTCATCAATTCAGACTGAGTTAGCAAACTTCATTCATCAGTCCAAATAATCAACGGCTATTTAATGAAGCACTTAATGATGCATTTAATGCTGAAATAGACCAAAGACTGAAGTTATCTTAAATGGTAAAAAGACAAAGGAGATCTTATCTGACAAGCGCCGAAAGAACATACCAGAAGGGAAAATGTCTAAAATGGAAGACTGGAGTTTGTTCAGAGGTTGACCAAAGTAAAGAGTTGCACACAAAAGGAAATTGTCGTTGGCAGAAATGCCTATATATAGGTGCAACTTAAATGCTAATGACATATGAGACGATACTTGACGATAAGAGATATACAAGATCAACAATTTTATTGAGCATCCACTTGAGCAGAACACTATCATCGAAAGACTTCATCTATCGATCTGCTCAAAGTTGAAAACACGTCTTATTGTTTTATTTGATCATTTAAGGATCATTTGTGCTTAGAATAATTCACTCTATCAATTGTACTTGTTCTAAGATAGAAGAGTGAGTTCTTTGTAACTGTCAGACGGATTGTGTCTGAACAGATTGAGAGACTAGGAGTTTTAGTCTGGTAGTGGGGTAAATCCAGCTGAATCGGGGTTGTACAGCAAGATTGTATTACTCAAAATCTTCTAGTAAATCCTTCCTATTTTGGAAGAAAGGGAGACGTAGAAGGGATTACCTTCGAACTTCCAGAAACATATCATGTCTATTTACATATTGCACTACTCCGTGTTTCAAGCCATCAGACCGGTCTCACTAACTAAGAACAGACCGTTTCCGCAGTCACTCTTTCAGTGGTCTGTTCAGTTTGGAATTGATTGAGAAATAGATTTCATTTGCTAACCCAAGTGAAATCAATGCAGAAAAATATAAAAAAAGATAAATTTTAGTAGAGTGTTTATTCACACACCCCCTCTAAATACTCTTATTCAATCCTAACAATATCCATTACCTTACTAATCATTTCTTTATCCACCAAATTATCTATAAATCACTTATTATATCACAACCACCAAATACAGCCTAAAACATAAATTAAACTTTTGACAATCATCGTCATTTTTTTTAATATGACTATAATATTTTATGGCCGCAACAAAAGTCTCCCAAAATGAAAGAAAGTACCCTTGATGTCGTTCTCTGTTTTGGCAAACATAAATTCCTTAAGGTAGATGGGTGTTGCCTTGACTAGGTTTAACACCTAATTGACCAATTCAGTTAATATTTTCGAGACCCTCCCTCCTCTCCAGCTCCCTCCCCCAGTAGTGTAAGTATGTACTAAAGTAATAGTAATATTTCCGAGCTATATTGATAAAGGGCCAAGTGACATACCATACCATCAGTTAAAATAATTTTCAAATTCACTTAAAATTATTTTAAAAATATAAAGTTTTCCCTAATAAATCTGGTGAGTTTGTAATAAATCTAATATATATATCCCACTAATTAAGTATTCCTACATCAGGGAAGATACTTTTCCATCATAATTATTGCTCATAATTCGAAAGACAATTAATATTTAAATCTTATATGTATTTCAGACGTACAAACTGAGAACGGGGGTAAGAACTAAGAATGGACATTAAATTAAGTTGAAAATTTTACTTAATGAATATAAATTAAACAAGTTGTACACGAAGAAAAGTCGAACACTCGATAAAGGACCAAATGAGCGAAAACGGGGCATGAATTGAGTGCATGGAAAAATCCAAGCAGCAAGGGGGGTGCTCGAGCGGCCCCTGTACTGTGGAGTTTTTCCATGCAATAAACGGGGCGCTCGAGCGCCCTGAGGGAGGCGCTCGAGTTCCCCCTATTCTGCCATGGAAGATCACTTCCAAATGGTGTCTTTTTGTGATGTCAAATGGACAAGTATAAATACAACAATGCCTTATTCATTTGGATACATGATATTCATATCAATAACACAATATGTAGGAGAGAAAGGAAAAATCAAATATCATTTTGCATCATATTCATATATTGTTCTTGAAGAAGAGATTGTATAACTTGTGATTTGTCGTACAACAATTACAAGTTGAAGTCGTTGTATCTTGGGAGAAGATTGACATATCATGTACCCACCGAGTGATAAGTGTGATTTTTACACTTAATTTGATATAAGATTAGGGGCGTTTTTATAGTGATTCCTGGAAAATATTACGCCTTTTGGTATATATTTGTATATTTCAGGAATCCAGGTCCAATGCATAAAAGTGGAGAAAATAAGCTTTAATTAATGAAAAAGGACCAAACCGGCACAACCAGATATTATCGAACATGGATGAAATATTATGTTATAATATATGATATTAGAGATTTAAAAAGGAGAAAAACATGATCAGATAGAAGAGAGACGTGAGCAGCAACGAGGAAAAGGAAGACTTTGATTCACCAGGAAACACACGGACGAAAAAGTGAGATATCAGATAGAAGCAAGAGAAGTGCAGTAATAAGGATCAAGTTACTTATGATATGTTCAAAGTTGTGAACATTACATGCACTGAGCACCGATGTTTTAGTGTCCATATAATTGATACACTATCTGTTGATGCGATGCAGGTTAAGAGTGAGAAGAAGGTGGAGGTCACATCGAATGACCAACCAATAGGAGGTAAATTTGGTGTAGGAGACTCGGTATTACTGAGTAGGAAAAGGATGAGACTTTTTCCATGGAAGTCTGATGCACCATGGGCTGGACCGTTCAAAGTTGTCGATGTTCTACCATTCGACACCTTCAAATTGAGAGATGACCATGGGGCACTATTTACTGTGAAAGCGAAGTGGTTACGACATTACCACCTGGAGGATGGAAAATCGTCCCCTACTGGCCCTTGCGGCACTTGAGCGTAAATGGTAAAAAGTCCAGTTTGTGACTATAAATCAAGAACTCTTTCTTAACCCTTTGCTTTGTTTTAGTTTATTTTGGTTTGTTTTTTATTTTGGCGAGACTCCATGCGTGCTGTGACGTGTTCCAACACTATGCCCCAAGAGCTGATGAGGAATTGGACAACGATCACTGACGGTTGTTGTCAATGATAAATGTTTTGTCCTATTTTCCATGCTTATTACATTGAGGACAATGCATGAATTAAGTTTGGGGGAGTGCATTACTGTGTCATGCTTCTTATTTGGAAATTGATCGTTTATTGAGCACCAACAATTTTTTCCTTGAAAATGAGTTCAATTAGTAAGATAAGAATGAATCATAGTAGCGATCTCTATTCCATGATGATATTAATCTCACTATGCATGCCAACTTGAGTTTTGATGATTGTAAGACTTATTTGTGAATATCTTGTTTTGAGTAGCATGTCTAAGATGAGGAATATATTGAGCACATTTGAGTCATAATCTTGTGAATTGCATTTGGAGTAGTAATAATCTTTGTGAACTTGATGAATTGTTTTGAGCATCTTAGAGTCCTTAGAAACTATTTGATGTTGATACTTTGAGGCGGAATTTTATAGTTATGAACTTGACTTGGAAATGATTTAGGCGATCTTTGGGCCGTTTGAGCCTTTCAAACTTACCATGATACATACAAAATCTCTGGTGTCCCATTTTGAGCCTAATTGCAAAAGAATAGAATATATTTAACATACAATTAGCCCCCATTCAATATTTTTTTGGCAACTCATTATACCCACCTTTATGAGCTTAAATTGAAAAAAATTATCCTTACCTAAAGGGAGTATAATAAATCTCATTAGATGCACATAAATTGCTGTATTTTGATGAGCTTATTATTGAAAAAATTGATGAATGAGAAAAGAAAAAGATAGATAAAGCCTTGAAAAAAAATATCTAATTAAGACCCAAAGTGACCAAGCTAAAAGAGAAAAAGAAGAGAAGCTCAAGTTCTGCTAAAAATTTGAATTTTACATGATTATACTCTCTTCTTTGTGTTACCGTATCTTTTCTTTGAAGCCAAACACATATGCCTAACATTACAAGCTTTAAAAGACCTATTGATCCAAGTTGAGGTAGTGACTACATTAGTGTAGAAGTGTTTGAAAATAGGACTATGGGGTGCTCAATGATAATCTTAACTTTCATTACCTAGCATGATTTGATCTATGAAATTGCATGAAACTTGAAAGTGATAATAGCACACACGCACATTCTGATTTGGAGACATGTTGTTTGATCTAAGAGAAAACACGACATGTTGAACATATTTTTATTGAGTTTTTTTTGTCTGCAAGTGAGATATCTGAGCTACATAATTGACTGCGAATTGGTTTATTTGAGTCTTCAATATTGAGCTCTACCTTTTGATCTTATTTTTTGCTCGAGATGATCAAGTGTAAGTTTAAGGGAGTTGATAAGTGTGATTTTTACACTTAATTTGATATAAAATTAGGGGCGTTTTTATACTGATTCCTGGAAAATATTACGCGTTTGGTATATATTTATATATTTCAGGAATCCAGGTCCAAATGCATACAAGTTGAGAAAATAAGCTTTAATTAATGAAAAAGGACCAAACCGAGCACAACCGGATATTATCGAACATGGATGAAATATTATATTATAATATATGATATTAGAGATTTAAAAAGGAGAAAAACGTGATCAGATAGAAGAGATATGTGAGCAGCAACGAGGAAAATGAAGACTTTGATTCACCAGGAAACACACGGACGAAAAAATGAGATATCAGATAGAAGCAAGAGAAGTGCAGTAAAAAACCAGGAAAAGAGAAGTGAGAAAAGAGAGGAGTTCAGGGAGGAGATATCAGATAATAGGAGGGGAGAACATTGAAAGAGAGAAGGGGGATTAAAAACATAGAGAAGAAGAAGGAAGAGGGAGAGAAGAAACAATCTGATAGGGAAGATACAGAAAAGAGTGATGAGAGGAGAAGAGTTACGTGAGATTGAGCACAGCAAGACAGATATAGAACATACGGGGGAAGAGGACTGAACTAACGTAAATATTTGGTGAGCTTTACATGACCAAAGTGAGCAAGAACAGATTGAAGGAGTAAATTCTGAGACGAGATTCACGCACGCACGGCAGCACCGATTTGGTGAAGAAGAATTCACGTACAGACACTACAAAGCGAGAGACGGATCTATTGGTTGACGACGCGATTCAACATCGCTAGTTTATACGTATTTCTAAACTTTGTTTGTTTCTATTTAATTTTTTTATGCTTTTGATGTTGAAAAACATGATATTGCATTTGATTTTAAAAATGTTGCTAGACTAAGTTTGTTACCAAGACTTAGGGGATCCCATGTTTTGAACCCATGATTTTAATTGAATGTTTTTGATTGATTCTTATTATCTAAGTGCATAGATCATTGTTCTTCATGCTTTTAAGGGTTTGGCCATCCTTGAATGAAATTAAATTACAATTGAGATCGAGAGATAAAATTGAAATTCGATATAGTGATTTATGATGTGGATTTCAGGCTGAGATCGAGAGATAAAGTCAAATACATGTGTGATAGCAATAGATTTACCAAAATCAGAGGCTAGAAGTTTTCATAGATCAACTTACAAAATTAATTGTTCAATAAGGGTACGAGAGTGGCTTATTGTTACGTTAGTATTAGATTTGTTATAGCCGAACCAATGTATAACAAGTGAATTTGGAAAACTCGTCACCATAGATTATTTGAATTTAATTCTTAACTAATAGGCGAATTGTGAAGGATTATATAGGTGAACCGAAAGTCTTGATAATTGTCTCTTTTGATTATATTCTCATTCTCTATTGATTGTTTGGGTTACATATTGAACTAATTAGTCACTATAGTTAATTAGTCATAACCATTTTTCGTAGGCTAAGTATAGTGAAACTAGTGGAGTTTGGTACTTATTCCTAGTCCTCGTGGGTTCGACAGTCATACTTATATTATCATTATACTAAACTTGACACCGTGCACTTGCGGTATAAAATCGCTACATTGGAATTAATTGTTTAAAATAATAGCGATCAAGTTTTGGCGCCGTTGCCTGGGAATAGTTTTAATAATATCAAACGAGATTAGTTGACTGTAGTTTAGTCATTCATTTTTTCTTATTTTTTTTGATTGTTTTCATTCTCTCTACTCTTCTACTGTTTGTGTTTTTTTTTTTGGTTGATTGTTACAGGTTGTTATCTCTTGGTGCATGCTAAGGAGTAGCAAACCTACACTTGAGCCCTTTGATCCCGAGATTGAACGCACTTGTCAAAGGAGGCTAAGGCAAGCAAGAACACACATGGCTAATACCGAGGAGATTCCGGTACCACAAGTTGCAAGATCACTCATGGACTATGCCCACCCTGCAGTCCATGGATCACTGTCGAGTATCACGAGACCCACCATCTAGACCAACAATTTCGAGATCAAGCCTGCTATCATACAAATGATCCAGCACTCGGTGCAGTTTGGGAGAGCTACCACTGATGATCCCAACACTCACATAGCGAATTTCTTGGAAATTTGCGACACCTTCAAGCATAATGGCTTCACTGACGACGCCATCAGGTTACGACTGTTCCCTTTCTTTTTAAATAATAAAGCTAAATCTTGGTTGCATTCTTTGCCTACATGATCAATTACCACTTGGGATGGGATGGTGCAGCTGTTCTTGTCAAAATTCTTTCCACCATCCAAGACGGCTAAGATGTGGAATGATATCACAACATTTGCCCAATATGATCCAGAGACACTGTATGAGGCTTGGGAGCGCATCAAGGATCTACTGCGGAGATGCCCAGATCATGGCCTCCATATCTGGCTGCAGGTACAAACGTTTTATAACGGTTATTTTCTGATAACCGTTTTATGATTGATGCAGCATCAGGAGGAACTGTGATGAGGAAGACACCTGAGGAAGCTTATACGCTGTTTGAGGAGATGGCTGCTAATAGCTGTCAATGGCAGTCTGAAAGGAACGTGCCAAAGAAGCAAGTCGGAGTACATCAAGTGAGTGAAGTCACTGCCATAGATGCCCAATTGGAAGCGCTTAACAAAAAGATTGATAGTTTGAGCATGCATGCAATGCAAGTTCAAACTGTTACATGCGAGCTTTGCCAAGGAGGACATCCGAGCACTGAATGCCAAGTAGGTAACCATTTCATTACTACTAATGGAGCTGCTAATTTTGTAGGGAATCGACCACCACAGACCTACCCCTACCAGCCAAGCATGGAGGAGTTGTTGACCAAGTTCATCACAGCGACGAAAACTAGATTCCAAAATCACGAGGCGTCGATAAAGAACTTGAAAGTCCAAGTGGGACAACTAGCAAAAGTCATAGCCGAACGATCACAAGGATCACCATCTGGTGCCACTGAGACGAAACCTAGGGAGCAAGTCCATGCTACCATGTTGAGGAGTGGAAAGGAGGTCGCTGAGAAGAAGGATGTACACGTAGAGTTAAGAGGCGAGGCGGACATCAAGTAAGAAGAGGGACAAACACGCGACAAAGACCTCTACACCCATCACACCTCCTAAGGTAGATATCCCACCCCCATTCCCCGCTGCGTATAAGAGAGCAAAGATTGATGATAAATTTGCTAAATTTTTAGAATTGATTAAGAATCTTCATATAGAGATGCCTTTCATTGATGCTATTCGGCACATGCCTAATTATGCTAAGTTTTTAAAGGATATTCTGGCAAAAAAGCGGAAACTGGGAGAGCATGAGATTGTAAACTTAACTGAGGAGTGTTCTGCTGTCATTCAAAATGATTCACCTCCAAAGTTAAAGGATCCAGTGAGTTTCACTATACCTTGCAAAATCAATTCTAAATCTTTCAATAAAACTTTATGTGATTTGGGGTCAAGTGTTAATTTAATGCATTTGTCTGTGTACAGGAAGCTGGGCTTAGAAGAGCTAAAAGCAATCAATGTCTCATTGTAGATGACGGATAAGTCCACCAAGTACCAAGTGGAGGATGTACCGGTCAAGGTTGAAAACTTCACCATCCCGGTGGATTTCATGGTGCTAGACATAAAGGAGGAGGCGGACATGCCATTGGTATTAGGAAGACCATTCCTAGCTACTGGAAGGGCATTGATAGATGTCCAAGAAGGGAAGTTGATCCTCCGAGTAGGGGGGGATCAAGTTACTTACGATATGTTCAAAGTTGTGAACACTACATGCACTGAGCACCGATGTTTTAGTGTCCATATAATTGATACACTATCTGTTGATGCGATGCAGGTTAAGAGTGAGAAGAAGGTGGAGGTCACATCGAATGACCAACCAATAGGAGGTAAATTTGGTGTAGGAGACTCGGTATTACTGAGTAGGAAAAGGATGAGACTTTTTCCATGGAAGTCTGATGCACCATGGGCTGGACCGTTCAAAGTTGTCGATGTTCTACCATTCGACACCTTCAAATTGAGAGATGACCATGGGGCACTATTTACTGTGAAAGCGAAGTGGTTACGACATTACCATCTGGAGGATGGAAAATTGTCCCCTACTGGCCCTTGCGGCACTTGAGCGTAAATGGTAAAAAGTCCAGTTTGGGACTATAAATCAAGAACTCTTTCTTAACCTTTTTCTTTGTTTTAGTTTATTTTGGTTTGTTTTTTATTTTGGCGAGACTCCATGCGTGCTGTGACGTGTTCCAACACTATGCCCCAAGAGCTGATGAGGAATTGGACAACGATCACTGACGGTTGTTGTCAATGATAAATGTTTTGTCCTATTTTCCATGCTTATTACATTGAGGACAATGCATGAATTAAGTTTGGGGGAGTGCATTACTGTGTCATGCTTCTTATTTGGAAATTGATCGTTTATTGAGCACCAACAAAATTTTTCTTGAAAATGAGTTCAATTAGTAAGATAAGAATGAATCATAGTAGCGATCTCTATTCCATGATGATATTAATCTCACTATGCATGCCAACTTGAGTTTTGATGATTGTAAGACTTGTTTGTGAATATCTTGTTTTGAGTAGCATGTCTAAGATGAGGAATATATTGAGCACATTTGAGTCATAATATTGTGAATTGCATTTGGAGTAGTAATAATCTTTGTGAACTTGATGAATTGTTTTGAGCATCTTAGAGTCCTTAGAAACTATTTGATGTTGATACTTTGAGGCGGAATTTTATAGTTATGAACTTGACTTGGAAATGATTTAGGCGATCTTTGGGCCGTTTGAGCCTTTCAAACTTACCATGATACATAAAAAATCTCTAGTGTCCCAGTTTGAGCATAATTGCAAAAGAATAGAATATATTAACATACAATTAGCCCCCATTCAATATTTTTTTGGCAACTCATTATACCCACCTTTATGAGCTTAAATTGAAAAAAATTATCCTTACCTAAAGGGAGTATAATAAATCTCATTAGATGCACATAAATTGCTGTATTTTGATGAGCTTATTATTGAAAAAATTGATGAATGAGAAAAGAAAAAGATAGATAAAGCCTTGAAAAAAAAAATATCTAATTAAGACCCAAAGTGGCCAAGGCTAAAAGAGAAAAAGAAGTGAAGCTCAAGTTCTGCTAAAAATTTGAATTTTACATGATTATATTCTCTTCTTTGTGTTACCGTATCTTTTCTTTGAAGCCAAACACATATGCCTAACATTACAAGCTTTAAAAGACCTATTGATCCAAGTTGAGGTAGTGACTGCATTAGTGTAGAAGTGTTTGAAAATAGGACTATGGGGTGCTCAATGATAATCTTAACTTTCATTACCTAGCATGATTTGATCTATGAAATTGCATGAAACTTGAAAGTGATAATAGCACACACGCACATTCTGATTTGGAGACATGTTGTTTGATCTAAGAGAAAACACGACATGTTGAACATATTTTTATTGAGTTTTTTGTTGTCTGCAAGTGAGATATCTGAGCTACATAATTGACTGCGAATTGGTTTATTTGAGTCTTCAATATTGAGCTCTACCTTTTGATCTTATTTTTTGCTCGAGATGGTCAAGTGTAAGTTTAAGGGAGTTGATAAGTGTGATTTTTACACTTAATTTGATATAAAATTAGGGGCGTTTTTATACTGATTCCTGGAAAATATTACGCGTTTGGTATATATTTATATATTTCAGGAATCCAGGTCCAAATGCATACAAGTTGAGAAAATAAGCTTTAATTAATGAAAAAGGACCAAACCGAGCACAACCGGATATTATCGAACATGGATGAAATATTATATTATAATATATGATATTAGAGATTTAAAAAGGAGAAAAACGTGATCAGATAGAAGAGATATGTGAGCAGCAACGAGGAAAATGAAGACTTTGATTCACCAGGAAACACACGGACGAAAAAATGAGATATCAGATAGAAGCAAGAGAAGTGCAGTAAAAAACCAGGAAAAGAGAAGTGAGAAAAGAGAGGAGTTCAGGGAGGAGATATCAGATAATAGGAGGGGAGAACATTGAAAGAGAGAAGGGGGATTAAAAACATAGAGAAGAAGAAGGAAGAGGGAGAGAAGAAACAATCTGATAGGGAAGATACAGAAAAGAGTGAGAGAGGAGAAGAGTTACGTGAGATTGAGCACAGCAAGACAGATATAGAACATACGGGGGAAGAGGACTGAACTAACGTAAATATTTGGTGAGATTTACATGACCAAAGTGAGCAAGAACAGATTGAAGGAGTAAATTCTGAGACGAGATTCACGCACGCACGGCAGCACCGATTTGGTGAAGAAGAATTCACGTACAGACACTACAAAGCGAGAGACGGATCTATTGGTTGACGACGCGATTCAACATCGCTAGTTTATACGTATTTCTAAACTTTGTTTGTTTCTATTTAATTTTTTTATGCTTTTGATGTTGAAAAACATGATATTGCATTTGATTTTAAAAATGTTGCTAGACTAAGTTTGTTACCAAGACTTAGGGGATCCCATGTTTTGAACCCATGATTTTAATTGAATGTTTTTGATTGATTCTTATTATCTAAGTGCATAGATCATTGTTCTTCATGCTTTTAAGGGTTTGGCCATCCTTGAATGAAATTAAATTACAATTGAGATCGAGAGATAAAATTGAAATTCGATATAGTGATTTATGATGTGGATTTCAGGCTGAGATCGAGAGATAAAGTCAAATACATGTGTGATAGCAATAGATTTACCAAAATCAGAGGCTAGAAGTTTTCATAGATCAACTTACAAAATTAATTGTTCAATAAGGGTACGAGAGTGGCTTATTGTTACGTTAGTATTAGATTTGTTATAGCCGAACCAATGTATAACAAGTGAATTTGGAAAACTCGTCACCATAGATTATTTGAATTTAATTCTTAACTAATAGGCGAATTGTGAAGGATTATATAGGTGAACCGAAAGTCTTGATAATTGTCTCTTTTGATTATATTCTCATTCTCTATTGATTGTTTGGGTTACATATTGAACTAATTAGTCACTATAGTTAATTAGTCATAACCATTTTTCGTAGGCTAAGTATAGTGAAACTAGTGGAGTTTGGTACTTATTCCTAGTCCTCGTGGGTTCGACAGTCATACTTATATTATCATTATACTAAACTTGACACCGTGCACTTGCGGTATAAAATCGCTACATTGGAATTAATTGTTTAAAATAATAGCGATTACCGAGCATGGCAAAACCTTCTTAAGGACTAAGTGTTAAACACTTGCATCGTCTTGCTATTGTCATTTTTCCAAGCCCGCAGTTACATCGAAGAATGCATGCGGAGAACCACCACAACCATCAAAGTATACCAACAAGTTTATGACGATTTTGTTGTGAAAGACGGCATCCACATCCATTAATGTTCCTGCGACACTAGGAAAAAAGCCGCAAAAGTTCACCCACGTAGACTTCAAAAAATGGTAGCAGAAGATGCTTTTCTATCTTACTACTTTGCACTTGGCAAAGTTTTTGCAAGATGAACAACCTATTGTTCTCGAAGAAGAGAAGGATCCTCGTAGGAGGGCCGTTGTAGAAGCATGGATCAAAGCGATTTCCTGTGCAAGAACTGCATCCTGAATGCCCTTGATGATGCACTATACAATGTGTATTGTAAAGTCCGAACCGTAAAATAATTGTGTAATATGCTTGAAACATAATATAAGGCGGAATATGCCCCTCTTAAAAAGTTTATAGTTGGGCGTTTCTTGGATTTCAAAATGGTAGACGAAATCCATAATGAGTTAAGTGCAAGAGCTTCAAGTACTCTTGCATGAGATTCACTCGGAAGGAATGAGTCTAAACGAGTCTTTTCAAGTTGCTACAATTATTGAGAAACTTCTTCCGTTCTGGAAATAATTCAAAAACTATCTGAAACACAAGAGGAAGGAAATGGGACTCGAGGACTTGATTGTTCGGCTAAGGATTGAAGAGGATAATCGCAAGTTGGAAATCAACATGAAAAGAATGAGTGCAAAAAATGTTGTGGAATCAAGCACTAATGGAAAGAAAAAGAAAACCATGATGTCCAAACCGATGAACTCTAAAAATTTCAAGGGGAATTGCTTTAATTGCGGGAAACCGAATCATAAAGCAAAGGATTGTAAGAGACCGAAGAAAAACAAGTGAATTTGACTCAAGAGAAGTCCGTACCTATTGATATGTCTGAACTTGACTTGACCGCTATGATCTTTGACTTACTATGTGTTGATCCAACACAAAATGTAAAGCTCGTGTTGAAGCGAAAATGATCAAGACACTGTTTCATGCGGTAGAAAGAAGTACGACTCCTCTAGATATAATTCATACAGATCTAAAGTTTGTGCAAACTAGAGGAGGAAAAAAGTATTTTGTTACGTTTATCAATGATTGCACAAGATATTGCTATGTATATATTTTGAGAAGCAAAGATGAAGCACTTGATGCTTTTATGAATATAAGAATGAGATTGAAAATCAACTTGGCAAGCTAGTAAAGAATATTTGAAGTGATAGAGGATGAGAATATGGCATCGTGATGAATTTTGTTCACAATTTGACATAATACATCAAACAATTGCGACATACTCGCCTCAATTTAATGGAGTCCCTGAAAGGAAAAATATCCAAAGGAAATGATAAACCCCTTGTTGATAAATTCTGGCTAACCCGACAATTTGTTGGTGGTGGGGGGGGCGGGGGGGGGGGGGGGGGGGGGGGGGGGGGTGAGGGTGGGAATGACTTACTATCTGCGAACGACATTCTTAATAAAATTCCCCGCAAGAAAAGTGACAATACATCTTATGAGATGTGGAAAGGATATAAGCCTTCCTACAAATATCTCAAAGTGTGAGGGTATTTGGCTAAAGTAGAAATATCAAAGCCAAAGCAGGTAAAGATAGGGCCGGAAAAGGTCGATTGTATTTTCATAGGATATGCACACAGTAGTAGTGCTTATGGATTTATAGTGCACAAATCGGATATTCCTGATATGAATGGGGAAATGACAATCGAGTCAATGAATACCATATTCTTTGAGAATATCTTTCCTAAAAATATGGAAAGAAGAAAGTTCGAACAAAAGAACACATGAAACTGCAAATGAAGGTTGATAGAAACCTAGGAACCTAGACGCATCTAGAAAAAGTGAGGTCGTTTGGTCCAGCTTTTCAAACTTACATGTTGGAAAATGAGCCAAAGAGATTGAAATATGCTTTGTCTAGTCCCGAATCTTCTTATTGGAAAGAGTTCATCAATTACCATTATGCAAAATAATACTTGGGAATTAGTTGATGCTCCTCTGGTACCAAACCGTTGGGGTGTAAATGGATTCTAAAACGAAAGTATAATGCAGATGGAACAATCGAAAAGTACAAGGCTCGATTGGTGGCAAAGAGATTCAAACAAATTGAAGGCCTTGATTTGTTCGATACTTACTCACAAGTGGCAAGGATAACATTTTAACGTGTAGTCATTGTTATTGCCATGTTGCATAGCCTTGAGGTACATCAAATGGATGTTAAAACAACCTTTTTGAATTGTGAATTGGAAGAAGAAATTTATCTGGAACAACCTGAGGGTTTTATTGTTCCTGGACTAGAAAAAGAAGTGTGAAAACTAAATAAGCCATTATATTGGCATAAACAAGCGCCTAAACAATGTGCAAACTCGTTAAGCCAAATGGCTTTAGGATTAATTAGTGTGACAAATGCGTGTACATCAAAGGCACATGAGAAACGTTCGTTATAGTATGTCTATATGTTGATGACATGCTAATAATGGAAAGTAGTCATGAAGTGATCGTTGAAACAAATATGGACATTGCTAATGTCATATTAGGGATTAAAATCTCTAAGACACAAGAGGCAATCACAATCATATTACATTGAGGCTGTATTGACAAAGTTCATGCATACGACACTTCTTCAGTAAAGACATCGATGGACTTAAGCATGCATTTAAGTAAAAATCATGGTAAACCGGTGTCTCAATTGGAATATTCAAGAAGTATTGGAAGCCTCGTGTATATTATGAATTGTACTCGCCCAGCCATCGCTTGTGTTGTGAATAAGCTAAGTCGATTTACGAGTAATCCAAGTCATGTTCATTGGATGACATTAATAAGGATACTTAAATATTTAAGATACACTTGGAATATGGATTATATTATACAAAATATCTATAAGTACGATAGGGATATAGTGATGCAAACTGGATATCCGACACAAACGACTCTAAATCCACAAGTGTCTAGGTATTTTGCATTGGTGGTGGGGCCGTGTCGTGGAAATCCACTAAACAAACTTGCATTGCAAATCCACGATGGAGTCAGAGTTTATAGCTCTAGACAAAGCCACGAAAGGTGGAATAGCTTCGTAATTTCTTGGAAGAAATTCCATGTTGGTCGAAACCAGTGCCAACAATTATGATTTAATGTGATAGTCAATCAACAATTGCTAGGGCACTAAATAATATGTATAATGGAAAGTCTCAGCATATTCATCGTAAACATAATAATATACGACTATTGATCTCTAATTATCACAATTGATTATATGAAATCAAATGATAACTTGACTGATCCCCTTACAAAAATATTAACCCATTAATTTACTCTATGGTCCTGGAGTTTATAGTATTCCCTCGAATGGGTCGAAGGTCGAATATGTAATTGGTCCGCGAGTGCGAGGGCAAAATGGAGAAAGTGTTCGACGTGTACGAGGAGAGGTTGTTGAAAACCAAGTACTTAGCAGGTGACAGATTCACATTGGCAGATATAACTCACTTGCCTAATACGATGTTTTTGAAGAATGAAGGTTTCGAGCATTTGATTAAAGATAGGAAGAATGTGTACAATTGGTGGGTTGACATTTCGGGCCGTCCAGCTTGGAAGAAAGTGATGCTGCTTCAGAATTAGAACCAAATAAATCAAAAATAATGTATCAAATAATATATTGTTTAATTTTTCACATAATGGATTTCGTTATCAATTATATTCAATTTATGAACACTGGTTTTATAAAATCTAAAGTTCAATTACACAAATATTATCCAACATTTCGAGGATTCAGTGACAATTTACCTCATGTGGTACGTTAATAGGTATTTCTCTGTATGGTTTATAAATAGACATTTTACTCTCATGTGTTGTAAATATTCATTTTACCCCTCTTGGTTTACAAAACATAGCACAATGTCCCATCACACGTCATACATGGAGATGATGTTTTGCACATTTTCATAAACCATGGTGGCGTACGCTGTCTATTTTCAAACCATATGGGTAACCTGTCTATTTACAAACCACAGAGGGTAAAATACCTATTTTTTAAATCATATGAGGGTAAATTGCATATTTGGAAAACAACACGGAGGTTCTTTGGTGAACATTATTTATTGATTGATCCTTACACGAGTGTGAAAGTAAAACATGAGTAAATAAATAGACCAAGAAGGCAAGAACTGAATGTCCTTTTTCTTCTTTAAAATTACAATACAAACACGAAGATGAAAATGATTATTCTCAAATGCATATCATCTTTTATTCACAAAACATGCAAAAAAAAACAAAGACAACAACCAGAAATTGACCATCAACCATGGCTACCATTGAAATAAGTCTTAAAATTATTTCATTCATTTCCATTCATTTTTCTAAGCATCCCAACGAACTCACAAACTTGTTGAGGATTTGGCAGTATTTTAGTAACACTTTCCCTTTTCTTACATTTCTCGATCCAAGATCCAATCTTGGGACACTCATCTTTAATCTTGAACCCACCATATTTCTCATAGGCAACAAACCATGCAGTGAGCCCGAGGAGCATGACGTCTACGAACCCGAATTCATCTCCACCAAAGTAGTCCTTACCTCCCATTGCCCCCTCTAGCTTCTTCAAAATGTCAATGAACTCTTTCTTAGCACCCTCCAATTCTTCACCCTTACTCTTCCAGATTGAGCTTCCAGCATCAAACACCTATAGATATAAATACCTAATAATATTAATTATATATGCTCACAATATAAAATCAGTTTTTATGATCATGAACAAATTAAATTAGAATATCTAAAATCTCTCTCTATGTATGTGTTTCAGTGTGTATCTTATCTATAAACTTATAATGTTTTTTTCCTTACATATGGTTATGAAACTGAATAATGAAAGAATGAACATGTACAATGACATGATGGTCTTGAACTCTTGATAAAAGTTCATTTTCCTCTTCTGATGTTGGGATACTGAGACTGAGAACACCAACGGAACACTCTGTTACCCCCACTGACCAGCTAGTGTGCAATGACGACTGGCCGCAAGCTACTCGATTTTCTTTTCTTAGCTGCTCTGGATTCTATTCTAGATGCTATTTACTTACGTATGATGTTTTCTTTCTTTCACAAGGCAGCGCATCTATATAGCATAGCTGAAGACAAATAAACAACCAAAGAGAAGAGAGTACTGCGTGGCGCGTTTAGATCCCCATTGGGGGTGACTCACTAAATCAAGTCTAGACCTATCTATTAGACTCTTATTAGTGCTTTTACCCCAAAGCATTCAAGCAGGTAGGCAGGATGAAAGTTCAATAGCTAATACATTGAGAACGTGTATGTATCGAGTAATGATAGTAAAAAGACCTTTTTGTCGATGAAATCAGCCCAGAATCGAGCCCGGGATCGTCCATAGGCACAAGCCGGGAGCAGCGGTGGCGAATCCCAAGTCTCATCAATGAAGTACACGATGTTGGATGATTCAACAATGGGTTTGCCATTGTGCAAAAGAACAGGTACTTTCTCATAAATAGGGTTTGATTTCAGCAACAAATCACTCTTCCCTCCAAATATGTCCTCCTCTCGGGTTTCATAGCTCAATCCTTTCTCCTCGAGAGCAATTTTAACTCTCAAAGAGAATGGACTAACCCAAAAATCCAAGAGAACAAGATCATCTTTTGACATCTTAACTAAAATTTTATTTGTTTTGCTTTGATTTTGTGTACAATTTTCTTGTATCAAGATTGTTTTGGTTATATAGGGGAGTGTAATGTGTATTCATATTTGAAAATCCAATGCAAGCTTTGTAGTAACCGATACTGGGTTTTAATCTGCTGTTTCTTTTGTCTACTTTGTTTGCACTAAGTGATACCTGTGCCGTCATGGATTATCAATGCACAAATTCATTTCTTTTCTCGAAAAACTATAATGTTTGGATCTGTAACAACAATGCACCTTTTTAAATCTGTATATATCTTGTTAATTGTATTCTAGTTTATGCATTTTTTTAACTACAAATTTATTTTTTAATATTTCAAATATTCTATCTCTTTAATCCAATCTTATTGAGTTGGTCTATAAATTAGGCACAGATCGAGCCCATACAAATATTTTTCTATTAAACGTAGGTCATCACCTACTCTCCTCTACCTAATTTTATAAAATCATGTTTACTATTTACTATAGTATATTATCAAATTTCTTAATTTAGTGACTTTCATACTTGACGGAGTCTCTTTCAAGGAAAGTTTAACCTATGTACCGACACCTACTAGAAAAAGTTTCATTGCAAATAACAAATGACTTGATGGTCAAATACAACAATGCAACTGGGTCTTGGTATTGTATGCCGAACACCCAATCTTCTGTCAATATATGCAAAAAAATACAATTTAACAAAAAAGAAGATGAGTACAAGTGTAACAAAGAAAAAAGATATGGAGATGTATTCAAGAACCCGAGCACAACGAGAGCTTCGTGCACCGGATTCACTCCTTATTGTTCAAGGATGTCAAATCTGAAGTAACCCTCAATTTAAGCATCTAATCAAGCATATTATTTGCAAGTCCAAATTCATTATTTCGCATCTCCCAATATGACTATTGTTTTTAACTGAACTTCCCAAAACATAGCATTGCTAATCCAACGTATTCTGGCATAGCACGACTCCCCAATACATTCTCCATTTCCAGAAAATGTATCTTTCTAACTATCAGAATGGAACTAACAATTCAGCCAAAACATTCTCATGATAAATTCTAACATTATTTCGAAGGAATATTACCACTTGAATAAATGGCCACGGGCAAATGAACCATCCAATGGATGACGCAACTCACACATAACAGTAAATTATTCTGTACACTGGTATACACTATGAAATATACCTTTCCTGAAATACTGGATAAACAATATAGAAGTTTTAAAATGCAAACTGCAAAACTAAAACGAACCATTCATATGCTGATTGGTTCTCTGACTTTGACATATACACAGATATGAAGGTAGTGCTCAGGGTTTATCAAATTTTTTGCTATCCAGGCAAATGGAATTTCGAGTTTTGGCTCGATTCCCTGGATACGGACAAGCTTGATCTCAGCATTGTGTGATAGGGACCCTGCATGTTCACTAGATACCTCTGCGGCATCTTCAGCACTTCTTGAGCTACTTGCCTCTTCTGAACTACGTTCTTCTCCAACCTCTTCTTCATGTGGATTAGCATCAATTGAGGATTTCTCTGCAAATAACTTGGGTAACAGAGCTTTTACCGCATCATACAAGGTGAAGCTATTTCCTGCAATGTGACACATGTATTATCGTTTTCACCCTAGGGCATTAGATCATGTAATAATTTGTTTGCATGAACAATGCTGAATATAGTCACCTCCCCTAACCTTTCAAAAATAATTATATTTAAATTTCACATGAATAGTTTAAACATCTTGCAATCATTTTTTTAGCAAAAAAAACTTGGCAGGTAAAATTACTTCTATACGGAAGTATCATAATGCTCTTTCATCTCCCCTTGGTTTTAAAATGGGATAAGTTTTCACCACTTGTTCCAACATAGCGCACAGAGACGACAGCGGTGATGGTCTAGGGAGAGAGGGGAGGTCAGAGTTAGGGTTTTAGGGGAGACATGACCGTGAAAAACAAAATGACAATATGTACATGAACATAAATTATAGGACATGGGATTTGGGCACGTTAACAATAATATCAATGAAGCAATTTTTAAAATTTTATGGCAGAAGGATGTAATAATGGTTCTCCTATTGAGAGGTTTAGCAGGCATGGACAAACATTAGAAAGTGGATGTGATTTACAAGTATTAAACTTGGCTGTGGCTAAGATTCTTCAATTTGAAACCTCTAAAAATTTAGCAAGCAACCCAAAGAACCACATTATTTTGCCGTAAATTTTTATTTTTGAACCACACTGATCACAGGGTAAGAGCTCACAGACTAGCAATTGACTCAAGTTCCATAAAGTGTGCAACAATAAAAAGTTCACAAAAATTCGGCAGAACCACAATTGATAGATAATGATATAAAAAATGCCATTCAATCTCATCCTCACCATAAATCTCCACAGGATGATTTATATAAGATATTTTGTCCCAGCTATCAACAATAGGAGCATCTTCTAAATCGTCAATATCTTCAACAATACTCCGAAGGTACAGCCGAACTGGAATTCTACCTGATGAGAGAAATCAAACATAAAACAGAAGATTAATTACAAAATGTAAGCTCAGAAAAAGATGTTGACAGATCCAAAAACAAAGACGAAGGCATGCATCATTCTTCCTACTTGAAAACAGTGTTGAAACAACCTTTCTGGTGCAAAAATTCAATCCAAGGGTCTAAGGCAACTAAAACTAAGATTTGCATTGGCACCACTTCTTCACTTCTAAATGCCGATCAAGTAGTCTTTTAATTTTAAAACCAAGATTTGACAAAAAATTCCATCAAGATTAAGTGAACTAAAAGAGCAGGAAGAACTCAATTTTTTTTTTAAAAAAGGACATAAAATATCTATAGAGAGTTACGAAATGAATATCTATCTTTATGTGCCAGAATAACAACTACTAAACGTCTAACCTGCCTTGGTTGGTGCAGTAGCATTAGAGTCATTAATGCCTTGAAGAGATTTTGAACTGGAAGAACTCAATTTGTAAGAAAAGTCATCTCCAGCTACGTCAAGTTTAAGTTTGGACGAAACACCACGATAAACTTCCATCTGGCCTGGTAACATTATTTCAAGTTAACTGTTATCCACAGTTTGTTTTTAATCTCTCAGGATAGGATACAAGAATGCACACAGAAAACTATGGGCAAACATAAAATATCAGAAAGTTTATTGATCAAATTTCATGCATTATTGTGAAATGCAGCAAAGACTGTAAGCACTTTGTCAGTGCACAAACCAGGAAAGATAGGACCAGCAACAGCAAATTCGAGAACACGGAGACATGCACGATGAAATCATGATTATCATACTTACATAATCCATTTGTTTCTTTAAGCAGATAGAAATTCCGATTACTATCTACAAAAATATGAAGCACAGAAATTTTCTGATAATATTCAGCGGAATTCCTGAGTTGTTAAAAGAGTGTCTTTACACTATCCCACCGAAAATAAATGAGGGAACTTACATTGACAAGCATGCCAGCTTGCATTTCTAATTAATCCTTGGAAACATGAAAAATAAGGTAGCAAAAGAATCGCAAAAAAAGGAATGCGAGACCCAAGCCCATTTGGGATCTCCTATTTCAGTCACAGCCGAAGCCCACTATGATAGTTACCATCCTCATTAAACTACCAAATTTGAATCTGCAACAAGCATGGGATATGGATAAAAATATGGCAGATTTATGCCAATCAAAATCTGCAGAAAAATCTTGAAGATATGAGAGGGAGAGACCTTAACCCTCAAAATTCTTCATCTATAAATATCAAGGGCAACCACTATTATGATTTTTTTTACAAATTCTCATACCAGAACTCTTCTATTTTTCTCGTGTTCATATGATGTTTTGAAACCCAAATTGTCGATTTATTGAATTAAAAATTATGATTTGGTTATGACCTTGTCTGGTAGGGTTAAATCAACACCACCTCTTTCGGTCTGGATAAACCAGAAAATGTGGCATCTTCTAGCAGGGTCAAATTAGAAAATGATGTGGTAGGGTTAAATTAGAAGTCACGACCTACTCTAATTGGGTGAAACTAGAAAAAAGAACCGTTTGAGAATTTTATAGATATATTGTTTATATTCTGATTTTTATGAAGCAGGTATATGTTATTCTGTTTTAAACTTGAAGAATATGCTCTATCCGTTTACTAAGTGATCCCAGATCACTTATCCCTTCCAAATAAAAGTGAAATTAAGGAGAAAGAATCTGTGAAATCTCGTGACATGTGAAAATTTGGCTAGGAAATGAAAAAGCCTCTTTGCTAAAGTTGTTATCTATTGTTTCTACTGCTCTTTAGGGAATATTTAAGTTTATGCTTCCTTATCATGTAATTTCGAGTTCAAATGTTGATTTTCTTTAAGTTTTAGTTTTTGGGTTAACAATTGAATTCTTGAGTAAATGTTGATTTTCGAGTCTTTACATATGAAGCTTTGTGTTCTTGATATTTTTGTGTATAATTTCGAGAACATTGGTGATGTTCGCATCTCGTGCAATGGGGCTGTGGTATCAGAGAGACGTTGGGTTCAAATCTGGCTAGGAGTAGCTTCTGGTTATAACAAGAGATCGGCTGGGAGCATAGACAACTGAGAAATTTGGCTACGACAGAAATTGGTTAAGAGCTAGTCAACCGGATAAGACATTGACCAATGACACTGACCGATTATGACATTGACCAGCTAAGACATTGACCGGCTACGACACCGACCAACTAGGACAGTGATCAGTGAGACACTAACCAATTAAAAGAGATCCAATATGGAGAACCGAACTTAGGAAATTGTAGAGGTCAAACAAGCTATGTCAGAACTATATTATGGTCTCAGTTGTTTACTATCCTAGCTGGTAGATGTCTTAGTGGGGTCACTGTCTTAGCTGATCAATGTCCTAACATTTCATTATCTTAGTCGGTCTATACCTTTATTGGTCAATGTCCTAATAGGTTGACTAAACCTTAGCCTGTTTTTACAATAGCTCGCTTACTATATCTTAGCTGGAAGTTCACTCAGATTATCTTATTATAGCTAAACGCTCTCAGCCGGATTTTGAACCTGACTTCACTCTGATACCACGGAAATATCACACTCCGATCCACGGAATGCAAACATTGGTCGGTTTCTCAATACGTTAGACAAAATATCAAGAACACATCAGAACTCAAAACTCAACATTTATTCCAGAATTCAACTGTTTCTTACAACCCAAAAACTGAAACTTGGAGAACATTTCAGCAATAGCTGAAACTACATAATAAGAAAGCAGAAACTTAATATTCCCTAAACAGCAGCGGAAACAAGCACAGCAAAGGGGCCCCTCATGTTGTAGCCGAATTTTCACTAGCCCCAAAAAATTTCACAGATTCTTTCTCCTCAATTTCATATTTATATGGTAAGGGATTGTAAAGTGTGAGTGATATGAGGGTTACTAAGAAAATAGAGGGGGAGTATGCTTCCAGTTTAAAAACAGAAATAACAAATACATGCTTCTTAAAAATCAGAATGTAACTAACACAACAGGTTTATAGAATTCTCAAATAGATTTTCTGTAGTTTCACCCTAATAGAGGAGGTTGTGATTAGCTTAATACTACTAAAAGATGTCAAAATTTTCTGACACTGCGAGAAGATGTCAAAATTTCTGATTTACCTGACCAAAAGAGATCATTGCTGTCTGGTTTAACCCTACTAGACATGTAACTAAACCATAATTTTATTTTAATAAATCAATAACTTGGGTTTCAAAACATCGTAAAAACACAAGGAGAAACAAGTTCCACTTACAGTTAATTACAAAGAAGGTTAAAGATGAAAGCATTGCTTTATACTGTGATGCTACCTCTTAGATTTCCTAATACTCTCACTTCCTTCTTTGAATCCATTTATTTCATTTTATTTTAATTTCTCATTTTGAATCTTGATTAATTTCTTAATTCTTGCTTTTCTTATGGATATGTGTAAAAGTTTTCTTGCTTGATTTTCAGAATAAACTATGCTTGATTCTTTTACAAAATAACTTAATTTAATTAAAAAATTTTAAGTTTCAATGACAACGACCCTGTGCAAATGGCCCTATATTCAAGAACTTGAGAAATATTAACAAACATCCCTCATTATATGTAGTCATGGTACTTGATTTCTGTATAATCATGTTAAATAGCAAGTCATAGAACAAATAATAAAAATACAGAAAATATAACAGCCAAAAGGTAAATAAAAGCCAATCATTTAAAACGATCACATAATCTAAGACAATTTCATACCATTTAATACGGAGAACCAAAGTTCTGCCTGATCAGATTGAGACATATTCATAATATTCTTGCAGTTGCCATTGATAATGTATGCAGCCTGTGGAGAAGCTTATGCAATTAATAAGATAGACAGGTACCTGAACTGCTAAAGGTACACATTCCAATTACAACATAAAAAATGTTAAGTTAGTTTTTAAATTAGTATAATAAAGGATGATATGGAGTTTATACAAGAAGACATGACCAAGGTGTCCTTAGTGCAATGCAAGATGCAATCATGTCTTTCCGATTGTTTGTGAGCGTGGGCATCTTCTTTTCTATTGTTGAAGGGTGCATGCATCAGAAATTTTAATTAGGAAGGTTGGACTCTAATCTTCCCTCCCACGGTCCCACCCGCACCCACATTCCCAATTTTAGTTTCAAGGTTTGTCTATGAAAGGGTTGTTTCTCAGCAAGGTAGGTTTCTTATCTTCTGCAAGTGCAAGAGTGCCTTAACAACAATAAAAGAAAACACAGCTACTTAAGTTTGAGACCACCAATGGAAGTAAAAATAAGACGGAATAAATATGGTTTCTCGTACCTCTTTCAGTGCATTAATAAAGCTCCATTTTACACTATCTTCACCTTCACAAGGGATCAATAAATTCCCAGGATATCCTCTAAAATGCACCTGCAAGCAGATATAAAAGCACAGTCAGTAAAAGTGGGAAATGCACAAGTTAATAAAAGTGGGAAATGCACAAGTTAATAATAAATGCACAAGTTAATAATAAGTGTACCAAGAGTTCTTGGGCTAGTTTGTTGCTTTAAGTGACTCGAATGATTTATGATTCAATAATTTAAGATGCAAACATGCAGGACAAGACTCTAACATTAGCACTAATCTGAGGAGTTCGACACGTCACTATAATTTAATATTGTTGGAATATATTCACAACAGGAAACAAGACATCCTTTAATTGTTAACGTTACCAAGCCCAGTAACACATAAGCATGACTGTTTCTTTGAATAATACATTTTTAACCGAGCACTTAATCTATTATGCCATCCTCATCGAGACCATAACGGAATGTCGAATTTAAAAGAATGCCTTGCAAGAAGCTTTTAGCTTAAGGGAATACACCTAAAATGTCCTTTATACATCACATTCTACAAATTTATTGCACTTGAAGCCTTCAATAGTAAGAGTGGCGATGATTAATTCAAGTGACAATAACCCAATAGCTGATTTGCATTCTAAAAATGTTATCTCATCCAATTAAGGTACTTCAAAATGATCCAAGGACTTAACAAAAGCCAGACGCAAACTTATCAATCACCTACTACATGCTTAAACATTTCTCTCTGGTAGCCTCGTTGAATCAAAATTTGTGGGTAAATTGAGGATAGCCAAACTCCAGAAAAGTTTAAGGAAGTATTACCTTATTTTCTATGAAAATTGCATGCCTCTTAATTCATATCATAATCATTTAAGCATTTGTAACAAACCAACTGATTACACAGCCTTGGTGACACTAGCATGTGCGTTGGTGGTGCATGTTTGGGAATATTCTCCCTTATGCACATGTGCTTCTAATTGACGTGTGACCTAATCCTTTTGCCAAGCTGGTTCATTCTTGTCCTTGATGATTGACAAAGCTCAGTAGCAGTGTGTATCCTATCACGCACCTATAGTAGAGGCATTTGTTTTCTATTGTAGTTGAAACCCACTTTGCAGTCGGATGAGAAGGTATAGCAATGAGGGTGAAAAAACATCTCAATATAGCACTTATTATTTCAAAAACTAGCAACTTGTCACCGCCGAGTTCAACAAAAAGTTCTTATTTTGATAATTCCATTCCTGTTGTCTGACACACTAAACATAAAGACCAAGTACTTCACAGTTTAGTAAAGAATTCACCATAAGTTGGAATTAACTTCATACAGTTATATTCCAAGGTCTCTCTGGTTCTGCACAAAGAAGATCGAAAAGTACCCCTGTAGGTATGTACCTGGAATGGGTTGAGAAAAATATTAATAAGAAATAACAAGAGCTGCGCTAATTCAATGGAGCAAGACAGATGGCAAATTTTCTTAAACAAGAAGCTACAACAACATCTAAACCCCACGAGAACAAAATTAGAAATACAGGTGCTCCATATCATTAGAATGCATTATAGTCATTAAAGCCTTTGCCCCTTGAGGCGTAATAAATGTTCCCAGGCACAAAAGAAGGCGCAAACCCTTCAGTCGAGGGCAAGCTTTGACGTGCACTATTGGCACAAAACATGCTTTAATTGTCCTTAAATGCAACAATAGTGAATCCAAAATAATAGTTCATTTATATTTGATTATACACCAATAAAGATGTTTTCTATCATCGTTGTTCATTAATTTGCAAAGTCCATCCTGAATGCTATGAGATGGTATGATTTTAGCACATTTAAGTTCCATAATTTTACACTTCAGTGTGCACCTATAAATCAAGCTACTGCTTAACATTTTCGTTTAACAGTGTAAAGTATATGTTCACTGTACAATTACACATTTTAAATCATGTTTCCAGGTGATGAGTATGCTAATACACACCATTTGAGCGGTAAACCTTTGTAATCAAACCACACGGTGTCAACTCCAGGAGGAAGCGAACTGCTAAAGAATGGCTTAATCTGCGGAACTAACAGTGGCAAGTACCCCAACCGAGATGCCAATATCTGCAGTACAAAATCCATGTCACAAAAAAAAAAAGAACAAAAAACCATCAAAAATCGAATTTTAAGCGACAAGTATTATCTCTGTCATTTGATCCAACACAATAAACACAAAATGAAACCCATCCGGGAAAAACACTAAAGTAAACGCAACTTCATTCTCCTTGACATTTCACCAACCACCAGTTTGCAATCACATCAAATACTAACAGTGCCATTACATAAAAACGACAAGGTACCAAAGCGGGGGACGGAGGCGGAAGAGTGGTGACTTCGGAATCGTGGAGATGAATCTGAAGTGGAATCGCGCCTGCCCACACATATTGTTGCGCTTCGTTTCCGGCCGCCTTATAATCGTCCAGTGTCATCACTTCTCTCCAGTTAGATCAACGGTTTAATGGGTCTTCGAGCGCAGTTCAACAAGCTTGTCCTGCTTCTGCCTTCTATTGCTCTACCAGCGGTTCCTTGCAGTCTCCGCAAGCCGTGAAACAGCTAAAACATTTTCCTTTATTTTTTGGGTAAATTGTTTAAACAATTAAAATTAATGTCAAAAATATTTTTAAAAATTACATATACATTTCACAAAAAATATTCAATCAAATTAGAAGAAATTAATGTTATAAAAAATGTTAGAATATTTCTAAGTTTTGGTGATTACAACAGGAAACCACTACCGAGTTAATTCCAATGGAGTTCGATCGAACTCTTTAAACAGTCTAACGCTAGTTCAGAAAGTCTACCGCATAGGAGTTTGTCCAGTAGACGAAACCTAAAGTCTACTGAGTATCCTGAAGTCTACCGTTTAACCAAGCAGAGTCTACCGCTCGTTATTGAAGAGTTATCGTCAGCAAAGTCTACAGGAAGAAGTCAGTAGACTTGGTCAAGTAACTCTACTCTATCTCAGCGGACTTTCGTTATCAAGAGTTCAAAGACATCAGTCCAGTTGACTGTGTCACTTTGAGAAGTTAGCAGATGTCAGACAGCAGACGTTAGCCCTAAAAGATAAATCAAACTGAGATAATTTGACACATATTACGCTACAGATTGTACAACTCTATTAGTGCTACTAAACGCGTGGTGTGCGTTTATCGTGTACACCCAAATTAACCCCACTTTTTTATAAAACTAATGTAGTAGTGAAAGTATGGATGGATCCCACAAGAAAGTGTATGCTCTTGTGTTAATAGATAACCAAATAATAAAGTAACAATTAGGGGTTTTTTTCAATTTTTAACTCTAACTTAATTAAACTAAAGCAAGCAAATCACTAGATTATCAAGATTAAAAAATAATTCTTGGTTTTTGGTCAACTTTACCTTTGGAAATTATTCACTTGATCATCAAATCACTAAATAATCGATTTCATTCAGTTATTCATCAATTGGAAATTTAATTCCCCACTTACCTTAATCGTAGTCAAACAGAAAACAGAATTCAAATTCGACTCTTATCAAATCATTAACCAAAACTACAGTCGTTATGATTAATTCAATGATAGCTTCAAAACTAGTAAGTTTGATGAATTAATCATCCAATCGTTTTTCCTAACAATTTAACAACACCAACAGCAGGTAATTATCAATCTTAATTGCTTCTTAATTAGCATTAGATTGTGTATATCATTACTAGGTGATCAATCTATCAATCAAACACAACAATCATAATAATCATAATCTGAAAAACAAATTGAAATTGAATTAAAATCAAACATTCAAACCAAAATCTTCACAAATGTTTTAATTCTAAAGCCAAGTATCCCTCAATCAAGAATCAAAAGATTTAGCTACTCATAATCAATCTAAAAACAACAAAATCTAGTTTATAAATCATAAAATAATCGGTAGAAAAGAGTTACTAAAAAGAAACACGCTTCCGTCTTCGAGTTTTGATCCTCCAAAGTGATCTTCAAAAGTTTGAGAGTAAAAAATCTTCTAAAATCTAAAATTGTGTTGTAAAGTCTATATATGGTGTTATGAGGCTAATTTTAGAGTTATAGGGCTGGCCAATATGCTAGGATAGGTAAAAAAATCTTCAAAAGATGGTAAAAAGAACAAGTTTCCTTTTTTCTCGGACTCCCTGGAGATCGATCGCTATAAAGTAGCAATCGATCGCTCCTTTATTTTTTTCGGGCTGATTCCTTGGGCGATCGATCGCCTCTTTCTAGCGATCGATCGCTTGGCTCCAGTAGACTTTTGGACCGATCTCCTCTTTATAACGATCGATCGCTTGCTCGCATATTTTGTTGCTCAACTTTCTGTCCATAAGCGATCGATCTCCTCTTCCATAAGATCGATCGCTTCTCAAAAATTATATTTTAAGTTTTTTTCTTGATCTACCTTGAGTCCTTATCATCTCCAAATCTTTTCTTGATCTTTATTCGCCTTTGTTAGCTCGATTTCATCGATTCACCTATATTTACACAATTATACGATTAGGTAGCATGTGTATTAAATTATCCATCAAAATATACCAAATCGTAGACAATTAAGAGCAATAGAGATGTCTATTTCTAGTCACATCAACGCATCAGAAAAACTAGACGTTATTAATGGATTTGGAAAGAAGGTGTTGAGCCTTAAACGCATGGTTGCGTTTAATGCGTTAATTTATCCCCGGTTTATCTTTGAGTTTTGATGATCAACAAAACTTGCATTTGTTGTACTAATATGTCTACTTAGTGTACAGGGTTAGATTGATAAATTGGTTGGGAAGACCAATGGAAGAGAACCCAAGTTATACATTAACATATGCGAGTTCATAGGACAAGCGGTGATTTTTATCAAGGAATCTATTGAGCTTGGACGAGAAGGAATGACATCTATGAACAAACAATTTAAGTGTTCAACATGTGTGGAATGATGTTGGAACAATTTCTTATGATGGGATGAAGACCCACAAACCAATGGTCCGTTGGTGGGCAAATTCGTATAGAAGCCAATTGGAGCGCAGTGCAATGTTTTGATTATATCTCTTGGATCGATGCTCCGAACAAGGTGAATCCAATGAGGTTAAAAAGCCAACTCAATATGCTAGATTTCATATTCGAACATCTCAGTCCAATTCGGATTGAATCATGGAGCAAAATGTCATGGAAGTCATAACAAGTGCAGATTGTAGCAAGGTTTGAGCGACTGTAGAATTTTGGGCATAACTTCTTCATACCTTAATGAAATGCAATGAACTTTTGTACACACCTAGATAAGAGGAATATCTACAACTTTCATGTTTACCACGTTTCCCAGAAATGATCTTAAGATGGTCGAATAGTGCAAAGTTTGAGAGTGCTGAAATCTGGCAGATCACCTCAGGCGATCCGGGCCATCACCTCAGGCGATCCGAGCCATGTTGCGCACCATCGACTGAAGCGATGGCACGGTGTGCACGCTGGCGATCAGATCGCCCCAGGCGATGGTCAAGCTCGCCCCAGGCGATCCAGAATGCTTCCTAGGCCATTTTTTTGAGGGCGATCGCCCCAGGCGATGCACGGAACGCCCGAGGCGATCCAGAACTTTACCTACGGCCTTGTTTATCATTGATGATCACCCCAGGCGATGGGGAGATCGCCCGAGGCGATCTAGGCCAGATTTGACCGTTAAAGGGTGGCGATGGGTGATCGCCCGAGGCGATTTCCGAGGCGATGTCCGAGTGATTCAAGCCTTATGTGTAGCAACGGCTAGTAGGAGCTTTGGGGGCCTCCTACACTATAAATATGGATCTTTTGGAGCTTTTTGAAGGCAAGAAACAAGACTATAAACTACAAGAAAGCCTTGATCAATTCAAATTACTTTAGAATTGCAAACTTCATACATTTGTGTGTATTGGAGTTTGTAATTCATTTCTTGTTGTGTGAGTTTTGATTCTTCGTGTTGGTACACCGTGAAGGTGTGTGTTGAGTTATTGTAAAGGTCCTCCAACACCAAAGCAAGTTGGAAAATTGTAAAGTCGCCAACAAGTAAAGTTGGTGCATGTGTTGTGGCTATCCTTGGAGCCCTTAAGGCCAAGAAGACTCGTGAAGAGTGTTGGTAGCTCGTGAAGAGCTTTGTGTACTCGGGAAGAGTAGTGTGCTCGGGAAGAGCGTTGTAAACTCGGGAAGAGTTGTTATGTGGCTAACTTGGAGCCCTCAAGGCCAAGATCGTTTATTCTAGTGGAACCTCGGTTGGAGGTTATCTAACCGGGAAGAGGAGACGTAGGCGATTCATCGTCGAACTTCTATAACAAATATCCTTGTCATTTTATTGCTTTATTTCCTTTATGCATTTATTTACTTATTATTTTTATTTATCGATTGACTAAAGGCTTCCGCAAAGCGCAAAACTATTTTATTTTTCAAACTCATTTTAAAAAGCTAAAGTAGCCAAGGAATCTCATTCACCCCCCCCCCCCCCCTCTCTTCGATTCCAACAAGTGGTATCAGAGCCATTTGATTTTTGTTTTAAATCAAATCTTTTTATGGCTAATCTAGCAAATGAGTTTGCTCAAGGTCAATCGACGAATCGCCCTCCGCTTTTCACGGGTGATAACTACGGGTATTGGAAAAATAGAATTTCTCTATATATCCAATCCGTAGATTATGAGCTATGGAAAATCATTGTGAAAGGTCCACATACTCCTTTAAAGGATGTTGGGGGAATTAGTGTTCCCAAAGAAATGGACGACTTCACAAAAGCGGATATGATGTTAATATCTCAAGATGCTAAAGCGATTAATATTTTGCATTGTGCTTTAGATATGAAGGAGTACAACCGGATTTCAATGTGCTCAACCGCTAAGGAGATATGGGACAAATTGAAAATTTGTCATGAAGGAACCAACCAAGTGAAGGAGACAAAGATAGACCTCCTTCAACTCAAATATGAGACATTTGAGATGGATTCCGGAGAAGTTGTGGATTCCATGTTTAGGAGGCTCACCCAAATTATCAACGAGCTTGCTCAACTTGGAGAGAAGTATCCTCCAAAGCAAATATGGAGGAGAGCACTAAGAGCATTACCTAAAGAATGGGATGCCAAGAGGACAGCCATCATCGAGTCCAACAAAGGGGAGAACGCATCTTTGATCTTGATGAGCTCCATGGCACATTGGTGACTCATGAGCTTGAAGTTGCCACAAGGAGAGAAGTAAAGGAGGAGGATAGATCCAAGAGAAATGGGATTGCCTTGGTTGGAAGGAAAGATCACTCCGAGGATGAAGATGATGATGATGATGAAGATATGATCTTGTTCACAAAGAAGTTCAAAAAACTCTTCACCAAACATAGCAAGTCAAAGGCCTCAAATGCTACCAAACAAGAATCCAAAAATGAGGTAACTTGTTATAATTGTCAAGAAAAAGGTCAATACGCTAATAAATGTCCTAGGAAGAAGAATGAGGACAAAGGGAAGAAGAAGGCTTTTATAGCCACATGGAGTGATAGTGACTCCGATGAAGAAGAAGCCACCAATCTATGTCTAATGGCTCTTGGAGATGAAGATGAAGAGGATGATAATGAGGTACCATCTTATGATGATTTATTAGATGCTTATAATGAACTCATTGATTGTCTTGGTAGAACCAAGAAGAACAATAAAGTGCTTAAGCTAGACTTGGCTAAAAAGGAAGAAGAAAATATTATTTTGAAAAATCAAGTGCATGATTTAAAGACGTCTTTTGCCAAGTTTAATGATAGTAGTTTAAAGATGAATGAGTTGCTTGGCTTGCAACGTTGTAGCTTTGATAAAGCCGGGCTAGGCTTCTCAAGCAAATCTAAAACATTTTCAAGCTTGTTAGCTAAAGCCAAGCACAATTCTCCTACTTGTACTTATTGTTGTAAAAATGGCCATAGTAAGAATAAATGTAGGTTTGCTAGAATCCAATACCAACCTAATAAGAGGTAAAAATGGATTCCAAAAGTGCTTAAGGAAGCTAACCATCAAGGACCCAAAAATCAAATGGGTACCAAAGACCCTCCTATTATTAATTTGTCTTGTAGGGACAACAATGGAATGAAGGATGAAGGACCAAGCAACTCAAAGGAGGAGTTTGTATTATTCACAACTATAGAAGAGGCTCGAGGCGTTGGACCAATGACAAGAACGAACTCTTGTCATCGAGGGTAAAATTTATTTTTTTACATGTTAAAAGAGCAATCCAAAATTTAATTGGCACAAATTAATTGTGACCAATAAATAATGAAGCTCAATATTCATTGGTAGTAAAATGCATAACCCCTTAGCATATGCACATATAAATTGTTTTAATGCATGATATATGCTTATCCTTTTATAGTAAGTTTGTTGATATTCAAATTTGAATATACAATGTGGAAATGTTCAATAATGTGATTAATAATTTTATCTAATGATGCATTGAGAATTATAATGTTTATTGGGCATAGGTGCATGGAATCTTGGTGGAACATATGCATACTTTGCAATGTTTAAGATTCATTATTGTTTGCCTTAAATGCATGTTTGTATTCCTCTAAATGATTTAATGTTAGGCTTGTTTTGCTTATTACATGCTTGATGAGGAACATGGGTAATTTGTTAAAATAAGGCTATGTGTCAACATATAATTGTGCCATGTTTATTTGAATTTTATGTTTTTTTGATTATCACAAAAAGGGGGAGAATTTTGTGATAAACTTGAAGGTTAATACATGCATAGTTTGAGGGGGAGAGCTTGTGTATGCATGGTTTGAGGGAAAGAGTTGTTTTCCTTATGATTTACTTGGTATCTTGTATGTGCTATGCAATTGTTAAGGGGGAGTTATGTTTACTCACATTTCATGCATAATTACTTATTCAAGTTTATCAAGTTTTGTGATCATCAAAAAGGGGGAGATTGTTGAGCCTTAAACGCATGGTTGTGTTTAATGCGTTAATTTATCCCCGGTTTATCTTTGAGTTTTGATGATCAACAAAACTTGCATTTGTTGTACTAATATGTCTACTTAGTGTACAGGGTTAGATTGATAAATTGGTTGGGAAGACCAATAGAAGAGAACCCAAGTTATACATTAACATATGCGAGTTCATAGGACAAGCGGTGATTTTTATCAAGGAATCTATTGAGCTTGGACGAGAAGGAATGACATCTATGAACAACCAATTTAAGTGTTCAACATGTGTGGAATGATGTTGGAACAATTTCTTATGATGGGATGAAGACCCACAAACCAATGGTCCGTTGGTGGGCAAATTCGTATAGAAGCCAATTGGAGCGCAGTGCAATGTTTTGATTATATCTCTTGGCTCGATGCTCCGAACAAGGTGAACCTAAAGAGGTTGAAAAGCCAACTCAATATGCTAGATTTCATATTCGAACTTCTCAGTCCAATTCGGATTGCATCATGGAGCAAAATGTCATGGAAGTCATAACAAGTGCAGATTGTAGCAAGGTTTGAGCGACTGTAGCATTTTGGGCATAACTTCTTCATACCTTAATGAAATGCAATGAACTTTTGTACACACCTAGATAAGAGGAAGATCTACAACTTTCATGTTTACTACTTGTCCCAGAAATGATCTTAAGATGGTCGAATAGTGCAAAGTTTGAGAGTGCTGAAATCTGGCAGATCACCTCAGGCGATCCGGGCCATCACCTCAGGCGATCCGAGCCATGTTGCGCACCATCGACTGAAGCGATGGCACGGTGTGCACGCTGGCGATCAGATCGCCCCAGGCGATGGTCAAGCTCGCCCCAGGCGATCCAGAATGCTTCCTAGGCCATTTTTTTGAGGGCGATCGCCCCAGGCGATGCACGGAACGCCCGAGGCGATCCAGAACTTTACCTACGGCCTTGTTTATCATTGATGATCGCCCCAGGCGATGGGGAGATCGCCCGAGGCGATTTGGGCCAGATTTGACCGTTAAAGGGTGGCGATGGGTGATCGCCCGAGGCGATTTCCGTGGCGATGTCCGAGTGATTCAAGCCTTATGTGTAGCAACGGCTAGTAGGAGCTTTGGGGGTCTCCTACACTATAAATATGGATCTTTTGGAGCTTTTTGAAGGCAAGAAACAAGACTATAAACTACAAGAAAGCCTTGATCAATTCAAATTACTTTAGCATTGCAAACTTCATACATTTGTGTGTATTGGAGTTTGTAATTCATTTCTTGTTGTGTGAGTTTTGATTCTTCGTGTTGGTACACCGTGAAGGTGTGTGTTGAGTTATTGTAAAGGTCCTCCAACACCAAAGCAAGTTGGAAAATTGTAAAGTCGCCAACAAGTAAAGTTGGTGCATGTGTTGTGGCTATCCTTGGAGCCCTTAAGGCCAAGAAGACTCGTGAAGAGTGTTGGTAGCTCGTGAAGAGCTTTGTGTACTCGAGAAGAGTAGTGTGCTCGGGAAGAGCGTTGTAAACTCGGGAAGAGTTGTTGTGTGGCTAACTTGGAGCCCTCAAGGCCAAGATCGTTTATTCTAGTGGAACCTCGGTTGGAGGTTATCTAACCGGGAAGAGGAGACGTAGGCGATTCATCGTCGAACTTCTATAACAAATATCCTTGTCATTTTATTGCTTTATTTCCTTTACGCATTTATTTACTTATTATTTTTATTTATCGATTGACTAAAGGCTTCCGCAAAGCGCAAAACTATTTTATTTTTCAAACTCATTTTAAAAAGCTAAAGTAGCCAAGGAATCTCATTCACCCCCCCTCTTCGATTCCAACAGAAGGCAAAAGGAATGTTGGATACTATTTTGGAAGCTGATTCAGCGTATTTCCTTCCATATTTGGAAAAGTTGATATTGGACTTTCAAGGCTATAAATACGTCAAAGACAAAAGGAAGAAATATCTTCTTGACCCCCAAACTTTTCAAGCGAAAAACATTCTTACTCATTCAAACACTTTATTGCAAGATATAGAGTCATTAAAAGAGCAGTAAAAGAGCCTTCCACGTGATCTTGAAGGTTCGAGTAAAAGTCTGCTGCTCAGAGAAAAACACTCAAACACCGAACTATTTTATATATTTTGAGATACATAGTGTTTAAGAAAATATTGTAACATTCAGACTTTGTTCTGAATCTTAGTGAAATTGTGAATCTGTGTGAGCTATGAGTTTAGGCTATCTGTGTGGTATTAACCTAAGTGCACTCTATACTTTTGAGTGTAAACCAAATCTTCTAATGAATCATTCCTCCAAAGGAAGAAGGGGAGACGTATAAACGTTTGTGCTTCGAACTTCCAGAAACAACTTCGTGTCATTTACTGTCCTCATTTTACTTATTGCCTTTATTTTGCCCTCAGTTTTTATTCTCAAGCCCAGTAGACACCTTCTGCACTACTTACCATAGTTTTCTACTGCCTTGTATTTGATTGAGACCATACCATAACACTTAATAAGTCTGCTGTAAACCGAGAAAATTCAATTTGAGCCATTTTTTATTCAACCCCATTCTAAATACTACTTCGATCCTAACAAGTCGTATCCGAGCAGGTATTCTCAATATTTAGAATACTTGAATTGATGACATCATTCAACAAAATCTTAATGTTCTCAAAAGAAGATTATGATTATTGGAGAGTTCGCATGCAAGCTCATCTATCTGCTCAGAAGATGATATGTGGAATGTCATCACTGGCGGACAAGTGAAGATTCTTAAAGTAAATATTGTCGCTGAAATTACGAGTGATGTCCTCAAATGGTTGAGAAGGCCAAAGCCAGAGCAGAATGGACTAATGACGAAAAGAAGGACAACGTAGACAATGTGTCCAATGATATTCTGTTCAAAACACTAGAAAAAAACATGTTCAGAAATATAAAGATGTGTTCCACAGCGAAGGAGATATGTGAAAAGCTTGCACAACTATTCGAAGAAAATGATCAAACAAAAGAAAACAAGTAAACAGTTGCTCTATAGAAATTCAAAATATCAAGCTGAAGCCTGGAGAAACTCTACATGAGTTTGATGAAAGAGTCATTAGCATGGTGAATGAACTAAATAGTCTTGGAAATGAGCATTCAAACAACTGGCTCTGAAAGTGATTAGAATGCTTCCAAGAGAATGGGATGTTAAAACAATTTCTATGAGAGAATCAAAGGACCTAAACAAAATTGATCTATATGATTTATTTGTTGATCAAAAGGCCTATGAATTTGAGCTAGGCGTTCGTACTGAAGAACTATGAACCAGGCAACCAACCAAGGCACTTCCTGCAACAGAATCACTATCTACTGTAGTAGAGAAGACTCCTTAACAGATCATGCATCAACTTAGAAAATTTCTTGCATAATTTTGGATTAGTACTGCCAAAAATGATACCATCAACATAAATTTGAACCAGTAGAGTATGGTCACCCTTAGTGAATTTAGAAAGTGTATGCCAATGGTAAAATAATGTTCAATCAAATATTTTGATAAAGTTTCATACCATGCCCGGGAGCTTGTTTTAAACCATACAAATCTTTGTCCAACTTACAAACATAGGACGGCTGCTGATGGCTTGCAAACCTAGGAGGCTGTTCCACATAAATCTCCTCTTGAATTTATCGTTAAGGAAGGCACTTTTAACGTCCATCTAATAAATTTTAAAGTCTTAAAATGAAGCAAATGCTAGAAATATGTGAATGGCTTCTAATCGGGCTACATGAGCAAATATTTCATCAAAATCAATGCCTTCTTCCTACATGTATCACTATGCAACAAATCTTGCTTTATTCCTAATTACTGTACCATTTTCATATAGTTCGTTTCTAAATACATGTTTAGTACCTATGACTGTGTGATGAGGTGGTCGTTGTACTAAGGGCCAAACTTTTTTCTATCAAATTGATTTAATTCATCTTGCATAGGATCTACTAAGGCTTCATCTACCTTCTTGGGTTTTATGTGAGAGATGAATGCAGCATGTAAGAATTCATTAATCATATGTTCTCTATTCGGAGAGTAGCAATAAGGTTACCTATGTCCTACTCAAGTGGATGATCTTTCGTCCACTGGAGCGGAGGTCTAATGGGATGATCTATGTTTCTTGAACATTTTGAGTTTGAACTTTAGTAGACTGGTAATCACTATTATTTTAAACAGTATTTTCAGTGTAGCGATTGCGTACCACAAGTGCACGGTGTCAAGTTTTAGTATAATGATATGAAAAGTACAGATTGTCGATCCCACGAGGACTATGAAATAAGTACCAAATTCCACTAGTTTAACTATATTTAGCCTACGAATATTAGTGATGATTAATTAACTAAAGTGGCGAATTAACTCGATAATCAACCTAACAAGCAAGAACGAATAAGATTAGAATCAATAGAGCTAATTATCAAGACTTTCGGTTCACCCATGCAATCCCCCACAATTCGCCTTTAGCTAAGAATTAAATTCAAACGTTCTAAGGTGGCGAGTTCTCCTAATGCACTCGTTATACCTTGGTCCGGTTGTAACAAGCTAAATACTAAGATGCAACAAGGCAATGATCATGCACTTATTTAACACTCAATATTGTATGTCGAATTATGAAAACTTCTAGCCTTCGTTTTTGGTAAATCTATTGCTATCACACATGTATTTGACTTTATCTTTCAATCTTAGTCTGAAATCCACGGTTTAATTTACTATATCGTATCGCAATCTCCTACGGTCAATTCAATTGCAATAAATAATCAATCAAGGATGATTAATCCATTGAAAGCATGAACAACAATAAATCAAACTCAAAGAATTGTAAGAATCAATCAAAACTCAATTAAAATTGTGGGTTCAAAATCTTAAAAATAAAACTTAGCCTAGAAACATATTCAAAATCAAATGCAAAATCATGTTTTACAACATCAAAAGCATAAGGAAATCAAATAGAAACAACTAAGTTCAGAAATACGGACATAACAAGAGGCGTTGACTCCTTGCGTTGATCCCTCATCTTGTCTCTTCCAATGCGTCTCTTCTTCAATGGTTTGATGGTGTATGGATGGTTGGAGATGAATGGGAGTGATGGTGGCTGCTTGTTGTAGGGTTTTTTATGAGCCAAGAGTCCATATTTTCGTCTGAAATCTTCTATATATTGTGTTGGAGGGGTCTTACATTCTTTGGACACGAAATAGCTTGATTAGGAAAGAAATCTTGAGTTTTTCTGGTTTGGCGATCGATCGCGACAATGTGCCGATCGATCGCCAAACTATTCTAATTTTATTTTTCAAAATTTCCAAAGCGGCGATCGATCGCTGATCTTTACCGATCGATCGCGAATGTGCACTGGTCTGCAACGATCGATCACCTAGTTATATCGATAAATCGCGCGTCTAATTTTCAACATTTTGCACTTTCGTCCCTCCTTTTCCGTGTATGCTCGGTTTGGTCCTATTTCATCAAATATAGCTTATTTCCTCCACTTTTCTGCATTTTGACTTAGATTCCTGAAATATACAAATATATACCAAAACCCGTAATATTTTCCAGGAATCACTACAAAAGCCACTATAAAATCATAGTAAAATAAGTGTAAACATCAAACTTATCAACTCCCCCAAAGTTAAACTTGATCGTCTCGAGCAAGAAATAAGATCACAAAGTAGAGTTCAATATTGAAGATTCAAATAAACCAATTAGCAGTCAGTCATGTAGCTCAGACATCTCACTTACAGACAAACAAGAGTCAATCCAAAATGTTAACAACTCGTGTTTTCTCCTAGATTGAGCAACATGTCTCCAAATCATAACATGCGTGTGTGTGTTATTGTCACTTTCAAGTTCCATGCAGATTTTATAGATCAAATCATGTTAGTCAATGAAAAGTAAGATTATCGTTGAGCATTCCATAGATCTATTTTCAAACAACTTCTCCACTAATGTAGTTACTCCCTAGACTTGGTCAATAGGTCTTTTTAAGCTTGTAATTTTAGGCCTAGGTGTTGGCTTCAAAGAAAAGGTATGATAGCACAAAGAAGAGAATATAAGCTCGTTCAAATTTTTAGCACAACTTGAGCTTCTCTTCTTTTTCTTTTATAGCATTGGCCACTTTGGGTTAGTTAGATACTCTCTTTTTTTTTCCTCAAGGCTTTTTCTTTTCTTTTCTTTCTCATTCATCATTTTTCAACAATAGCTCATCAAAATATAGCAATTCATGTGCATCTAATGAGAATCATTATACTCCCTTAGGGTGAGGATAATTGTTTTTCAATTTAGGCTCATAAAGGTGGGTATAATGAGTTGCCAAAGAAATGTTGAATGGGGGCTAATAGTATGTTAAACATACTCCATTCTTTTTCAATTAGGCTTAAAATGGGACACTAAAGATTGATATATATATATATATCATGGTAAGCTTGAAAGGCTCAAACGGTCCAAAGATCGCCTAAATCATTTCCAAGTCAAGTTCATAACTATAAAATTTCGCCTCAAAGTGTCATCATCAAATAGTTTCTAAGGTACTCTAATATGCTAAAAAACAATTCATCAAGTTCACAAAAATTTTCACTACTACAAATGTGTTGCGCCTTAAAACGCTACAACTCTTATTCCTCTATTTTAAATAAAATTATCGACTTTTGTTTTGATGATTACAAAACCTATGCATTTTGTACTAATGGTTTTTATTGAGTATGCAGCATAAGTTATGATCAAATTGAAGATTGTCAAAGTATTGAAATGCCAAAGAAAAATTATATTTTGGAGCACTCGGATCGCCCCAGGCGATGGGTGCCAGGCGAGGCATCGCCACGCCCATCGACAAAGGCGATGGCTAGGCGAGAATGCAAGGAAGATCGCCCAGGCGATGATGACCATCGCCTGAGGCGATGGCAACCATTTGACACTTCGCCCTGTACATCGACTGACGCGATGCCGAGGACCGCGCGCATGGACTGAACGCCCGAGACGATGGCTGGAACGCCTGAGGCGATTGATTGATCGTTTGAGGCGATCTCTACTTCGTTTGAGGCGATGAAAAGTTTTGCACTTTTGAGGCTACGTCTTTTATTTTTGGGGGGGTCGCCTGAGGCGATCCTTACATCGCCTGAGGCGATCAGAGCATTTTTTGACCGTTGGAACGCGGCGATGGTGATCGCCCGAGGCGATGTCCGAGGCGATCGAGGAGTGATTTCAGCCTTATGTGTAGGAGCCTAGGGGGCTTCCTACACTATAAATATGGGTGTTTTGGATCATTTTGAGGTTAAGAAACAAGAGTATAAACTACAAGAAAGTTGTGTGCAATCAAAATCATTCTAGCATTGCAAACTTCATACATTTGTATTGTATTGGAGTTTGTAATTTACTTCTTGTGTGTGATCTTTTGATTCTTCTTGTTGGTACACCGTGAAGGTGTGATTTGATTATTGTAAAGGTCCTCCAAAACCGACGCAAGTTGGAAAATTGTATAAGTCGCCAATAAGTGAAGTTGGTGCAAGGTTGTGCCTATCCTTGGAGCCCTTAAGGCCAAGAAGAAGTTGTTCTAGTGGATCCTCGGTTGGACGTTTTCTAGCCGGGAAGAGGAGACGTAGGCTATTCATCGCCGAACTTCTATAACAAATTCTCATCTTTTTTATCGCTTTATTTATATTACGCATCTACATTATTTTATTATATTGTTTATTGTTCGATTGACAACTAGTCTTCCGCAGCGCAAACTCAATTTTTTGCAAATTCATTTTAAAACGCTAAAGTAGCATATAAACCTCATTCAGCCCCCCTCTTAGGTTCCAACAAGTGGTATCAGAGCCATTTGATTTTTGTTTTTAAATCAAAATTTTCTATGGCTAATCTATCAAATGAGTTTGCTCAAGGTCAATCGACCAATCGCCCTCCACTCTTCACGGGTGATAATTACGGATATTGGAAAAATAGAATTTCTCTATATATCCAATCCGTAGATTATGACCTATGGAAGATTATTGTGAAAGGTCCACATATTCCTTTAAAGGAAGTTGGGGGAATGAGTATTCCCAAAGAAATGGACGACTTCACAAGAGCGGACATGATTTTGATTTCTCAAAATGCTAAAGCTATTAATATTTTACATTGTGCTTTAGATATGAAGGAGTACAACCGGATCTCGATGTGCTCAACCGCAAAGGAAATTTGGGACAAATTGCAAATTTGTCATGAGGGCACTAATCAAGTGAAGGAGACCAAGATTGACCTATTGCAACTCAAGTATGAAACTTTTGAGATGGAGTCCGGAGAAAACATTGATTCAATGTTTAGAAGGCTCACTCAAATCATCAATGAGCTTGCCCAACTTGGAGAGAAGTATCCTCCAAAACAAATATGGAGAAGAGCCCTTAGAGCCCTACCACAAGAATGGGATGCCAAGAGGACGGCCATCATTGAATCCAACAAAGGAGATAGTGCATCATATGATATTGATGAACTTCATGGCACCTTGGTGACCCATGAGCTTGAGATGTCAACCCGGAATGAAATGAAGAAGGATGAAGAAAAAGCAAAACGCAAGGGGATTGCCTTGGTTGGAAAGAAAGCACAATCCGATGACGAAGATGATGAGGAAATGGCATTGTTCACAAGGAAGTTCAAGAATTTCTACCGGAAATACAACAAGCCAAAGACCTCCGAATCCAACAAGAATTCTACCAAACGAGAGGTAACTTGTTATAATTGTCAACAAAATGGTCATTATGCTAATGAATGTCCAAGTAGAAAGAAGGCGGATAAGGGAAAGAAGAAAGCTTTAATGGCCACATGGAGTGATAGTGACTCCGATGAAGAAGTAGCAAACCTTTGTCTAATGGCTCTTGAAGATGAAGATGATGAGGTACCATCTTATGATGAATTATTAGATGCTTATAATGAAATTATTGATGTTCTTGGTAAAACTAAAAAGAGTAATAAATTGTTAAAGTTGGACTTGGCTAAAAAGGAAGAAGAAATGTTGCTTTGAAAAATGAACTACTTGATTTGAAGAAATCATTTGGGAAGTTTAATGATAGTGGTTTAATGCTTCATGAATTGCTTGGCTTGCAAAGATGTAGCTTTGATAAAGCCGGATTAGGCTTCTCAAGCAAGTCAAAAACATTTTCAAGCTTGTTGGCCAAAGCCAAGCATAATCCCCCTACTTGCACCTATTGTTGTAAGGTTGGTCATGTTAGAAATAAATGTAGATTTTTCAATCAATACCAACCAAACAAGAGGTGGAAGTGGATTTCTAAATCCCCCATTGTTACTAACCAACATGGACCCAAAGAACAATTGGGTACCAAAGGTCCAAATATTAAAAATTTGTTTTGTAGGGAGGAACAAGTAAGAGGTCCAATACTTGGTATCTCGATAGTGGATGCTCAAGACATATGACGGGTGATAAGAACTTGTTCTTGTCACTAAAAGCTAAAAGTGGAGGAAGTGTCACATTTGGAGACAATAGCAAAGGAATCATTGAAGGCATTGGCTCAATTGGTAACTCTAACTCTACTATTATTGATGATGTTCTTTATGTCAAAGGACTTAAGCATAACCTTCTTAGCATAAGTCAATTATGTGATAAAGGTTATGAAGTCTCATTTGCATCACTTCATTGCACCGTATCATACACTCATGACAAATCCATTAAATTCATTGGTTATAGAAGTGAGAATGTGTACAAGGTTGATTTGGATAATCTCTCTTCTCAAAATGTAAAATGCCTTGTAACATTGAATGATAACAAAAATGTGTTATGGCATAGATGACTTGGTCATGTTGGATTGAGCACCATTGGTAAAATTCAAAAACCTGATCTTGTTGTTGGATTGCCTAACCTTGATTTACAAGTTGATTCTATTTGTGATGCTTGTCAACTAGGAAAGCATACTAGAGAATCTTTCAAAAATAAAAATATTATCTCCACTTCTATGCCACTTGAATTGCTTCATTTAGACTTGTGTGGTCCTTCAAGAACAACTAGTCTAGGTGGAAAATCTTATGCATTTGTCATTGTGGATGATTTCTCTAGATTCACTTGGACATTGTTCTTAGCCCATAAAAGTGATGCCTTTGAGAATTTCAAAATATTTGCAAAAAGAGTTGAGAATGAGAAACTCTTTCAATAAAAAGTATCCGTAGTGACCACGGAACCGAATTTGAGAATGAAAATTTTATAAACTTTTGTGATGACAAAGGCATTGGTCACAACTTTTCTTGTCCTAGGACACCTCAACAAAATGGTGTTGTTGAAAGGAAGAATAGGACATTAGTGGAAATTGCACGTACTATGCTATGTGAATATTCACTTCCAAAATATATTTGGGCCGAGGCAATGAGCACCGCATGCTATATCATTAATCGTTCATCAATAAGGCCAATTCTCAAGAAAACTCCATATGAATTATGGAGGGGGAGAAAGCCTAACATTTCTTACTTCAAGGCTTTTGGTTCAAAATGCTTCATTCACAACAATGGTAAGGATAACCTTGGTAAGTTTGATGCCAAATCGGATGAAGGTATATTTCTTGGTTATTCTAATACTAGTAAAGCATATAGAGTTTTTAATAAACGTAATCTTATTGTTGATGAATCTATTCATGTTATATTTGATGAGACTAACCCTCGAGTATCGAGAATTTCCATGGATGGTGATGATGAAGAATTACTTGAGCAAAGAAGAGAGTCAACCACCCTTGAGAACTTTAGTGGGGACAAAGAAGAACAAAGAATGGAGTCAAGTAATTCCAAAGCAGATGGGGAACTTCCAAAGGATTGGAAAACCACCAAGGATCATCCCATGGATCTCATAATCGGTAGTCCATCAAAAGGGGTAAAAACTCGATCCTCATATATCAATATTTGTAATCATCTTGCTTTCATTTCTCACATAGAGCCTAAGGACATTAATGATGCATTGCTTGATGATTCTTGGATCTTGGCTATGCAAGAGGAACTAAATCAATTCAAAAGAAATAAAGTTTGGAATCTTGTACCTAGGCCTTCGATCAATACCATAATTGGAACAAAATGGGTATTTAGAAAAAAAATGGATGAACATGGGACGATTATTCGAAACAAGGCTAGGTTGGTAGCTAAAGGATATTGCCAAGAAGAGGGCATAGATTTTGATGAAACATATGCACTCGTTGCTCGCTTAGAATCCATTCGCATGTTACTTGCTTTTGCTTGCTTTAAAGATTTTAAGCTCTTTCAAATGGATGTCAAGAGTGCCTTCTTGAATGGTGATTTGAAAGAAGAGGTGTATGTTGATCAACCACCCGGCTTTGAGGATCCACATTTTCCCGACCATGTTTTTAAACTTGATAAAGCTTTGTATGGTTTAAAACAAGCTCCTAGATCTTGGTATGAAAAATTATCTTCATTCTTAACCAAGAATGGCTTTACAAGAGGAAAAGTGGATATTACCTTATTTACCTTAATTAAGGGAAATGATTTACTTATTGTTCAAATATATGTTGATGATATCATATTTGGTGCCACTAATGAATCTTTGTGCAAGGAGTTTTCTAAATTGATGCGATAATTTTGAAATGAGCATGATGGGAGAACTCAACTACTTTCTTGGATTGCAAATCAAACAATGCAAAGATGGAATCTTTATAAGCCAAGGAAAGTATGTCAAAGATATGCTAAAGAAATTTGGAATGGATAATACGAAAAGTGCATCAACACCAATAAGCTCATCAACCAAGCTTGACAAGGATGAACGAGGTAAACCAATTTGCCAAAAGCTTTATAGGAGTATGATTGGCTCTTTGCTTTATTTAACGGCTAGTAGGCCGGATATTATGTTTATGTGCTAGGTTTCAATCATCCCCAAAAGAATCACACTTGTTCGCCTTAAAACGCATTTTTAAATATCTTACAAAAACTCCAAATCTCGGCTTGTGGTATTCTAGAAACTCTTTCTTTGATTTGAAAGCTTATTCCGATGCCGATTTTGGAGGATATAAGGTGGATAGGAAAAGCACTAGTGGTACTTGTTTCTTTCTCGATAATAGCTTGGTATCTTGGTTTTCCAAAAAGCAAAATTGTGTTGCACTCTCAACAACCGAAGCCGAATATATGGCCGCCGGTAATTGTTGTGCACAAATCTTGTGGATGAAAAGCCAATTACTTGATTATGGGCTAGATGTTTCAAAAGTTCCAATTTTTTGTGATAACACTAGCACCATATGTTTATCTTAAAATCCAATTCAACATTCTCGGACTAAGCATATCGATATAAGGCACCATTTCATTCGTGACCATATCGAACAAAATGATGTTGAATTATTTTATGTTAATACCAAGGATCAAATTGCCGATATTTTTACAAAACCACTAGATGAAAACACTTTTATTTTTCTTCGTGGTGAATTGGGTATGATTGAACTTTGAGCATGTTTGTATACCTTAAGAAATGATATCATATTTAGGGGGAGCTACTCTACTTCATCATTTGCATAGAGCAATTGTAAAATTCATTTACATAAATTAATTATGTTTAATGAATTTTGTAGCTCAACATTTAATTTCAAAAGTGCATATTGAAATCACCTTTAAAAATCACAAATTGTGAATTATTGTGTTTTTTAGATTATGTGATTTATTTTTGTTGTTAGATGATATAATGTTAGATAGATTTATCAAAAATAAATTTTTGGTCCAAAAATTGACTCAAAATATGGCCAAACCATCGCCTCAGCATTCTGTGCGCAGCGCCTCGTCCGTGGCTCGCATCGCCTCAAACGATGGCAAGCATCGCCTCGGGCGTTCTCGATCGCCTCAGGCGTTCTCCAGATCGCCTCAGGCGATCTCAGTTTTTAAAGTCTGAAAGCTACGACTTTTGCTCATTTTTTTCTGCAACATTTCGTGTTTTTCACCCATAATTCGAGCTATCTTCATAATTGTTATATCCGATCAATCCTAAGCTCTTCCCAACCATCAATTTCACTTTCCAAACAACAATTCTTCCAATTGGATTTTTGCAACCCTAACCCCATTTCTCCAAAAATCGAAAATTTATCTCAATTCTCTCAAATTTCTTGCTAAAATGTCTCGAAGTAACCGAGAAGAAGGAGAATCAAGCCGAAGGAGACGCTCTAATCGATCCACTAGGAACTATACGGGTCCTTCCCTTGATGGTAAGCCAATTCCGGAAGATTATCTTACTCGCAAATTATATCCGGGTTATGTATTTGATTTTGATTTCCTTAGAACTTCCCAGCTCCCTATTCTAGATTGGATTCAATTCCAACGTTGGGAAAATTTTTTCAAACCTCCTAGGAAGAACGATTTTTTGTATCCTTCCATGATTCATTCGTTCTATGCCAATCTTGAATTGTTTGAGGGTGATAGTGAATTAACTATCAAAACCATTGTTTGCAATCACCCAATTGAATTCACTAGCATTGAATTAGGACACATTCTTCTCATTCCTTCGGAGGGTCCAACTAAATTTGCTCTCGCTACTTGGCCTAATGATGGGGTATGTGATCCTGCCCAAGCCTTGTATCTCATATTTGGTGGAACTCCCCAATGTCCAAACCAATCTTTTCTTGTGAATTCTATTCCTACGAACTACCAAATCCTTCACAAGATAGTGATCACCTCGATGATCCCTCGGGATGGTGATCGTCTTAGGTTGAAATTCTCTGATGTATACTTGATGTATTACATCATTACCATGACCCCCTTCAATCTTCCAAGATTCATTGTCCAAATCTTTAAGAACACCGCCCATAATCCTAAAAAGGTTATTCTCCCATTCGGCCGTGTCTTAACAAAGATTTTCCTTCATTTCAACCTCCCTTTCAATGACAATGAGAAAATCCCTATCAAGTCCAAGGACACCTTCAATCTTAGGTGTTTTCTGTTTAACAAAATTTCTTGGAATCCATTTACTTCCTGTTGGGTTAATGATCCGGGGAACTTGCTTTCAGCTTTCAATCCTAAAGACCACCCCTCATTACCCATTGATAGGATGACCAGTGCTCAAAGACTTCATTTTCCTTTTTTGATTGAGCCAAACCAAGATGAGCCACCAATTCAACATCAATCTCCCTCTACCTTTGATGACATGATGAATATTGGGGCGGATATTCCAGCTCCTGATAGTCATCAACCTTCTTATTCTTTTGAATTCAATCAAGGCGCCTTTGCTTTCTTTACTTCTCAATTCCAAACACTTCGTGAGGATATGAACTCTCAATTTCAATCCTTGAGAGTCGACATAAATTCTCAATTCCATTCACTTCGAGATGATGTTGCGTCTCTTCGGGCTTACCAAGACTCCTCGAGAGAAGATTTGTCGTATTTACGACATGAAGTGGACGCTCTTCGTTCTCAGTTTTCCAGTGCCCACATGGACGAGGATCCTAATCACGGCAATGATGGTGATGGTGATGGTGGCATGGATTGAGTTGTATTTTTTTTGTGTTTTTTAGATTTTATCTTTTTGTAATTGTTTGTAAGGATTAAATGGTTTAATTGATGTTGGAATTAGTTTATTGTGTATGTTGAATGGATTTTAAGTTGTTGATTGGATTGTGAGTTGATTTTGTATTACTTGGATGGCTTTATGGTTTATTCAATTTTTTAAAGGAAACTATGTCCAATTTTCTTAAAAATCCTTTACCTTTTTTATTCTCACAAAAAGGGGGAGAATGTATGTGTAAACTTGGTGTAAACTTGATTGTTGAAATGTTTTTTTTGCATAATGTATGTGTAAACTTGGTGTAAACTTGATTGTTGAAATGTTTTTTTTTTGCAACCTTATGGTTTTTACAACTTGTGACACATTTTGTAAAAGGTGATAAAAATGCACATTGAAACATTTTTTATCATTGCATTCATTAAGGGGGAGTTTAAACTCTCTATGCATTGCATTGTTATAAGCTTTATTTTCTTTCAAGTTTACAAGGTTTGTGATCATCAAAAAGGGGGAGATTGTTGCGCCTTAAAACGCTACAACTCTTATTCCTCTATTAAATAAAATTATCGACTTTTGTTTTGATGATTACAAAACCTATGCATTTTGTACTAATGGTTTTTATTGAGTATGCAGCATAAGTTATGATCAAATTTGAAGATTGTCAAAGTATTGAAATGCCAAAGAAAAATTATATTTTGGAGCACTCGGATCGCCCCAGGCGATGAGTGCCGTCGCCCCAGGCGATGGGTGCCAGGCGAGGCATCGCCACGCCCATCGACAGAGGCGATGGCTAGGCGAGCATCCAAGGAAGATCGCCCCAGGCGATGATGACCATCGCCTGAGGCGATGGCAACCATTTGACACTTCGCCCCGCACATCAACTGACGCGATGCCGAGGACCGCGCGCATGGACTGAACGCTCGAGGCGATGGTTGGAACGCCTGAGGCGATTGATTGATCGTTTGAGGCGATGAAAAGTTTTGCACTTTTGAGGCTACGGCTTTTATTTTTGGGGGGATCGCCTGAGGCGATCCTTACATCGCCTGAGGCGATCGGAGCATTTTTTGACCGTTGGAACGCGGCGATGGTGATCGCCCGAGGCGATGTCCGAGGCGATCGAGGAGTGATTTCAGCCTTATGTGTAGCAACGGCTAGTAGGAGCCTAGGGGGCTTCCTACACTATAAATATGGGTGTTTTGGATCATTTTGAGGTTAAGAAACAAGAGTATAAACTACAAGAAAGTTGTGTGCAATCAAAATCATTCTAGCATTGCAAACTTCATACATTTGTATTGTATTGGAGTTTGTAATTTACTTCTTGTGTGTGATCTTTTGATTCTTCTTGTTGGTACACCGTGAAGGTGTGATTTGATTATTGTAAAGGTCCTCCAACACCGACGCAAGTTGGAAAATTGTATAAGTCGCCAATAAGTGAAGTTGGTGCAAGGTTGTGGCTATCCTTGGAGCCCTTAAGGCCAAGAAGAAGTTGTTCTAGTGGATCCTCGGTTGGACGTTTTCTAGCCGGGAAGAGGAGACGTAGGCGATTCATCGCCGAACTTCTATAACAAATTCTCATCTTCTTTATTGCTTTATTTATATTACGCATCTACATTATTTTATTATATTGTTTATTGTTCGATTGACAACTAGTCTTCCGCAGCGCAAACTCAATTTTTTGCAAATTCATTTTAAAACGCTAAAGTAGCCTAGGAACCTCATTCACCCCCCCTCTTAGGTTCCAACAAGTGCAATTCACAAGATTATGACTCAAATGTGCTCAATATATTCCTCATCTTTGTCATGATAACTCAAAACAAGATATTCACAACAAATCTTTAAAAAAAACAAAACTCAAGTTGACATGCATAGTGAAATTAATATCATCATGGAATAGAGACCACTACTATGATTCATTCTTTTCTTACTAATTGAACTCATTTTTAAGAAAAATTTTGTTGGTGCTCAAGAAACGATCCAATTCCAACGAAAAAAGACATGACACAGTAATGCACTCCCCCAAACTTAATTCATGCATTGTCCTCAATGTAATAGGCATGGAACATAAGACAATGCATTTACCTTTGACAACGACCGTCAGTGATCGTTGTCCAATTCCTCGTCAGCTCGTGGGGTATAGTGTTGGACAGATCACAGCACGCATGTAGTCTCGCCAAATTCAAAAATAAAAGCAAACACAAACCAAAAACAAAGCTAAAGAGATAAGAAAAAGTTCTTGATTTATAGTCCCAGGCTGGACTTTTTACCATGTAGGCTCAAGTGCCGCCCAGAGCAGTGGTGGATGATTTCCCGTCATCCTTGTGGTAATGTTGTAACCACTTCTCTTTCACCATGAACAGCGCCCCTTGGTCATCTCTCAGATTAATAGTGCCGCATGGTAGAACATCGACAACTTTGAAAGGGTCAGCCCATGGTGAGTCCGACTTCCATGGGAATAGTCGCATCTTAGCTCGATTCATTAACACCAAGTCCCCCTTACAGAATTTACCTCCTCTTTGATGGACATTCGAAGGGACCTCCACCTTCTCGCTCTTAATCTGCATCGTATCAACATATAATGTATCAGTTATATTGATATTACAACATCGGTGTTCAGTGCATGTAGTGTTCAAAGCTTTGAACATATCAAAACCCACTTGATCCCCCCTACTCGGAGGATCAACTTCCTTTCTTGGACATCAATCAATGCCTTTCCAGTAGCTAGGAACGGTCTTCCTAGAATCAGAGGCATGTCTGCATCTTCATTTATGCCCAACACGATAAAATCAACCGGAAGGGTGAATTTATCAACCTTGACTGGTACATCCTCAACTATCCCGTGAGGGTACTTGATGGACTTGTCTGCCATCTGCAGTGACACATTTATCGATTTTAGCTATCCTAAACCCAGCTTCCTGTACACAGACAAAAGCATTAGATTGACATTTGTCCCCAAATCACATAAAGATTTCTTAAAAGAAATAGACTTAATTTTGCAATGTATAGTGAAACTCCCTGGATCCTTTAACTTTGGAGGTGAATCATTTTGAATGATAGGGGGACACTCCTTAGTTAAGTTTATCATCCCATGCTCTCCCAATTTCCGTTTTTTTAGAATCTCCTTCAAAAACGTAGCATAATTCGGCATGTGACGTATAGCATCAATGAAAGGCATCTCAATGTGGAGATTCTTAATCAAATCTAAAAATTTAGCAAATTTAGCATCTATCTTTGCTCTCTTATATGCAGCGGGGAATGGGATCTACCTTAGCAGGTGGTGTGATGGGTGCAGAGGTCTTAGTAGACTTACCTTTGTCGCGTGTTTGTACCTCTTCTTGCTTGATGTCTGTCTCGCCTTTTAACTCAATGTGTGCATTATTCCTCTTAGCGACCTCCTTTCAACGTGATGGCATGAACTTGCTCCCTAGGATTTGTCTCAGTGTCACTAGGCAGTGCTCCTTGTGCTCGTCCGGCTATAACTTTTGCTAGCTGTCCCACTTGGACTTCCAAATTCTTTATCGACGCCTCATGATTATTCATCCTCGTTTCAGGCGATGCTATGAACTTGGTTAGTAGCTCCTCCATGCTTGGCTTTGGTGCATACCACGGAGGTGGTTGGGGATAGTTCCTCGACCCCGTATTGTACGTATTTTGGTAAAGGTAGGTCGGTGGTGGTCGGTTCCCTACAAATTAACAGCTTCATTAGTTGTAACGAAAGGGTTACCTACTTGGCATTCCGTGCTCGGATGTCCTCCTTGGCAAAGCTCGCATGTAACAGTTTGAACTTGCATTGCATGCATGCTCAAACTATCGATCTTCTTGTTCACCGCTTCCAACTGGGCAGCTAGGGCAGTGACTTCACTCACTTGATGCACTCTGGCTTGCTTCTTTGGCATGTTCCTGTCAGACTGCCATTGACAGCTATTAGCAGCCATCTCCTCCAACAACGTATAAGCCTCCTCGGGTGTCTTCTCATCACAGTTCCTCCTGATGCTGCATCAATCATAGAACGATTATCGGAAAATAAACCGTTATAAAATGTTTGTACCTGCAGCAAGATAGGGAGGCCATGATGTGTGCATCTCCGCAGTAGATCTTTGAAGCACTCCCAAGTCTCATACAGTGTCTCTGGATCGTATTGGGCAAAAGTTGTGATATCATTGCGCATCTTGGCCGTCTTGGACGGTGGAAAGAATTTTGACAAGAACAACTGTGACATCCCATCCCACGTGGTAATAGACCCTGCAGGCAACGATTGTAACCAAGATTTAGCTTTATCACGTAAAGAAAAGGGAAACAAATGTAACCTGATGGCGTCGTCAGTAACACCATTATGTTTAAAGGTATCACAAATCTCCAAGAAGTTGAGATGTGGGCGTTGGGATCATCATCAGCAGCTCCCCCAAACTGGACCGAATGTTGGATCATCTGTATAATAGCAGGCTTGATCTCGAAATTGTTAGCCTGGATGGTTGGTCTCGCAATACTTGATAGTGATCCATGGAATGAAGGGTGGGCGTAGTCCATGAGTGATCTTGCAACTAGTGGTGCTGGAATCTCCTCGTTATTAGCCATGTGTGCTCTTGCTTGCCTTAGCCTCCTTTGACAGGTGCGTTTGATCTCGGGATCAAAAGGCTCAAGTGTAGGCTTGCTACTCCTTAGCATGCACCAAGAGATAACAACCTGCAAGGATCCACACAAGAAACAAACAGTAAAAATGCAGAGAGAATGTGAAAAAATCGAAGAAAAAAAAAGACTAAACTACAGTCAACAATCTCGTTTGGTATTATTAAAACTAGTCCCCGGCAAAGGCGCCAAAAACTTAATCGCTATTATTTTAAACATTATTTCTCAGTGTATCGATTGCGTATCGCAAGTGCACGGTGTCAAGTTTTAGTATAATGATATGAAAAGTGCGGATTGTTGATCCCACGAGGACTAGGAAATAAGTACCAAACTCCACTAGTTTAACTATATTTAGCCTATGAATATTAGTGATGATTAATTAACTAAGCGACGAATTAACTTGATAATCAACCCAACAAGCAAGAACGAATACGATTAGAATTAATAGAGACAATTTTCAAGACTTTCGGTTCACCTAGGCAATCCCCCACAATTCGCCTTTAGTTAAGAATTAAATTCAAACGTTCTAAGGTGACTAGTTCTCCTAATGCACTTGTTATACCTTGGTCCGGTTGTAACAAGTCTAATACTAAGATGCAACAAGGCATTGATCATGCACTTATACTCAATATTGTATGTCAAATTATGAAAACTTCTAGCCTTCGATTTTGGTAAATCTATTGCTCTCACACATGTATTTGAATTTACTTTTCGATCTTAGTCTGAAATCCACGGTTTAATTTACTATATCGTATCGCAATCTCCTATGGTCAATTCAATTGCAATAAATAATCAATCAATGATGATTAATCCATTGAAAGCATGAACAACAATAAATCAAACTCAAAGAATTGTAAGAATCAATCAAAACTCAATTAAAATTGTGGGTTCAAAACATGAGATCCCCTAAGTCTTAACAACAAAACTTAGCGTAGAAACATATTCAAAATAAAATGCAAAATCATGTTTTCCAACATCAAAAGCATAAGGAATTCAAATAGAAACAACGAAGTTCAGAAATACGGAAATAATAAGAGGCGTTGACTCATTGCTTTGCTCCATCGTCCCGTATCTTCCAATGCGTCTCTTCTTCAATGGTTTGATGGTTTATGGATGGTTGGAGATGAATGGGAGTGATGGTGGCTGCTTGTTGTAGGGTTTTTTATGAGCCAATAGTCCATATTTTTGTCTGAAATCTTCTATATATTGTGTTGGAGGAGTCTTGCATTCTTTGGGCACAAAATAGCTTGATAAGGAAAGAGATCTCGATTTTTTAGGGTTTGGCGATCGATCGCGACAATGTGCCGATCGATCGCCAACTATGATTTTATTTTTCAAAATTTCCAAAGCGGTGATCGATTGCTGATCTTTACTGATCGATCGCAAATGTGCACTGGTCTGCGGCGTTCGATCGCCTGGTTATACCGATCGATCACGCGTCTAATTTTCAACATTTTGCACTTTCGTCCCTCCTTTTCCGTGTATGCTCGGTTTTGTCCTTTTTCATCAATTATAGCTTATTTCCTCCACTTTTTTGCATTTGGACCTAGATTTCTGAAATATACAAATATATACCAAAACGCGTAATATTTTCCAGGAATCACTACAAAAGTCACTATAATCATAGTAAAATAAGTGTAAACATCACACTTATCAACTGGATGTGAACATCGTTGGTATTGATAATGTCTATTGCATTAGGGGTTGGCCCCAGTGGAGTCCTCATCTGCAGGGTCTAACACTTGTTGTTCAGTAAGTGTGTCTGTTGGTGCTTCTTGGACTTCTGGTTCTAAAATACAATCGACCATTATGCTATAATCCAACTCATCATCACAGTTATCATTAATATGCACATTTTCCAATCGATTACTCAGATTATTAGCTTGTAAATCAGATAGAGATTTATCAAAAGAGGCATCAAATATTACATGAATAAACTTTTCTATTGTAAGTGATATATTATTGAAAACTTTAAAAGCCTTACTAACTGCAGAGTAGCCAAGAAAGATTCCATCATCAGGTTTAGCATCGAAGGAGGTTTAGATGAATCTTTCCATTGTTGAGAATAAAACATTTGCAACCAAACACATGGAAATAAGAAATGTTTGGCTTATTACCATTCCAGATCTCATATGATGTCTTACACGTTTATTAATCATAGATCTATTCTATGTCTAGCAAGCAATGTTGACTGCTTCTGCCCAAAAACATTTTGAAAATCCCCGACTCTGCAAGCATAGTTCTAGCAGCCACTTTCAAAGTGCAGTTCCTACGTTCATCAATCCCATTTTGCTGTGGAATTCTAGCAGCTGAGTACTAGTGTTTAATACTTAGATAATCTAGCTATGATTCAAGTGAGTGGGTAAATTCAGCAATCCCATTTTCGTTTGAAGTCTCTTAAGTAACTTTACCAGCTTAGGAGTTGCCTGATCTTTGCCACTTAAGAACATAACACAAGTAAAACGTGAGAAATAATCTATTTAAAACTAGTGTATATTTCATTTTCCCTAGACTTGTTACTAGTATAGGACTAAATAGATTCATATTTAGCAACTCTAGGCATCGAGAAGAAGATTTACACCCTTTGCTTTAAAAGCGGATCTAATCTGCTAATCAAGTTGGCATGTTGAGCAGATCTTATGCTTTGCAAACTCAATTTGGGACTGGCCATCAATAAGATCTTGCTTCACAAAATGACAATAGTTGTAAAATTTAAGTGACTCAAATGCTTGTGCCAATTTCCAAAGTAAATTTTTGGAAGTATTTACGGCAGCAAAGCAAGTAGGAGAGACTGGTTGATAAAAATTCAAATTAATTTTATTAGTGTTTTGGTGTCTCCTGCCTACGAGTAATACACTACCATCATTGGACTTAATCGTGCAGATGTGCTGGTGAACTCTACTGAGTGTCCATGATCGCATAATTGACTAATGTTAATCAGATTATAGTAAAGATTTACAAAAAGTAGCACGTCTTTAATAAATATATTACGATGGATAATCTTACTTTTACCCACGGTTTCACTTTTTGCGTTGTCACCAAAATTTATCCTTGGTCCAGAAGGGTCTATTAATGCTGATAGTAGACATACATTCCCCGTCATGTGTCTAGAATATCCACTGTCCAAAAACCACTATGAGTTCTGTACTTGCTGGCTCCTAGATCTCTGCAATTAAAGCGATGATAAAACCCAAGTATGATTGGTTACTAATATTATAAATCAGGTTAAGTATACCTAGGATTGGGTACCTATGATTGCAAGTCAAACAGTCTACTGATGTGATCTTCATAAATCAGGCTAAGTATACCAAAGAACTTCTGAAGAAGTATGGTATGGACATTAGTTCAGCAGCGTCCACCCCCATGAGTTCGTCTGCTAAATTAGATCTAGATGAATGGGGAATACCAGTTGATGTAACATTGTATCGTGGTATTATTAGTTCCTTATTATACTTAAATGTTAGTAGACCAGATATTATGTTTGTTGTCTGTATGTGTGCTCGTTTTCAAGCTAATCCTAAGCAGTCGCACTACACTGTTGCCAAACAATTATATAAATATCTAAAAGACACAAAAAATGTTGGCCTCTATTATCCAAAAGATTCAACATTTAATATAATTGGATATTTATGCTGATTATACAGTTTGTAAGATTGACAGGAAGAGCATCAGTGGATCGTGTTAACTCCTTGGAGATAGGTTGATCTCATGGTTCAGTGAGAAGCAGACATCCATAGCAACCTCTACCGCAGAAGCAGAGTACCTTGTTGTTAGAAGCTACTGTGCTCAAATGTTATGGATTCAACAGTAATTGAGAGATTATAGAGCTGAGCCCACTGAGGCACCGATCTTTTGTGATAATACATTTGTTATAGCCATCACTGACAACCTAGACATATTGATATTCTTCATCATTTTATTCGAGACCATGTAATGAATAAGGAATTCGGCTGGAGTACATATCTACTGAACAACAAGTAGCATATATCTTCGCTAAACTCCTACCGCATGCTCAGTTTTCTTATTTTTGCAATATACTTGGCTTAATTGATATAACTAAGTGATTATCTTTGTTTTCAATTTCCTACTTGCATGAATTTAAGGGAAATTTTAATTCAGAGAGAATTTTGTATTTATTATTTCTTGTGAAGATCTACTGATGCTATGTTGATCAGACAATTGATTACTGAAGTAAAATTTACCATTTAATCGGTAGATCTTACATATCGGTGGCAATTACCACATATGCTAGCTAGAATAACCCTTCATATTTAGTAACCAATTGGAACGTCGGATTTCAAATTATTATTCGTTAGCATTTAATTAGTACGCTATCATCTGAATCCTGACCATTTAAATCAAATTTTTTTTTTCAAAATAATTGTGTAGATGAGTGATACATGTCCATGTGTCTCGTCATCTACAGTACGACGTTGTATATACCCTTTGTTCTCAACTGCCCAAGTTTTTAAACGTTTCACTATCAATTTTTACAGTTTTATCGTGCTAACGAAATTCTCAAGTTTTCTCTCAGATTTTCACTCTCATTAATTCTTCTATTCACCGACTTTCCACAAAATAAGTCAGAATGTCAAGAGCCAACAAACCCAACTTCATCTTCAACGCCATCCATGTGGATTTTCAGTCTATCTACTATCTGACGGATGCTGATATGGTTGGAATTAATCGGAGTTTGGTAAACTCCGATTTGCGAACCCTTTTGAACTTGGCGTTGCTTTATTATGAGGTTGCTCTATCTGCTCTACAGGCAAAATGGTTGGTGAAACCATTGTGACTACTCTCAGGGAAAGAGTTTACTCTCACCCTTGCCCTATTCGCGCCATCCCTAGCATTACCCCAATAAGGCTTATCGGACCTCTCCTTTGTTGTCAACCACATAAGAGAAGAGATGATCCATCTGTTTTCTGAATCCCGCAACCGGCTAACTCCACCATTTAAGAAATAACTGGTAAACAGTAACTACAAAGTACTAGCAGACATCGTTGCCAAGGGTCTACTGGGCAAGGCATGATCCTATGACGTCATCACTTCTGAAAAGTTTGAGGTGATGATTGTCAAAGAAGTTGAAGTCAACTAGTTTGATGTACTGTTCAGAGTACTATGTGGAATGCTTGAGGTGGTCAGTGATTCTGAGCAGGCCATCTTAGAATCTACAGAGTCTGCTTCTCTCCCTCCTCCACCAAAGAAGATCAGAATAACCAAGGGAAGGCCTGCTGCATCTCAAAAGACATCAGTTATCACTACAACAGAAATGATATCTACCATCTCTGTCTCATCTCAAAGTTGATCCGTACTACTGAAGTGTCTACTTCAGAGGTTGTTGCAACTACATCTACCGCACCCGTTTTGTTGAAACTGCCTCTACCGGTACCCTCTCAGTCATCTTCATAATTTTTGATGTACCTCCTACAGTTAGGATCTACACTTCCATTGCAGCTATCTCAACCGTAGTATATCTACTGCTGATGTCCCCGTCTTGGACATATATACTGCCACAACATCCTTCTTGGATGTCTTCAATGTGGATTCATCTACTAGTACAGTACCTATTATATTGTGTACTCAGCCTTGCTCTACTACTACTTTCTACTATTGTGGAGCTTCTAGTACACTCCACCACCCAAACACTTCATCAGGGATCTTTCAAAATTAGTCTTAAGGAACCAAAGACTGCATGCCCCTACTGCTTCCAGTGAGCTCTATTAATGGGAAAGAGAGAGAAATTGCTGAAGTGACTATTCTACAGTGAACACTGAGCTGAATCTGGTATCTGATCATGTGGAGACCTACATTCAGAAGAAGATGGACATCTTCGTTGAATGGGTTAAGACCCAATTCAAGATTCACCTCAATAATTTTGGTAAAATCCTTAAGAAGACAACCAAGAATGAGAACATAGTTCTTAAATTTCTCCGAACTGATAAGGTGGATGAAGGCCTATAGAGAAGAGAAGTCGGATGTAAGGACCCACGTGCCCTTAACCGTTATTAGTGTATTAATACATGCCATTAGTGCATACTATCATACATGTAGGGGAAAACCACTTATCATCATAGCCAATCATGCATATAATAAAATTCCTTTACATTATTCAATGTAATGTCCAGTTTCCCCAACCATGACCACATAAATCTCATGCACCAATATAATACACTAACATGTTCTCAATTCATTTAGCAATTCAATAAATAATTGCATGCTACTCATAAATGAAAAGAGAAAGGCCCTCGCCTTTTTATACATACTATATACACATAATAGTGCTCATATGCGAGCATCGAATAAGTCTAGGTGTATCAAATGTATAAAACGTCGTGCTCAATACCGTCTCTGGTACTTCGATCTCTGGAATCACCTCCATTCCATAGCTCAAGCTCAACTCCGAAGCCATCGATGTACCTAATCACCTGCCCCAACAGAGACAGCCCCCACACGGGGTGAGCATACCAATATCCCAAATCCCATAATCACAATAATACAATTCATAATTTACAAGAATGTAAATGCTATGAAATATAAAAGATGCTCCCTGGATGGCATCATCCTCATCCGGGATTCCCTGTAATGTCCATGTTCTCAAAATAACTGAAATCATCAAATTCCCAAATGCCAGTTAATCATTACATTGACTAACAAATCCATTTGCTACATACCGATATCATATTCAATAATATCAAATCATTAAACAATGATTATAGATATTCCATATATTTCACTTATGGTTCCATAGTTCTATTTCATTGCTTGCTCTACAATAGCGGCATTTCATTCTCACGCATGTTCAACAGCAGTGACGTCATAACCGATGTTCGCTCAAAGGCGACAACATCCCAATCATTGCTCGCTCAAAAGCGGCACCATATGATTCCCAATGCATATATATCCATTTGTAGCAGTTACCATAAGCCATGCATTCCAATAACCATTTATTGTTAATACCATATATCATGCATTTCCATATACATTTATTGCAATATAGTGTACCATGCATTCAACAATTGCAATCATAATAAAGGGCTATGCTCGTACGTCATACGTATCTTATGATTCCGTAGTTCGGGTCCAACCTCGCCTGAGCCCCCCAACCCGATGAGTTAAGTGCTAACATGCAAATAACTCTCAATTAAACATAGGCATGCAATAACGTGCGCAAGCACGTTCACAACTTCCAAACCTATCGTCCATCCATGACGATTACCAAAATAAAAGCCGCCCCCCGGCTATGCATGCATAATACTCAAAATATTAATTTTATAAGTTTAAAAGATAGCCAAGAACTCAACCAAGAATTCCGTTATTTTAAATTTTGGTTCCAACCAATCCATTTAATAGTATAGCATTCCCATTGGAATGTAGACATTGCCCCAGAAACGGGTTACTTAAACCTCGAATCCAAAATCCCGACATTTTTCAAAATTTCCAAAAAAATAAAATCATACGGGAGGCGATCGATCGCCCCTGTCCAGTGGGCAAAATTGCCTTCTCGCGATCGATCGACTAAACCACGCGATCGATCGCCTGCACTGTTCATCGTCACCAAAAATTGAACTGCTCGTCGCGATCGATCGCCACTCCTCAGCGATCGATCGCCACCTGCGATTTTCCTAGAAATTCGAGCTTCCATGGTGTTTTTCACACCCAAAACTAACACCCCATACACCTTCAACACCTCAAATACACCCTTTAAACTCAATAAAAACTCCAACAACAAACTTTAAGATTTTTACCCAAAATCCATAAATCTAAATCTAACATTAATACTCAACCAAAATCAACAATACTACTACCAAATCGAAGACAATGACGAGGGGAAGATTAATACCTGATTATCTTCGAGAAAATCGGCCCACGGGCCAAGCTACGAACAATTTTCTTCCAAGAGCAAAAGAGGGGAAAGGGGGGGGGGGGGGGGGGGGGGGTTTGGAGCGTGGAGAGAGGGGAGAGAGAGAAGGGTTCCGTGCCAAATGACGGAATACCGAGTCCACTTGGTATATATAGCTCCAAAGCTCTAAAATACCGACTCCTCCACAAATACATCACGATTCATTAAATATCATCTATTTTCAAAAAATCATCTCTCTAACCTCAATTCCCATTACCAGCCCCAGTACAAAATACCCCGGACCCCAGGTTCCACCAAGAACCAAATCCCAAGGTTATCACCACGATGATAATGCAATCTCATCCCTTGGATCCAACGACTCCAAAAACCGGATTTAAAATCCCCGGGAGTCCTAAAACCGCAATTAATACACAATTGCCACAATTAAAATCCATTAAGGATCATTATCACACCGGGATTAACACCAATAATTTCCGGGCATCACAATTATCCCCCACTAATAAAATTTTATCCTCGAAATTTGCACGGCGTACTCCACGTATTGCCGAAACTACTTAATCCAAACGGATTTACAATTTCGAATCATGAACATGTCATGAACGACACAATAACCGCGAGGATACCGACCTCGCACCCAAAACCTGGAATGGATAAACATCCCAAACCATTGCAACCGCAACAGTACGTCAGCATGTCTCGATGCTAACCATCTCAAATCAGTCAGCCAACCATAACTGCAAATCAAACGAATCATTCGTGATTCCAAAATAGATATCGCCTCCATGATATCTTGTGATATAGCCTACGATGTTAACCACACATGGTTACCAAGGAAACCACCAGTACACTACAATATACTTATACCACTTCCGGCTTCCGCTTTACAAATCCATCTCCATCAAAGGAGTAGTTGCACCACATTGCAACACGGATTGGGCAACAACACGACCCCGATCAACGCGAAACACCTCTCCCAAGATGTCTACAACCGTGTGTTCCAAGAAATCACATCTTGGTCCAAGCACACTATCGAGACTCCACAAGGTCTCAAGTTCTCAAAAGGACATGCAAGAACAATCAATTGCATTCCCGCCACACGTGTCAACCACGACACTAAACAAATCCGAATCCTGGTCATCCCTCGTTTATCCTGGGATTCAACAATCCTAAAGCAGGGAGGCTATCGAATTAACCAGTAAGAATTACCATGGTCCCAAAACACGACAATCCCTCTTCGGGGAAGTCAACCGGATCTCACGATCACTCTTCAGAATAAATTGTGCCATCGAGATTACCAATCTCAAGGTGATACAATCTCTCATCGGAGATTCACCCACCCAAGCTGTGGGGTCTTCCCACCTTAACAGTGATTAATAGACATAAGAAGGACTAATCATGCATTAAATACATCTTAGGGTTCTAGTTGTTACATGAGCTAACAACTATACAGGCTAAAAAAAACTTTAAAGCTTATTAGTTACATTCCCACAATGAATGTTAACGTGTTAGATTTATACTACTCCTAGAGTAGATACTAAACAGAAGCTGAAACCTATACGTTCCTGTGTTCCTCGTAGCTCACTGCCTCAACCCGACCCTTAGTCCTTTAGTCCAAAAGTGTACCTACAGGAACAATCCATCGTGAGCATGTACATAGTTACTTAACATCATAAGGCAATGGCATATAATTAAACGCATGAAAATAATTGGTAACGTATACTTCCTGGTTAATCGCATTAACCCTCTTTGGTTGTCCCTGTTTCATAGCCATGCATAAGAATCATTAATTCTTAACATGAATGATTAAAATCGTTATCTTATAACATCATCATCGTATAAGCATCATCATCTTGTAAATATCATCATCTTATGACATCATCATTATATAAGCATCATCATCTTGTAAATATCATCATCTTATAACATCATCATTGTATAAGCATCATCATCTTGTAAATATCATCATCTTATAACATCATCATTATATAAGCATCATCATCTTGTAAATATCATCATCTTATAACATCATCATTGTGTAAGCATCATCATCTTGTAAATATCATCATCTTATAACATCATCATTATATAAGCATCATCATCTTGTAAATATCATCATCTTATAACATCATCATTGTATAAGCATCATCATCTTGTAAATATCATCATCTTATAACATCATCGTCATATAATATAACAGTAAATGTACGACATCTTAGTTAAGTGAACATGCTGGTTATTCATTGCCTTCTTGTTGTTGTCCCTGATTCATAATTATGCATATGGGCATCTTACCCTGTGGCATCTTACCACATTATAAACATCGCATGGCCTCTTACCATGTGGGGCGTCTTACCCCGTGGCATCTTACCACAATAACATCATGGCCTCTTACCATGTGGGGCATCTTACCCCGTGGCATCTTACCACAAATAACATCATGGCCTCTTACCATGTAGGGCATCTTACCCCGTGGCATCTTACCACAAATAACATCATGGCCTCTTACCATGTAGGGCATCTTACCCCGTGGCATCTTACCACAAATAACATCATATGAATATATATAAACGTCTTAACAACATCGTAAACGTCTTATAAACATCTTAAACATCGTATGAACATCATCATGTAAACATCGTATAAACATCATCATTTCATCGTGAATACTCATGCAATAAAAGCATAGTTGTAGTGTAAAGATGTGTGTTACCGTCCGATGCCCGTACGCTTCTTACGTACCTTTTCAAAAGGAGGAGGAGTCAACAGACTTTATCTCCTTGATGGTGCCGGTACCTGGGATGGTTCTACAAGACCACATAATACCATATTAGATGCCTCAAAACCATCTCACATCATAAACTTAACAAAATAAAACATCATTATATTTTTCAACTTTCTGCCTCTCTCGATCGATCGGCCCAAGGTCTCGATCGATCGAGACACTGTGCACAAACAGTGCCTTAGTGTTCTGCCTCGCTCGATCGATCGAACATTTTACCGATCGATCGAGGAGCTTCACCGATCGATCGAGAAATCCTTCGATCGATCGGCACCAAAATTTTGAAAACATGCATTAGACCTTCTGCCTCGCTCGATCGATCGGGACCAAATCTCGATCGATCGAGAGCTCTGAAAAATCGGGATTTCCCCAGATTTTTGAGCACCTCTTTTCACACCAACATTTCTACTACATAATACATCTTTCATGCTGAAACAAGCATGTGAAGAACTTCATCAAATATCCATGTAAGCTCTTAAATCAAAGGTTTAACAAAAACCTAAGCTAACATGCATCATAACATCATCATAATCTTCATCCTCAACCAACTTTAACAGAAACAGAGTATGCTTATCTTTTCCAGATTTTTCGAGCACATAGATTCATAACAAGAAATCTATCACATATATCATGTAAAATGCTCAAACAACCATGCTAGTAGTTACTTAATACTACCATGTAAGCATCCCTACCAAGGTTCCACCCATACTTATATTTATCATGCAATAAAACATCCCACCAAAACCCAAGCTTAACCAAAGACCTCCGAAAAACAGAGTACACATCCTTACCCCTCTTCTTGCTCCTCTTTTTGCAAGGACTTTGAACACTTTTACCAAGCTTTCCTTGCCTTAAAGCAGCTTGTTCTGGGACGAAAATGGAGGAGAAGGGGAGGAGAGAAGGAGATGGAGTTTTTGATTGAGTGGTAGCATGGGTTAGGCAAGTGGGGGGTATGGGTTGAACAAGTGGGGGAGGGTGAGGTGACCGAGTGGTGGGGGTGGGGTGGTGTGGTTGGGGTGCCATGTGGTGTTTAATTGTGTCCCGGTATTTAGTACGATGTATTAAAATATCCTCACTCGATATTTTCTAACTTCATTTCATTAATACATCCTTTAAAACACCTAACCTGTTCCCCATATCATATCATCATATCATAAATCATGACCCCAATTTAAATACACCACAACCCTTAAACACATCATAATTCATCATCGTAGAACATAATCATATCACATAATTACATGACATTTCGGGGGTATTACATTACTCCCCTACTTATAAGATTTCGTCCTCGAAATCCACATGCATCATCATATCGAAACTAAACATAAAAACATACCAGAGAATAGTTCCGGATAGTGTTGCACCATATGCCGTTCCGTCTCCCACGTAGCCTTCTCGACACCCCGACGATCCCACTGAACTTTGACCATCGGTATAACTTTACTTCGTAGTCTGCGATCCTCTCGATCCAGAATTCTGATTGGTCGTTCAACGTAGGACACATCTGAGTCTAACTGTACTTCAGTAGGCTGTAAGACATGAGACGGGTCTGGCTCATACTTCCTTAACATAGAGACATGAAAAACATCGTGTATGCCAGATAAAGATGGCAGTAGAGCCAAACGATAAGCTAATGTACCGATACGCTGTAAAACTTCATATGGCCCAACATACCTCGGAGATAACCTTCCCCGCATCCTAAAACGAACCACACCCCTGAAGGGCGAGATCTTTAAGAAGACCCTGTCTCCTAACTGGAATTCTAGTGGTCGTCGCCGCTTATTGGCATAGGCTGCTTGCCTATCCTGGGCCGCTTTCATCTTTTGGCGTATCATCTTAATCTTTTCTTCCATGTCCTTGATCATATCCGGTCCTCCGACCGTTTTGCTAGTCAAGTCCTCCCAATACAGCGGTGATCTACATCGTCGTCCATACAGAGCTTCAAAAGGGGCCATTTGAATGCTCGCTTGGTAACTGTTATTATAGGAGAACTCCACCAGCGGCACTGAATCCTGTCACAGAGTATCAAACTCCAAAATACATGCCCTCAACATGTCCTCGAGCGTCTGAATGGTACGCTCTGTTTGGCCGTCTGTCTGAGGGCGATAGGTCGTACACAGTCTTACCTCTTTGCCCAAAGCTGTCTGGAGACCCTCCTAGAAATGTGAAGTGAACCTTGGGTCTCTGTCAGACATAATCGAGACTGGAACTTCATGCAACCTCACCACATCCCGCACATATAATTGGGTCATCTACAGGTACGCAATAGTCATACAGTATGGGATGAAGTGAGCTACCTTCGTTAGCCTATCCACGATCACCCAGATCACATCAAATCCAGAGGCCGTCCTTGGTAAGTGGGTCACAAAGTCCATAATGATATGCCTCCACTTCCACTTAGGTACTTGCAAGCTCTTCAGCTCGCCACCAAGCCTCTGCCTTTCTGCCTTTACCTATTGGCAGATCAAACATCCTTTAACGAAAGCGATCGCAGCGTGCTTCATGCGTCTCCACCAGAACTGACCACTTAGGCCCTTATACATTTTCCTTTCTCCTGGGTGGATACTGAACCGACTACTATGAGCTTGCTCCAAGATTCCTTTACGCAACTCCGGCGTATTTGGGACTACCCATCGGTGGCCCAATCTTAATGAATCATCTTCTGTCACTCTGAACTTTGATGGCCTTCCTTGAAGTACTATAGATGACCATCCTTGAACCTCATCATCCGACCTCTGGCTTTCCTGATAACCTCAAATATGTCTGGCTCGGCCAACAAGATCAACACTCGCTCCGGCGATGTGTCCACACCAATATCATAGCCCGGACGGCAATAAGAAGTCATCATCGCTGATAGACACATAGTGTCCTCAGCAGTACTTTCACTTCCGACTTAAGGTGCCTGCTATTAAGTTGCTTTACCAGGATGGTACTCAATCTTACAGTCAAAATCCTTGAGTGAGTCCATTCATCTTCTTTGTCGCATATTCAACTCAGCCTGTGTGAACAAAACTTCAGGCTCTTATGGTCCGTGTAGATGGTAAACGACGTACCATCCAAGTAATGCCTCCAAATTCCAAGGCAAACATAATGGTTGCCAGCTCCAAATCGTGGACTGGGTACTTAGCCTCATGTGGTTTCAACCGCCTCGATGCATAAGCCAGCACAAGCTTATCTTGCATCAACACATAGCCCAAACCTTGAAGTGATGTATTCGTGTACAAGGTAACCTCTTGTCTTCAGAAGGAATCACCAACCCTGGCACTGTCGTCAGACGACGCTTCAATCCTTGGAAGCTTTTCTCACAAGCTTCGGACCAAAAGAATGGGACTCCTTCCTGAGTCAACCGTGCCAGCGGCTTAGCGATCTTGATATAACATGATCCAAGAATACTACACTGCTCGACCAGAACTCGTACTTACTGAGCTTTTCATACAACTGATGATCCCTAAGGATCTGGAGTACTGTTCTCAAGTGCTTTACATGTTCCTCTTCAGTTCGAGAGTAAATAAGTACATCGTCAATGGAACTATGACGAACTGATCCAAACATGGTTGGATCACCCTGTTCATCAGGCTCATAAAATAGTTGGGGCATCCGTCACCCCAAAGGGCATGACTAAGAATCTGTAGTGCCCACAAAAGGTCCTGGAAGCTGTCTCCTGTACATCGTCCTCTCAAACTCGAATCTGATGATCCCCGATCTCAGATCGATCTTACTGTAGAGCCTCGTACTCTGCAGCTGATCAAACAAATCGTCGATCCCCGGAAGCGGATACTTATTCTTCAATATGGCTTTGTTCAGTTGTAATCGATGCACAGCCGCATCGAACCATCTTTCTTCTTAACAAATAAAACTGGTGCACCTCAGGGCGATACGCTAAGGCGTATATAGCCCTTGTCAAGGAGCTCCTGCAACTGAACATTTAACTCCTTTTTGCTCCGTTGGTGCCATCCTATACAAGGCACGAGGAATGGTAGACGTTCCTGGTAGTAACTTAATCCCAAACTCGACCTCTCTCGTCGGTGGGAATCTGGGAATCTCTTCTGGAGATACATCAGGAAACACCGCCTCTACGGGCACATCCTCAACCTTTAACTCTTTTCTCATTTCCGTCATAACAACAGTATAGATGAGATATCCTTTATGGTCTTGTTCCAATAACTGTGCCATCTTGACAACAGATATTAACGGAATCCTTGAACGGGAATCATCCCCATCGAATGTCCATTGAATTCCCATAACAGACCTGAATCGGACAGTCCTTGTCTGCAGTCCACAACTGCCGGATACTTGTTCAGCACCTCGATGCCTACAATGCATTCGAATTCTGGCATTCCCAGAACAATCAAGTCTGTCCTCAGCTCGTTGCCCTCAAAATAAATGAGGCCGTCATAAACAATCTGATCAGTGATCCACCTTCTTTCAGCGGGGGTCGAGACTACAAGAGGCATGGGCGACGGAGAAGTACATATGTGGTGCCTTTCCACAAAACTTGTTGACATTTGCTGCTATACTGCAAGATAAGGGTTAACAACAATACCCAAAAGCAGTTCATATGATACATCGTTAGAGAAACAAAACATGTTCGTACAACATCATATACTTCATATGCAACATATGCATAAAACATGTTTAAAAGTAAGCACCTAGCCAACTTATTGCTAAGGCTACCCTTCACTCATTCCCGGGTTATCTAACCACTGCTCTGATACCACTAATGTGGGGTCTTCCCACCTTAACAGTGATTAATAGACATAAGAAGGACTAATCATGCATTAAATACATCTTAGGGTTCTAGTTGTTACATGAGCTAACAACTATACAGGCTAAAAAAAACTTTAAAGCTTATTAGTTACATTCCCACAATGAATGTTAACGTGTTAGATTTATACTACTCCTAGAGTAGATACTAAACAGAAGCTGAAACCTATACGTTCCTGTGTTCCTCGTAGCTCACTGCCTCAACCCGACCCTTAGTCCTTTAGTCCAAAAGTGTACCTACAGGAACAACCCATCGTGAGCATGTACATAGTTACTTAACATCATAAGGCAATGGCATATAATTAAACGCATGAAAATAATTGGTAACGTATACTTCCTGGTTAATCGCATTAACCCTCTTTGGTTGTCCCTGTTTCATAGCCATGCATAAGAATCATTAATTCTTAACATGAATGATTAAAATCGTTATCTTATAACATCATCATCGTATAAGCATCATCATCTTGTAAATATCATCATCTTATGACATCATCATTATATAAGCATCATCATCTTGTAAATATCATCATCTTATAACATCATCATTGTATAAGCATCATCATCTTGTAAATATCATCATCTTATAACATCATCATTATATAAGCATCATCATCTTGTAAATATCATCATCTTATAACATCATCATTGTGTAAGCATCATCATCTTGTAAATATCATCATCTTATAACATCATCATTATATAAGCATCATCATCTTGTAAATATCATCATCTTATAACATCATCATTGTGTAAGCATCATCATCTTGTAAATATCATCATCTTATAACATCATCATTATATAAGCATCATCATCTTGTAAATATCATCATCTTATAACATCATCATTGTATAAGCATCATCATCTTGTAAATATCATCATCTTATAACATCATCGTCATATAATATAACAGTAAATGTACGACATCTTAGTTAAGTGAACATGCTGGTTATTCATTGCCTTCTTGTTGTTGTCCCTGATTCATAATTATGCATATGGGCATCTTACCCTGTGGCATCTTACCACATTATAAACATCGCATGGCCTCTTACCATGTGGGGCGTCTTACCCCGTGGCATCTTACCACAATAACATCATGGCCTCTTACCATGTGGGGCATCTTACCCCGTGGCATCTTACCACAAATAACATCATGACCTCTTACCATGTAGGGCATCTTACCCCGTGGCATCTTACCACAAATAACATCATGGCCTCTTACCATGTAGGGCATCTTACCCCGTGGCATCTTACCACAAATAACATCATATGAATATATATAAACGTCTTAACAACATCGTAAACATCTTATAAACATCTTAAACATCGTATGAACATCATCATGTAAACATCGTATAAACATCATCATTTCATCGTGAATACTCATGCAATAAAAGCATAGTTGTAGTGTAAACATGTGTGTTACCGTCCGATACCCGTACGCTTCTTACGTACCTTTTCAAAAGGAGGAGGAGTCAACAGACTTTATCTCCTTGATGGTGCCGGTACCTGGGATGGTTCTACAAGACCACATAATACCATATTAGATGCCTCAAAACCATCTCACATCATAAACTTAACAAAATAAAACATCATTATATTTTTCAACTTTCTGCCTCTCTCGATCGATCGGCCCAAGGTCTCGATCGATCGAGACACTGTGCACAAACAGTGCCTTAGTGTTCTGCCTCGCTCGATCGATCGAACATTTTACCGATCGATCGAGGAGCTTCACCGATCGATCGAGAAATCCTTCGATCGATCGGCACCAAAATTTTGAAAACATGCATTAGACCTTCTGCCTCGCTCGATCGATCGGGACCAAATCTCGATCGATCGAGAGCTCTGAAAAATCGGGATTTCCCCAGATTTTTGAGCACCTCTTTTCACACCAACATTTCTACTACATAATACATCTTTCATGCTGAAACAAGCATGTGAAGAACTTCATCAAATATCCATGTAAGCTCTTAAATCAAAGGTTTAACAAAAACCTAAGCTAACATGCATCATAACATCATCATAATCTTCATCCTCAACCAACTTTAACAGAAACAGAGTATGCTTATCTTTTCCAGATTTTTCGAGCACATAGATTCATAACAAGAAATCTATCACATATATCATGTAAAATGCTCAAACAACCATGCTAGTAGTTACTTAATACTACCATGTAAGCATCCCTACCAAGGTTCCACCCATACTTATATTTATCATGCAATAAAACATCCCACCAAAACCCAAGCTTAACCAAAGACCTCCGAAAAACAGAGTACACATCCTTACCCCTCTTCTTGCTCCTCTTTTTGCAAGGACTTTGAACACTTTTACCAAGCTTTCCTTGCCTTAAAGCAGCTTGTTCTGGTACGAAAATGGAGGAGAAGGGGAGGAGAGAAGGAGATGGAGTTTTTGATTGAGTGGTAGCATGGGTTAGGCAAGTGGGGGGTATGGGTTGAACAAGTGGGGGAGGGTGAGGTGACCGAGTGGTGGGGGTGGGGTGGTGTGGTTGGGGTGCCATGTGGTGTTTAATTGTGTCCCGGTATTTAGTACGATGTATTAAAATATCCTCACTCGATATTTTCTAACTTCATTTCATTAATACATCCTTTAAAACACATAATCTGTTCCCCATATCATATCATCATATCATAAATCATGGCCCCCAATTTAAATACACCACAACCCTTAAACACATCATAATTCATCATCGTAGAACATAATCATATCACATAATTACATGACATTTCGGGGGTATTACACAAGCATACTCAATGCAATAGTCTATGGTATCTCCAATCATACCCAAAGTTCCAAAAACCAACTGTCTAACCCCGATTATTCTCACTCTACGGAGAAATGATGGTTAACAAAACAAAACCAAAGGGTGTGATTTCAACATCGACACCTCACAAGCCGACTCAATTAATCTCCCAAAGATTCACAATCGGTAGGTATATCAATATTACCTTCCTCACAAGGAAAAGCGTCATGGACTCATGACCTTGCAACCTCGAACCGTCGTTCAGAAAAAACCTGGATATATTTACGAAAACATATCACGGAACCAAAAATACGCACTAGTTCAGAATAGTGCATCAAACCACTATTACCAAATCGAAACCCGTATACGCCATGTATACTCAAACTAACGATGCTCTGTACTAATGCCATAGTACTCCACAATTTTGAGCATTACCCCGGAGACGTCTCCTCGAACGTCTCACTGGAAGTACGAATCCATCACCTAGTCCAATACTAGTAGGGCTTACCCCGGTTGATTCACAATCAACCCTCAACGAATACCAGCTGTGTCCATGACAGTACAATCCAAATCTCCCCAAGAGATAAAATCAATATAGTAGTGTTACCCCACTAACTATATCCCACAATTCCAATTTTGTTTCCCCACTGCATGCCATATGCAAGATGCTCAATCCGAGCCAAAAATGACTTGTCGACACTCACGTTGGTACTCCCAACAGAAATGAGTTGTCCCAGTACAAGTCCCTTAACATTTGACGCATAAACGTCCCGTGAGGTATTTCCTTCCTCAAGCCTCAAAGTGACTACAAGATTCCACTAAACCCTCATCGTATCATCATACGATTCACCAAGCTCGGTTCCAGCGAGCAGTATAATGGCTCCAACAAGCACACTGTATCACTGCCACGATATCTGGCTAGCAAAATCGCTGCCTCCATAGGCTTATATCAAGCCTACCAACGTATCATACGTTCCACTCGGTACACCATACCGTAACATCCATTAGAGTAGTGGGTCATCACCCAACATTTCTCTAATACCAATGCACAAAGGACATCCCGGTGTCCTTGCTCAACCACGAAGCAATCCTAATTCCATAGGATTTATTCCACACCCTTAGGGGTGGGTGTGATCATGTCTACCACATGTCACCTCGGCATAAGCAAGTAGTTTCTTTAACAACTACTCCTGTTACCAATCACTTGGCCATAGCCATTCCAACGAGTATACCCAAAGGTACCACTACTCGTAAAATATTTACCTCAAATATGTGATGCGGTACACTTCCTGTACGGCGCACCCAAAAATTCATCGAGCAACCTGCTCGGCATAATGGTCTCGTCAACTAGTGACCCAAACACTACTATGTGCTCACCATTGGCACTCAAACCATACGACTAAACACATATACATAAATGTATTATTCATCGAAACGACGCTACGCATCTACATAGACATCCACTATGCCATCGTCATCCCTTGACGGTACCTGTCAACATAAGACATTCAAAATAACATCGTCAATTCGTGACGGCACATGTCGAAACACGACATCCATAGCCTCATCATCAAACACATGACAATATATGTATATCAACGCATATCATCCACAATAATGCTATTAAAACAGTAATATGACATACCTCATCGCTAACAAGATAGAGGCATACATGTCTCCGTCGCCCAACAGTGGTACGCAATCAGCACCCATCGCTCGTAGGTGACGTAATCCAGTGTTACACATAGCGGTATAACCCATAGCTATAGAATCAGCGGCATGATCCCTCGCCATAGAGTCAGCGGCATAAAATATCGCTATAGATATCCGGCGGTATGAACCATCGCCAATAGAATAGCAGAATGAACCATCGCTATGAATACCCGACGGCATAAACCATTGCCAATAGAATAGCGGAATGAACCATTGCTATGAATACCCGACGGCATAACCATCGCCAATAGAATAGCTGAATGAACCATCGCTATGAATACGCGGCGGCATAACCATCGCCAATAGAATAGCGGAATGAACCATCGCTATGAATACCCGGTGGCATAAACCATCGCCACTAGAATAGCGGAATGAACCATCGCTATGAACCCGACGGCATAACCATCGCCAATAGAATAGCGGAATGAACCATCGTTATGAATACCCGGCGGCATAACCATCGCCAATAGAATAGCGGATCCCTAGTCTTGTTACAGTAGTGTATTTTAATGCACCTCGCTTGTCATGACCGCATCACTAATACCCATCGGTTTGACATATCAGCGGCATAGAATAACCTCGCTCAAATGCGGCATGCGGCAACACCCTCGCTTCAACATTTGGCGGTGATGTGACTAGAAATAGACACATGTATTGCGCTTAATTGTCTACGATTTGGTATATTTTGATGGATAAATTGATACATATGTTACCTAATCGTATATTTGTGTAAATGTATGGAAAGGTGAAGAAATCAAGCTAAAATGATGAAAGAAGCAATAAAGTTGAAGAAAAGAGGTAAAAACCAGAATCCAAGACACATGTTGCTTCTTTCTCCTCAAATTTCTATATGTTCGAGCCATGTTTTGGAAATGTGGTCCATAGAAAAGTTGTAGAACTTTGAGTTATCTTCGCGTGGACAGCTGATTCATCGAATTCGAAGTTTGGACAAGAACGTTACGGTCAAAATACAAAACTCGCCAGAAACATGGAAGACAAGCGTAATTACGCCATTATCAGGCGTAATTACGCCAATGCTACGGCATGGACAGGCGTAATTACGCCATTCGGAGGCGTAAATATGCCAGAAACGTAGGAAGCCATATTTTTGACACGTCATTAGGCGTCTTTACGCCATTTTCTGGCGTAGCTACGCTTGCAGAGTTTTGAAAATTGTAAAGACTTGATTTCTTTCCTTCCCACATGGATTCTAACCTACTCCATCAGCCTCCCTATACATATATGGACGAAAATCAGACTAAAGATCATCTAGATAGTTAGGGTAGAGTAGTTTAGGATAGTTTTACAATTTTTCTCTCAATTTTGTTGAAGAACGCTACGAAGATCGAAACGAAGGCGGGATTGACACCTCGACGAGCGGAGATTGGATTAGTTTTCTTTCCCTTGCTTTTATTTATTGTGTTTTCTTAGATTATGTCTAGCTAGTTTTTAATTCTTGGTTGAGGAAGACAAATCCTTCGATTTTATTTATCTTGGGGAGATTCTTATGCTTTAATTATCAATTTTATTGAGTATCAAGAGTTTTTCTGATTTTATTGATATGATTGTTGTGTTTGTTTATTGGATTGACAACCTAATAACTTGCATGTAATCTAACGCTAAATTAGATATCAAATACGGAATCGTTTGATCCCTCTAATTTACGAAGCAACTAAGATTAATTAAATTCCGCTTGTGAGTTTGTTAAATTCTTATGAAGAACAGTTGACTAGATTAAACATAGACGCTTGGATTATGTTGTTTAGCTTTATTGATCTCACTAGTTCATATGCTATCATCGATTTAATCTTAATCGCTTGTATTTTGATTGATTGTTTGATAAGGGTTAAACTAGAACGCTTGTGCTATTTAACTAAACGTAAGGTGAGATAGGACTTTGATTATTGAATTAAACGTCCAACGATGAATATTCATTTGAAAAATTGAGTCTTTTGTGAATCGATGAAATAGATGATAATTCCAAGGAAGAGTCGACCGATACCAAGAATCGTTTTCATTAGTTAATCTTTGTTTTTAATTTTAATTAGTATAATTCAACCTCACAACCCCATCCTTTATTATCTTTTGTTTTGATTTTCATTAACACAAGAATTCACACCTCCTCATGGGATCGATCCCTACTCACATTACTACATTATTGTTATCAATCTTGAGGATTGAGTGGGGTTAATTTGGGCGTACACGATAAACGCACACCAAATTTTGGCGCCGTTGCCGGGGAGGCGTTGTATATTTTTGTGTTAATATTTTCTATTTTGTTTCTTTCTCTTTATTTTTCCCCACCGCTACTCTTGTTTGTTCGTGCTTACAGGTTGAGTTCTGAAAAATTGGATCTTTTCATGGAGGACTATAGGCGACTAGATGAATTGGAGTATCTTGTGCACCAACTTGGCGTAGGGAGTGGACAAAGTGCATCAAACTAAAGTTGTGATCATCCCAATCTCAACTATGATAATCAATGGATGAGCCCACCTCCACCTTACATGCAGTCCAACATACCGCAATACCCGCCATGGCCACAACAACCTCAATACCATACCCCTGGTGAGTCTTTAGAGGATCTTGTTTCGACACTTAATGATAGAACTTTGCAATTCCAACAGGAATTCAGGGCTAGCACTCAGAATTTGGGTAACCAAATGGAGCAACTAATAAGATCGGCCGATCGGATAGCAGCACAAAAGGAGACCATGATTGCATTAGAATCATGGAGTGATGAAGAAGAGGAGACTATGGAGAAGGTGGTACTGATGCCACCCGAGCTAGAAGAGGAGACACATGTGTCAATAGAAGAAAATGAGTTTGTACATCCTACAACTCCGCAAGGTATGTTTCCCACTGGGAGCTTTGTTGAATACATAGATGAATCATGTGATGTGGCAGAGGAGTCGGCGAAAGAGTATTGTGATGAACTGAATCCGTGGGACTATTTTTTTCAAAGACAACATCACCTTGGATAGTGGCAAAGAGGTAGAAACTCTAGAAACGATGGTACTGAGGCAATCAATACTTGAAGAACAAACAAAGGTCGAGGTGGATGGCAAGGAATCTCACCAGAATGAGATTCCCAAAGGCGAACATAGGGGACAACAAATTAAAGGATGCCATGAGGTAGATCTTGATCGACCTCAACTGATTTCTTTGGAGGAAGGCGACATAGTGAAAAGACAAAAACCCTCCAAGAGGTGCAAGGCGAATAGGCATCGCCTTAAGCGAGAGGACTGGCGTCGGGCCACCGACGTTAAACAGAGGCGCTGCTTGGGAGGCAACCCAAGGGGAGTTAGTTTCCTTTCTCCCTTTTATTTTTTTTATTGTTTTTTTTAGTTAGACTTTTCTCTTTTCTTGTATTTTTGCCTTACATTGGGGACAATGTAAGATTTAAGTATGGGGGAGGGACTAGTGGCATGTTATTGTTTTTTTATTTAAAAAAAAATCGAAAAATTTGAAACTTTTGAGCTCATAGTTAGTAATGAACACATGCTTAGAATCATTAGCCCATGATGAAACCTAATTGATGGCATGCATGCTTTTGAACATAGATGAATTGTTAACCTTGGAACACTTTGAACTCTAATGCAAATTTTGCTTTGACATAGTAGTTGAATATTTTGAGCACATTATTGTCATGACTTTTGACATGTGCATAGCTTAGTGAAGATTGTGTGAACTTTGTGATAGTCTTAAGAAGTCTCTAATACTTGCTAAAACTTAACTACATGCTCTTTGAGACGTATGTCTAGACTACTTGCAAACATGAAAGTGATATAGGCAATATTTGATGCGTTTGAGCCTTTCAAGCCTACCATGTAAATAAAATCAATCACTAGTACCCTTTTTGAGCCTTAATGCAAAAGAATGGTTGTATGCTAAGCATACAAACAACTCCCATTCGACATTCTTTGACTAGCTTATCATCCTTCCCTAATAAGCTTAAATATGAATTATATCCATACATTTGAAGGGAGTATGATGTGTTTCATTCACATGCACTTACGTTATCAATGATTCATATATGTTTTGTGAATTTTATTGTCAAAAGAATGAAATGCATGAAAGAATATGGATGCCTTGAGAAAATACATAAAAATACGACTCCAATGGGAGCCAAGGCACAAAAGAAGAAAAATGTTGAAATAAAAGTTGAAAAATTAATGCAAGAAGAGAAGCTTTTAGTGTGCATATCATCATACTCTCTTGTTTGATATATCTTTACCCTTTCTTTCATAAGCCAATACCTAGGCCACACTACAAGCTAATAAAGACCTACTTGATTTGTGTTTGCAAAGTGGCTAAGATAGTGGAGAAGAGTGTGCAAGTGAGCCTATACTTATGTTGATGTATGACTTGAACTATTATGAATTTACATTAATTGGATCTATAACTTGTACATGACACTTCTTTATGACCACACACGCACGTTAACCACTTTGTTGGGTATGAAATGTTTAGGGATTGAACTTGTTCCACTGTTAACTTTTCACCGCCTTTCATTACTATGCATGTTTAAAATTGTTGAGGCATAAAAGTGAGAACAAGTTAGTTTGTTATGAACCTACGAGCCAAAGTAAAAAGATTATAGTTTTGTCTGATTTACTCGAGGTCGAGTAAAGATTAAGTATGGGGTGTTTGATGTGACTAGAAATAGACACTTGTATTGCGCTTAATTGTCTACGATTTGGTATATTTTGATGGATAAATTGATACATATGCTACCTAATCGTATATTTGTGTAAATGTAGGGAAAGGTGAAGAAATCAAGCTAAAATGATGAAAGAAGCAATAAAGTTGAAGAAAAGAGGAAAAAACCAGAATCCAAGACACATGTTGCTCCTTTCTCCTCAAATTTCTATATGTTCGAGCCATGTTTTGGAAATGTGGTCCATAGAAAAGTTGTAGAACCTTGAGTTATCTTCGCGTGGACAGCTGATTCATCGAATTCAAAGTTTGGACGAGAACGTTACGGCCAAAATACAAAACTCGCCAGAAAAATGGAAGACAGGCGTAATTACGCCATTATCAGGCGTAATTACACCAATGCCATATTTTTGACACGTCATTAGGCGTCTTTACGCCATTTTCTGGCGTAGCTACGCCTGCAGAGTTTTGGAAAGTGTAAAGACTTGATTTCTTTCCTTCCCACATGGATTCTAACCATGGACGAAAATCAGACTAAAGATCATCTAGATAGTTAGGGTAGAGTAGTTTAGGATAGTTTTACAATTTTTCTCTCAATTTTGTTGAAGAACGCTACGAAGATCGAAACGAATGCGTGAATGACACCTCGACGAGCAGAGATTGGATTGGTTTTCTTTCCCTTGCTTTTATTTATTGTGTTTTCTTAGATTATGTCTAGCTAGTTTTTAATTCTTGGTTGAGGAAGACAAATCCTTGGATTTTATTTATCTTGGGGAGATTCTTATGCTTTAATTATCAATTTTATTGAGTATCAAGAGTTTTTCTGATTTTATTGATATGATTGTTGTGTTTGTTTATTGGATTGACAACCTAATAACTTGCATGTAATCTAACGCTAAATTAGATATCAAATACGGAATCGTTTGATCCCTCTAATTTACGAAGCAACTAAGATTAATTAAATTCCGCTTGTGAGTTTGTTAAATTCTTAGGAAGAACACTTGACTAGATTAAACATAGACGCTTGGATTATGTTGTTTAGCCTCATTGATCTCACTAGTTCATATGCTATCATCGATTTAAATCTTAATCGCTTGTATTTTGATTGATTGTTTATAAGGGTTAAACTAGAACGCTTGGGCTACTTAACTAAACGTAAGGTGAGATAGGACTTTGATTATTGGATTAAACGTCCAACGATGAATATTCATATGAAAAATTGAGTCTTTTGTGAATCAATGAAATAGATGATAATTCCAAGGAAGAGTCGACCGATACCAAGAATCGTTTTCATTAGTTAATCTTTGTTTTTAATTTTAATGAGTATAATTCAACCTCACAACCCCATCCTTTATTATCTTTTGTTTTGATTTTCATTAACACAAGAATTCACACCTCCTCGTGGGATCGATCCCTACTCACAATACTATATTATTGTTATCAATCTTGAGGATTGAGTGGGGTTAGTTTGGGCGTACACGATAAACGCACACCAGGCGGCAAATATTATTTCCTCGCTATGATATGACAGCGGCAAGTATTCTATCATCGCGTCAAGTGACAGGAGCAAAGCATTTAAAATCATCACTCATCCATAACAACGACTCATGGGATATTCACCAAGCATTCCATCCATACCTGCAACACAATGCATATACCATATCCCAATATACATCACCATGAGTGTATTTTAATGCACCTCGCTCAAATGCGACATGCAGAATTTTACCATCGCTTCAACATTTGGCGGCAAAGCATTAAAATCATCACTCCAATATATACATCCACAATGAGTGTATTTTAATGCACCTCGCTTAAATGTGACATGCGGCAATACCCTCGCTTCAACGTTTAGCAGCAAAGCATTAAAATCATCACTCCAATATACGGGCAACCACAATGCATAATCCACGATGTATATAAAATGCAGGTTACCGTTTCGTGTCTTTCAACCGTGGACTTAGCCCTTCGTGTCATAGTGTCCCTACAGGAACAATCCCAAACCATGAGCATATAATAATCCATATTCACCACAATATGATTATAATGAGTAAATGCATAAATTATGAGTACAAAGTACTTCATGTATCCCAATGCATTTCAAAATGCTCCCTTTGGTTGTCCCTGTGCCACAACTCACAATCATAATCAACAGGTTATATTATGATTCCATAGATGTTATGACATATAATTGTTCTACTATGATCACATATCATAAACGCACATAAGAAAAATAGTTGTGTCACACAACACTAACTACCATCATGCATAAATATGTGTTACTCATTCCTATCAGCATGTTCCAGGCCCTCAACAGCCCAAAAGAGCAAACCACTGCTCTGATATCACTAACGTAAGGACCCTCGTGCCCTTAACCCGTTATTAGTGTATTAATACATGCCATTAGTGCATACTAGCATACATGTTGGGGAAAAATCACTTATCATCATAGCCAATCATGCATATAATAAAATTCCTTTCATTATTCAATGTACTGTCAAGTTTCCCCAACCATGACCACATAAATCTCATGCACCAATATAATACACTAACATGTTCTCAATTCATTTAGCAATTCAATAAATAATTGCATGCAACTCATAAATGAAGAGAGAAAGGCCCTCGCCTTTTTATACATACGATATACACATAATAGTGCTCACATGCAAGCATCGAATAAGTCTAGGTGTATCAAATGTATAAATGTCATGCTCAATACCGTCTCTGGTACTTCGATCTCTGGAATCACCTCCATTCCATAGCTCGAGCTCAGCTCCGAAGCTATTGATGTACCTAATCACCTGCCCCAATAGAGACAGCCCCCACACGGGGTGAGCATACCAATATCCCAAATCCCATAATCACAATAATACAATTCATAATTTACAAGAACGTAAATGCTATGAAATATAAAAGATGCTCCCTGGATGGCATCATCCTCATCCGGGATTCTCTGTACTGTCCATGTTCTCAAAATAACTGAAACCATCAAATTCCCATAATATCAAATCATTAAACAATGATTACAGATATTCCATATATCTCACTTATGGTTCCATAGTTCTATTTCATTGCTCGCATTCTCACGCATGCTCAACAGCAGTGGCGTCATAACCGATGTTCGCTCAAAGGCGACAACATCCCAATCATTGCTCGCTCAAAAGCGGCAACATATTATTCCCAATGCATATATATCCATTTGCAGCAGTTACCATAATCCATGCATTCCAATAACCATTTATTGTTAATACCATATATCATGCATTTCCATATACATTTATTGCAATATAGTGTACCATGCACTCAACAATTGCAATCATAATAAAGGGTTATGCTCGTACGTCATACGTACCTTATGATTCCGTAGTTCGAGTCCAACCTCGCATGAATCCCACGACTCGATGAGTTAAGTGCTAACATGCAAGTAACTCCCAATTAAACATAGGCATGCAATCACGTGCGCAACCACGTTCACAACTTCCAAACCTATCGTCCATCCATGACGATTACCAAAATAAAAGCCGCCCCCCGGCTATGCATGCATAATACCCAAAATATTCCTTTTTATAAGTTTAAAAGATAGCCAAGAACTCAACCGAGAATTCCGTTATTTTAAATTTTGGCTCCAACCAATCCATTTAAGAGTATAGCATTCCCATTGGAATGTAGACATTGCCCCGGAAACTGGTTACTTAAACCTCGAATCCAAAATCCCGACATTTTCCAAAATTTCCAAAAAAATAAAATCCTACAGGCGGTGATCGATCGCTACTTTCAGTGCGATCGATAGCCCCTGTCCAGTGGGCAAAATCGCCTTCTCACGATCGATCGCCTATCCTCGCGATCGATCGCCAACCTGCTCGCGATCGATCGCCTAAACCACACGATCGATCGCCTGCACTATTCATCGTCACCAAAAATTGAACTGCTAGTCGCGATCGATCGCCACCTGCGATTTTCCAAGAAATTCGAGCTTCCACGGTGTTTTTCACACCCAAACTCAAAACTAACACCCCATACACCTTCAACACCTCAAATACACCCTTAAAACTCAATAAAAACTCCAACAACAAACTTTAAGATTTTAACCCAAAATCCAAAAATCCAAATCTAACATTAATACTCAACCAAAATCAACAATACTACTACCAAATCGAAGACAATGACGAGGGGAAGATTAATACCTGATTATCTTCGAGAAAACCGGCCCCCAGGCCAAGCTACCAACGATTTTCTTCCAAGAGCAAAAGAGGGGAAATGGGGGGGAGGGGGAAGGGTTTGGAGCGTGGAGAGAGAGGGGAGAGAGAAGGGTTCCGTGCCAAATGACGGAATACCGAGTCCACTTGGTATATATAGCTCCAAAGCTCCAAAATACCGACTCCTCCACAAATACATCATGATTCATTAAATATCATGTGTTTTCAAAAAATCATATCTCTAACCTCAATTCCCATTACCAGCCCCAGTACAAAATACTCCGGACCCCAGGTTCCACCAAGAACCAAATCCCAAGGTTATCACCACGATGAGGATACAATCTCATCCCTTGGATCCAACGACTCCAAAAACAGGATTTAAAATCCCAGGGAGTCCTAAAACCGCAATTAATACACAATTGCCACAATTAAAATCCATTAAGGATCATTATCACAGCCACCAATAATTCCCGGACATCACATCGGACATGTTGGTTCATACCAGAAATGAAGAATTTGATCCGCTTTCCAAAACTTCCATGAATGACGTAGCAGTTCTCAGACCTTTGGAGGCACGCCTCAATCTTGCGCATCAAACTTTACATGATGTCAAGGATGCGTTGGGAATCCACTGTACATCTTACTCTACCTATAGTAGACACTGCCACATCTACTGATGTATCAGTTGTTGAGACATCTCCACCACCTATGCCTCAGCACCAAAACCCAAATTTGCCTGAAGTTGACATTCTTAACATTGAGGTTGTTATTTAATTGATGGTTGACGAGGTCAGCCTATCTACTGAGGAAGAATTGTCTACCGATGATATGGTGGTCGAACCTACCAATGTCTTAGTCATTATCCGAACGGCCCCTACCATCTCAAACCTTAAAACAAGCCAATTCCTATTTGACCCCACCTTTGCTCAAATTATCACATCATACCTTGAGCCCAAATCAAATACCTTTTGTATTCAACCTTTTTGTTACCCTACTGATCTTCCAAAAACCATTTACCAATCATGGGCTAATACCTTTGCTGTAACTACTACCGAGGATTTCACCGCCACTACTATTTTTTTATCTGTCATGTCTACTGTGGCAGATTGCGTGATGTTTACTGTCAACAAACCTGTTGTCTCTACTGGGATTCAGATTGATGAGATTCCAATTACTGAGGTTTCCTACTGATACTGTACTAGAATTAGTATCTACTAGTATCTCAAGGGACAAAGCTCAAGTGGAGGATGACCTATCACTGCCATTCCTTCTGAAGACATGCTCGATGATCTATTTTCAGAGTCCCCTGAAATAAGAACCATTAGACAGCTCTCTTGCTGATATTGGACAAAAATTACTTCAGATGTCCGACTCCATTGGTGTTTTAGCAGGTGAATTCAAAAGTCTAAAGTATGCAGAGAAAGATGATGGCACTTAATTGAACTTCATCGGAAGCATGCCGACTTCCAATTTCAACAGCTTGAACGAGATTTCAAATCCTTATCTGATAAAGTATCCAAGATGCAAAAGTTTGTTGAGGACTCGCTCGGTAGACTCTCTTCTAACTTCGGGACAACTAAACTTGAACAAGGTCAGAAGATTGAAACCATGCATGCGGTTTCTCGGAATAACTGGACAATATGTAGATGGCTTTTACTTCTCAATTAGTAAAAATCCACAACATCTTGCAAAGCGCCAGAAAGCCCCTACCAACTCAAGGAGAACCCAGTAGACAACCAGCATCCTCAAGTAGAACCTCAACCATGTAGAGATTTGGCCCAACCGTAGAGATCACAAGGCCAGCAGAGGTCACAACATCCAAGGCCTTCTCCATCCACCTCCACTGCACCGCCAATATCTTTTGATAGGGCTAAACAATGTTGGTAACTTACTTTATTATTATTTTATTTATCGGACTACAAATGTCATTTATGTTTAGTTAAATCTCTATTCCCAATGCATGCTTATCTTTATTTTTTTGGGTCAAGTGACACCATCGTTGTGTCCTTTCAGCAACAGTAAATGACATTTCATCTACCCAAATGACCCATAATCTCCCCTAACCCCGGCTATATATATCCGACTTTGGTGAACTGAACTTCATCTTTTCAACAACTCTTTCTCACATGATAGTAAAATTTTCTCACTTGAAAATGTTTCAGTTCCTAGAGAATTCTGATTTCGGCTTCTGATATACCTTAACACTCTAAGATCTTCCTCTTCGTGGTTAATCGCATATCTAATCTGGCCCAACATGGGTGAAACAGATATCTAAGCTATCCAAGAAGCTGAGTCATGCCAAAGATTTTCAAGCACGGTCATGACTACTTTTCTTTTTTTCTTCTTTGTTGTTTTATTTTTTTTCTCCCTTGATTCTGTTTTTCTTTGCTGTTTTATTTTTTCATCTCCATTGAAATTTTTTTGTGTCTATCTTTCTTGTCAACTATTTTTTTTTCAAAACAATTTTCTGCCTAAGCTTAAGTCTATGCTTCATTAACATTTTTGGCGAGTGTTGACAAAAAGGGGGAAGATAAAAAGATAAGAGATAAACATAGAAGACAATAGACTTTGAAGACAAAATCAGGAGACTTAGATGTAGGACTACTTGAATTTCTCGTATTTTTGTATTTCCATTGTATCTTGTTTCTATTGATTATTTGTAATAGACTAAGGCTTGTAACAGAATCATTTTATACAAAAATGATGTTCTTTTAAATTTTATCTTTTGCGTTGATTACTTTTCGAAATCTGCTGATATATCATGTAATGCACTTTACATTATTTCATTTGTACAAGTTTCCAGTACCAGTCTACTATCTACTGGTCTGAAGTGAAGATTCAACATTAATTGGCCAAGTTTTGTCAATCACAAAAAAGAGAGAAATTATTGGAATTTTTTCTAAGTTTTGGTGATTACAACATGAAACCACTACCGAGCTTGTGTTGATTTGCGTTGATTACTTCTTGTAATCTGCTGATTTGCTTTGATTACTTCTCGTAATCATGTAATGCACTTTACATTATTCCATTTGTAAAAGTTTTCAGTACCAGTATACTATCTACCGGTCAAAAGTGAAGATTCAACGTTAATTGGCCAAATTTTGTAAATCACAAAAAAGTGATAAGTTATTGGAATATTTCTAAGTTTTGATGATTACAACATGAAACCACTACCGAGCTAATTCCAGTATAGTTTGATCTTCAGTAAATTCGTTCAAATAGTCTACCGCTAGTTCAGAGAGTCTGCCGCAAAGGACTTTGTCCAATAGACGAAACCTGAAGTCTAACGTTTAACCAACAGAGTCTACCGCTCGTTTAGAAGGGTTATCATCTGCAAAGTCTACCGGAAGAAATCAATAGACTTGGCCAGGTTACTATACTCTACCTCAGTATACTTCTGCTATCAAGAGTTCAGAAGACATCAGTCCAGTTGACTGTGTCACTTTGAGAAGTCAAAAGATGTCAGTCACCAGACGTTAGCCCTAAAAGACAAATACAGCTGAGATAATCTGATACATAGTACGCGACAGATTGTACTACTCTATTAGTGTCGCTAAACGCGTCAGCAAACTAGCCTTTATTAGCAGATTTGGAAGGAAGACAAAAGGAATGTGGGATGCTTCCTTCCATATTTGGAAAAGTTGTCGTTGGACTTTTAAGACTATAAATACGTCAAAGACAGAATGAAGAAAAATCTTCTTGACCCCCCAAACTTTTCAAGCAAAAAATATTCTTACTCATTCAAACACTTTATTGCAAGATTCGGAGTCATTAAAAGAGCAGTAAAGTAGCCTTCCACATGATCTTGAAGGTCCGAGTACAAGTCTACTGCTTAGAGAAAAACACTCAAACACCGAAATATTTTATATCTTTTGAGATACAAAATGTTTAGGAAATCTTTGTAACATTCAGACTTTGTTCTGAAATTTGTGAATCTGTGCGAGCTAGGAGTTTAGTCTATCTGTGTGATATTAGAAGCGTTTGTTCTTCGAACTTCCAGAAACAACTTCGTGTCATTTACTTTCCGCATTTTACTTATTGCCTTTGTTTTGCCCTCAGTTTTTATTCTCAAGTCCGGTAGACACATTCCGCACTACTTACCATAGTTGTCTACTTCCTTGTATTTGATTGAGACCCTACCGCAGCATTTAACAAGTCTGTTGTAAGCCGAGAAAATTCGATTTGAGCTAGTGTTTATCCAACCCCCTTCTAAACACTAAATTCAATCCTAACAAAAAAATTAGAAGAAATTAAAAGTAAATAACTATATATATTTAACATATGATAATGTGAGGATCCGATTCCACCAGCTCAGCTGTTGAAAAAAAAATTCATCAGCTCAACTGACCAAGTCAAGCAGTCCTCAGAAGACCCGGTCAAAGCCACTATTCCTCTTCAATTACGGAGTTGTAACCGTTGCTACAATGGAGGAAGTGACTAAGATATAATGGGAGGACATGGAGGGAGATGATGGCTAATTTTAAGGGCCATAACTCCCGAATTTCTACCATGTAAATATCAGATTTTCCTCAATGGACACTTTATGCAAATCTGAAGAAAATCTTGAAATATATACACACGGAAATTCTGCATGTTCCAGAGAGGAAGGAGATCAGTTCGTAGCTTTCTTCAACACAAAACCCAGTTCGAGTAACTTCTAGAATTTAACAGTAAGTGGGTGTATAATGTATACTATAATTCTTTTGAATAAACTTATATATGCTTTAAATTTCAATCTAACCTATGCGATATTTGAAAATTATGAGATTCAATTATGTGATAAAGATTCGATTTTGAAGCACTGTAAATTTCAAAATCCAATTGGTAGAGATTTTGAATTTTGACCCTGATCCATGATATTAGACATTACCACGGTTCGAAACCGACGGTTAGACAGTTCAAAAATCACAACATTTAACATTAACCTTCGTAGACGGTTCTGGTTACTGTTCGTGAATCGTCGGTCAAGTATATGGTTAAGGTTACGGTTCAACCATTATATTTTTTTATAAATTAAATTAACATTTTATTTAAAAAAAATAAAAAAAAAAATTATTTTAATTTTAAAAAAAATTAAAACTACTATAAAAAAAATCACAAAAAGAACAAAGGAAATGTAAGGGGGAGGGTTTGGGTTTAAACTTTTTGAGTTGTCTATGTATCCTCTTAGGGTGTAGAGGAATACCATTATTACCTTTGGAAGTGTTGTAACTCAATCACTCCTTGTAGTTATAGGTCCTTCGGTATCAAATTCATCTTGTTCCGATCTCGATCCCATTCCTCGTTGGCGGCAAATCGTTGTCATTTTGCCGCCCTCGCCCAATTGTCCATTAGTGCTTGGGACTAAAGAATCTAGATTCATTTTTTATCGTCTTACATCCAAAATATTCCCTCGCGCTAAAAGCTTGTTCCACGACAACGGTTGACACGGGGCAAGTTGATCTCCTTTGCTATAATGGATAAAATTGAGAAAGTTTGTGTCTTTTGTGACCACCGCAAGATATCAAAATCCTTCAATAATTTATATGTTGAGTTCTAACGTGTCGGTATTTTTCGTGGAAATTTTCTAGGTCGCATGCAATTAATCTTACAAAACTTACCCATTGTTTCATCATATTTGGATGAGACTATAAATAAGACAAGGCCAATTTAATTGGTGTAATATGATTTTTTTAATGATCTTAATCCATCTTGCACGCATAAGTTCAAAATTGACAAATACGTCGGATATGAAAAAATAAACCACCAATCGCAAGTTGACAAACATGCTTAAGTTCTTCTACACTCAATGTGTTAGAACTATCATTATCAAATGATATAGAATATTTTTTGGAAGTTAAATCATATTCTTCTAAAATTACACAAATCAATTGGGAAATATTTTCGGCAGTGTATGATTCATTGAACACTCGATATGTGATTAATTTTTTTGTATTGACCAGGAATCATCAATCTAATGGCATGTAACTCCCATATACTAATTAGTTCACCAATGATCACTTCAAATGTCAACACATAAAGAAACCTTATTATTCAAGTTACTAAATAATGTAAATAATATATTTTTTTTTTTTGACGAACTAATCTTTTAAGAGTTCGGGATTCCAACATTGACAAATTCTATGTTGAACACAGAGGAGAAGAGGGAGAGGATGACTGATAGAATGTGTGATTTATATAATAACAAACTTATTGAAAGCGAGCTATTGCGACAATCTGGTGGGCCACTTTTAAAACTAGATATTCGTTTGTTAAGTGAATTATGTGGGCCTCAGTGTACGATTGATGGAATGCCTTATGATCAACCTGTTTATGATGCCACCGTTCAAATAATGCTGAATGCATTGCTCATTGAATCTAATCAGAAGCTACAATAATGGAATCTTGATCCCCGGTATTTTGAATCTTGAATCTGTGAATCTTTCTAGTGTTCTCTTAGTTGGCACTCGACAGTTAGATTTGCTGTCGCAGCAGACATGAAGGTTTTTTTTTTCTTTTGGTTCTCTGGCACACGAAAACTGACATGATAATAAACAACTTGTGCCGTTAGTCAGAGCAACTTCTAGTACCTCACATGCAATTTTGGTGTGAACATATATGTAATTCTAGGGTTATTTAAAAAAATAACCCCCAAAAAAATGTTTTTAACAAAATAACCCACTTTAAAAATGGTTAGCTGGCGTCTTCTAATGGATGGCGTCTCCTACTTTTTTTATTTTTATTTTGGAGGCGCTCCAACATATATATATATATTTTTTTAACAATGTTGGAGGCGCCAACTATTATATTATGAAAAAAAAACAAAAAAAAAATCAATGTAGTGTTCAAAGTCAATCACTATCTCAAAACCTATTATTGATAGTACAAATATTTTCTCATTATATAAATATATAATGACTTGTGAACTGTTGGTTGTGTCCAATCATTCTCTCATATTCAAATTCAAATAATAACATTCCCATGAGTTTGAATACTCACTTTGACCATTTAAAATTTTGAATTACATCCAAATAAGTATAAAATACTATCTTTTGATCTGTACAAAGATTAATATGTGTCCCACTTGGAGGTGTAGTTGAAGTTAGGGTGTAAATGAATCGAATCGAGCCGAATATGAAGAAATTTTTAAGCTTTGAATTCGGCTTGAAATAGTTATATTCGAACTCGGGTTTGATTCAAAGTTCGAATAGTTTTGAAAATTTGGCGCGAGTTTGGTTCGAAAAGATTCGAGCATGTTCGCGAGCTATTTGAACTATTGCTCGAGAATAAATACCCGAAATGTTCAAAATATATTTATTTAATATATATTTATATTAATAAAATATTAAAGTTCTTGAGCGGCTCGAAATGGCCGTCGCGGAACATTATTAATACGGGTACGAGTTTAGACCCGTCTTATTGACATCCCTAAGAGTAATCCTCGTTACGATGATGCCGCATCTGTTCTTTGGTTTGAAGTGAAACCATGTGCAATGTTTCACGTCATCAATTGTTACGAGGAAGGTGACGAGATAATTATATAAATTTTATGTTTAAAAAATTTAATAATGTTCCGCGACGGTCATTCCGGGCCGTAATTTTTTTTAGAATTTGATAATAAAAAAATTGTTTAAATACAATTTTAAAAATATGGACAATGTTTTTATAATTTACCTGATAAGATGAGTACATATTTTTACTAAAAATGTGGACGTTGTTTTTACAATTTACCTGATAAGATGAGACATATTTTTATTATATTTTTTTATTATAAATTGTTTGTTTTTTTACTAAAAAAAAAACTAAGTTGACATGCCAACTTGAGAAGTGATTTTAAAGAATAAAAGTATGTTTGGTAATATATTTTTGAAGGAACAATTTATATTAACTTACAAAATCATGTAAAATTATGGTTTTGTGTAAAATTGTCAAATTATATTTGAGTTGATATATTCTCTGAACAATGATAAGGTGAGACATATTTTTATTATATATATTTTTTATTTTAAATTATTTTTTTATATTAAAAAAAAAAAACAAGTTGGACACTCCAACTTGGTTGGCGTGTCCAACTTTTATATAAAAAAAAAAGTTTGACACGCCAACCTAGTTGGCATGTCCTACTTTAAAGGTCCCGCCATCTCAGTTGGCGTGTCCAACTTTAAAATTTGGTCACGCCATCTCAATTGGCGTCTTCTTATGAACACGCCAATTGAGTTGGCGTTTCGGGTCAGTTTGTAAATTCTTTTATATTTCAGGTTATGTTATCAATATTTTTTTTAAAATGGGTTAATAATTTTAAAAACCCGTAATTCTGCTAGTATCCTAACTACACACCTTTTCAGACCCAAAACAATCAGTCAGGATTTTTCTCTTGCTTTATTTGTTTATGGTGTCTGATATACTTGTAGGTAGAGATGTCAAACGGAGCGAACGGTACGAGGCACGACACGGGCACGGAGCGGCACGGCACGACACGTTTTGCTACAGTGCCGTGCCGTGCCAGGCACGGCACTGTAGCATGGGGCGTGCCGGGCCATAGGGTGTCGGCCCGTGGGCCGGCACGAATAGTAATTTTTTTTTTTAATTGTAGCGATCGATTAGGTGGCGATCGATCGCTAAGCCAAATAAAAAAAAATTAAAAAAACTTGAAATGGGCCGGCAGGGCACGGCCCATTTTCGAGTCGTGCCGGCACGGCCCGTTTGACACCACTACTTGTAGGCTTTCGAGATTTTTTGTTTTGTTCCCTTACGTTGGCTCTTAATGGATTGTTTATTTTGCTTTATATGTCCTTGTTAAGTGACCTTAGCTTGTTATATTTATAAAAGGTTTCGCACACCTAATCGCAAGCCGTCGTCTCCATAAAACAGAAAAAAATAGCTAAAAGATAGACGGCTTGCGCTTAGGTGTTTGATTCATGAGATTATGGTTACATATCTATCTTTTAGCTATTTTATTGGTTTTATGGAGACGATGGCTTGCCCTTAGGTGTACGAAACTTGTGCTTCATGATTGAACGGATCTTATCTTGGTTTGAGTGTTGAATATTGTCATTTGTGCACGAACCTATGCATGTGTGCTTATATTTGTACTATTATATAAGGGAATAAGATGTTACTGTAGCAATGAATAGTAGAACAGTATTTGGCAATTTTTTGGGCTTTCTTCAAATTTTTGTGGGCTTCTTTTTTCTTGGTTTTTTTTTGGGTTTTTTCAGTGTTTGGGCTGGTCATTTTTTAAGGGGTGTTTTTTTAGCCCACAACTTGAAATAGGATGTTACTGTAGCAATGAATAGTAGAACAGTGTTGGGCAATTTTTTGGGCTTTCTTCAAATTTTTGTGGGCTTTTTTTTCCTGATTTTTTTTTTTTGGTTTTTTCAGTGTTTGGGCTGGTCATTTTTCATCAATCTCTCTCTGAGAATTGCTGCATGAATAATGTTTTGTCCCACCCTTAAATCTTTTGTAGTTTTTATTCATTTTACATTCTGGACTCTGATATGGGATTAATTTTGGATCATAATACAGTATGTATATGCTCAATTTCCCAAATTTGAAGATTCAATGGCGATAGCAAACTGGGCTGTCTTGTTTTGAGAATTTGTTGTTCTGACGAATATAAAATGCTTCTAAAGTTACAATACGTAGCTGGCAAACAACTCGTGCTAAAACTGGTTCAATGTACAGAAATATGAATCTTGTATGTATAACTGAGAATATTTGTTTCTGAGTTGTGAAATCATATAATTTTGACGGAGTTCGAACTGAAGAGGTTCCACTTCTAGAATTCATGGAGACGAAAAGTGATTGCAAGCGCATAGTTTTGTTTAGGAGGGATTTAAGGATTAAAGATAATCCTGCTTTAGCTGCTGTTGCTAGGGATGGCAGCATACTATCCGTTTTTAAATACCAGATATTTAAAAATATAAAATATTATATACATACAACATATAATATTTACTCGCACGACAATTGCGTTGAACATTTTAACTGGTCCCGGGCACCGCGCATTGCGAGGTGCACAAAACTAGTATCTAAATATTTGAATACATTGATTCTTCTGCCTATGGTGGTTTAGAATGAACTTGATATCATGCCCTTTTTGGCCTTGGGAAAGGTGGCATTATACATGAATGGCTAAATTTTACTACCTTCTGTTCTTTATAAAAGGGGGCATAAAATAAAGTTGTAAATATCTAGAATGCTAAAGGGTGCAGAAATGCAGTTCAGTTTTGAAATCCGATAGAAAGCTTGGGATTCTTTTGTTACTTGTAAATTGAACAGGATGGTAACAGTGAGGCCTTTCATTCCACCGGTTGTTGGTGCAGGCTTGTGGGTTGCCATTGTGCTAGGAAGTTGCTTCCTATGAGCCTTTTGTCCTCCAGTCGCCTCACGAGCAGTTTTCTTGGTATGTGCTGCGTCTCACTTGGTCAGAGAGAAATCTATTTCTCTCAACACATTCTTATTGCATGAAAATGTAACTGATGTTCAGAATAAATATAGAATCATGATATCGAAGGTCTAGAGTGGTGTCTTTTATGCTTGCTGTACATTGTTTTATGTAAATTTGTAATCAGCTTGTGTCAAATGAGATTTGATACTCCTAGATTGATGTCCTATAACGTTAATAACTCTTCAAGGATTATTTGATGAATCATTAGAGCACTAAATGCATGCTGTCAAATCCATTATTCGGACCTTCATTGGGTTTCCTTTGAAACAAGATACAATGTGAGATAATTTGATGGTTTCATCTGGCGGCCACGACCGGTGCAGTGAATTTCAATGCTTCGATGAGCCAAGTTAGCCACTTCTGTGCAGCACAGGAAGTTGGTCAGGGATACCACGTGCAATCTGCAATTTTGGGTGGCAAAATACTATTTACGTGGGAATGTAATTTTAGAGGATAATATATTAAAAATGAGGGCACTTGCCCTCCCTTACCTTCACATGCGCCGGTCGTTGCTCATGATTCCAAAAAAACCTGGCTGATAACTTATTTTTATGCTTTTAGTGAAGTAAATATGGTGCCGGATGCATTGAAAAATTGGACTCTTGTAATGAGAAATTGTAATATTTCTTGTGGAGAAGTTCCTCAATCAGACATTTGAGCTCTTTATTTGAATATATATCAAGATATTTGCAGTTATTGATGTGCCTAGTAAATTCCATAGGTCTAAAAACTTTAAATTTCAATGAAATTTAAAATAATGCATGATATAATTCATTGATTTAAAATTATTTTTTTATTATTTCATATTTAGTAATGTATAAATATAAATATAATTATCATTAACAATTTCCCACCAAAATCTCCTAAACACCTTTTGTAAATATGAATTCGCAAGTTAAACTTATTGTTTGTTCTAGATAATTTGGTCATGTGTAGCTACGGCAGAAAGCGTCTACTCTGACCACGTCTTTTAAAAGGTTACCAAAGCGTGTTTCTTTTGCTGTCGCAGATTAGATATTAAAAGGAAGCAGAACAATGGTGCAGATACACAGAAGCAAAATGGCGTCGACAACTCTTGGGATATCCATTGCAATCCAGGGCAGTACTTCGCATAAAAAATCCATCTTTTTGAGCCATCCCAATAACATTCTATTCAATCAGCCTAATTCGCGCGCCGCCGTCGTTAGTTTCTCCACCCGCCGGCGAAAGAGCTCCAACACTTCCGCCCCTGCTAAGGAAATACACAAGGTACTGAAATACGTTGTGTTTTATTTTGACATTAAAGGAGAAAAAATGAGATAAAATTTTAGGGCAACTGGGTTATGAATTTTCTTACCACCCTAATGTGCATTTGATCTCTAAAATGTCTGTGGTTTCCTGTATTGTGTGAAATTGTTGTATGGTTCATTTAAATCGAATAAATTAGTACTAGGAATATGGTTGCTGTGGTTTTAAAGCTTTCAGCTATTCGCAGAAAATTTTGACTCATAAAAATGTGGAAGAAGATGATGATATAGATGAAGATGCTTTTGAGGCACTATTTAGTCAGCTCGAAGAAGATTTGAAAAATGATGATCTAATTGGTGAAGATGGTGAGGCTGAATTTATGGGTGAAGAAGAACTTGCAAAACTTGAGCATGAACTAGCCGAGGCTCTAGAGGATGATGAGCTTCTTGGGGCATTCGGCTCCATCTCCGATGGAGAAAACAGGAATGAAGATGACAAAGAAGAACCTGATAATCTTGATGATGATGAGGTAGAGGACGAAGAGGAGGAAAGCCCGATAAAGCTTAAGAATTGGCAATCCAGGAGATTGGCCTATGCTCTGAAAACTGGTCGGCGGAAGACTAGTGTAAGTCCAAGTCTTGCTCTTATTGTATCATGTCGCCAGCTCTTAGTATGTTAAGTGTAAATATTGTAGAATGGTTCTTGTTTTGCTGTTCTAAATGTATTACTTGTTCAATAAGAGTAATCTATATAGCTGGAGAACTTGTCGAAGCAACGAACCCACACTTTTAGTTGCTCTTCTTACTAGAGAAAGAATGCCCTTTTCTATGCCAATCGAGTATGGGTAGTTTGTGGAGGTTTTGTCTCGACTTTTCTCATGTTTTGAATGTAGCCGTTCACTTTTCTTGCTGAATTTGTGGATACATATATGTATTTGTTTCATTGTGATTTTCTGAATATATGGATATTTCTAGCTTCTCTTAAATCAGTTATCCTAGAACAAACTTCCAGTAGGCTTTGGAACATGATACTTTATTTTTTCATTTTCGTAAGATAAGAGTAAAAAATTCTGGGCGGGAGTTTTTATCTTTCTATTATATTTTTGGAGACTTTGATTGCAGATAAAAAATCTTGCCGCTGATCTATGTCTTGATAGAGCTGTTGTCCTTAAAGTACTTCGTGATCCTCCTCCAAATCTTGTAATGCTGAGTGCTGCTTTGCCTGATAAACCTGCAACAAGCATGGAACTTGAGGAGAAAATCGAGGAAACTGTTCCCTCGAAGCACACACCACAAACTACAAAGCCTAAAGTTGAGGTGAAATTACCAGTTCATGAAATGCGAAACAACTGGTCTGCCCGAAAAAGACTAAAGAAAGTGCAGATAGAAACTCTTGAGCAAGTCTATAGACGAACAAAGCGCCCAACTGTAAGTGAATTAACCTAATGCTGTGATTTTATATTTACTGAAGTTACTAATAAAAGAATGATGAAACGTGCAAAATGCCTAAGGAAATATGATGCAGAATGAATTGAAATATAATATTATGCAGAGAATCTATAAAGGAGATTTAGGATAGAAAACTCAGCGTTTGTGCAAGCTATATACTATCATGTTAGAGATACAAGGGGTAGAGGAATTAGGAGTGTCAGTAGAGTGGATTATATGTGATCATTTCTATGAATATGTGCATGTTTGTTGAGTCATGTTCAAGGTTTAGCCTCTTTATCGAGAGAAACACTCTATGTCTAGAATATGTATCATGTGGTACTCACGCATGTTTTCAAACTTCTAACGTTTCTTCCGATGTGGTATAAACCAACTCCGGATAAATAGTTGAAGACAATATATTGTGTTTTCGTTGTAGTTTTTTGTGATAAAGTATCTATCGATGTTGTTACTCGCTATGCAGAATTCGATGATTAGCAGCATTGTGTATTTGACAAATCTGCCCCGAAAAAAAGTGGTGAAATGGTTTGAAGACAAACGAGCTGAAGATGAGGTACCTGACAAACGCCTTCCATATCATCGATCCTCTCCTCAAGCTGTCTTTACCAGTTAAAAACTTGCTTTTTTTTCTCTGATAACTTGCAAGTACCAGCCTTACTAATGTGTACAGAAAACCAGTATACCTGTGTTGTATGGAATTCTTTTTTCACATGATTTTAATACGCATTCACTTTTGAATTAAGTTATTTAGAACTTTTTTCCGAATTTTTATATGCTGGCCATTTCGAATCAGGTGTACTCGGATAGTTTCATATATTTTGGATGGGATCATTGTTTTTAAAAAAATATACAAAAAAATTGATTATTTTATTATTTTATTTTAAATCCAATGTGTAGAATAATTAATTTTGGTGTCACGGTGTGTCGATTTTTTAAATATCTAAAACATACTACGTCATGATAATGTGCAAAATAATTATAAGATTATGATTTGCTAAATGAATATTTTCATTATCACTTCCACTATAAATACAATCGTAGAAGTAAGGTAAGATTGATCTCGATTATTATTGAAGATAAAATCTAGATATTTACCAAAGGAAAGTGATCTATGATTAATTAACTAGGTGAAGATTCAATAATCTTCCCTTAATCTAATACGTCCCTGCAAAATAGACGTTCTATCAGCAACGAAAATTTTGGACCTCAAAGTTTGGAACTGTGAACGAGGTAATGGTTTGGTTTTGAATGTCTGCCAGTTGGTCAAGATTATTCACATAGGTGACCGCCAAGAGGCCCTTGTTCACGATGTCACGCACGAAATGTAGATCAATCGAGGTATGTTTCATGCGTGAGTGATGAACTGGATGAAGCGAGAGTTGAATGGCCCGAATGTTATTATTTCGAATACAAGGCACACCTCACAATGGATAACCTATCTCTATAAACAAATTTTGTAGCCACGAACTTCAGCAAACATGCAAGCTAGGGCATATTATTCAAATTTAGTAGAGGAGATGGAAACTCCACGTTGTTTACGAGAGCTACAGGAGATAGGATTTCATAATAAAAAAATTATGTATGCAGAAGTAGAAGTGTCAATCAAGGAATCACCACCATGATCAGCTTCGGAGTAGGCACGGAGGTCAAAGGACACATCACGACGAAGTAAAACCCCAAGTAATAAAGTACCCTTGAGGTAACGCAAGATGCGTTTGAGGGCAACCCAGCCGGCCTCATCAGGGGCAGCCATGCATTGGACCATGCGATTAGCAGCAAAGGCAATGTCAGGGAGCGTAAGAGTGAGATACTGTAAGGCACCAATGATATGACGATGCGTGGTAGCATCAACCAAAGAAGACTTAGACAACGAAGTGGGATTCACGGTCATGGGCGTGGTGAGAGGCTTCACACCATCCATTTTGTAACATCGAAGAATATCAATGATGCACTTGTGTTGAGATAGTAACATACCTTCTTGATATCGAAGGACCCCAATACCCAAAAAGTAGGTCAGAAGACCCAAGTCCTTCAAAGAAAATTGAGCGCTAAGATTGTGTTAATACCAGAAATCAAAGATATATCATTGCCTGTGATAATGATGTCGTCAACATAGAACAAAAAATTTAACATCACTGAGCCACGATGAAGAACAAAAAATTAGGTGTCAGTTTAGTTTGTATGAAGCCCATAGAGAGAAGACTGTGATTGAGAGCCGTGTACCAAGTCCGAGAAGCATGCTTGAGACCATAAAGTGATTTCGAAGATGACAATAGATGACAAAATTGATGGGATGAATGCAGAGATGTCAAACGGAGCGGACGGCACGAGGCACGGCACGGGCACGGCACTACGCAGAGCGGCACGGCACGGCCCGTTTTGCTACAGTGTCGTGCCGTGCCAAGCACGGCCCAGAACATGGCCGTACCGGGCCAAGGGATGACATCCCGTGGGCTGGCACGGCACGACACTGTGTACTCTTTTTTTTTAACCAGCGATCGATCGTCAATTATGTGCGATCGATCGCTTAGAGGCAGTAGGCTATGCACGGGCTTGACGATCGATCGCCTAGAGGCAGTAGGCTAATACACGGGGTTGGCGATCGATCGCCACAAAAATGGCGATCGATCGCCAATGGCCAACGGTCAAAAAAAGTGCCGTTGAACGGATTTTTTTTTTAAAAAAAATGTTTTTTTGTTGTTATATATATGTGTGTGTTGAGAAAATATTTTATCCTCTTAATCTCTAAGCTCTATATACTTGAGACGCTATACCTCTCAATTTGTTCACAAGAAGAAAGAAGTTCATCTTACGTTTGCCAAGACAAGCACAAGCAACAAAGCCAATATCCTCCTAGCAAATATTTGGTAACTTTTATATTTATTGCATTAGATAATTGTAATCTATATACATAATGACCGATTCATCTTATAATGTGAATTATGATGATGAAATCGATCAATTTCAAGAAAATGAAGAAAGCACACCAAATATTCAATCATCAAGTAGAAGAACTTTTAAAAAAAGAACTAGTAATGTATGGCAACTATTCGATGTAGAAAATGTTGAGGGAAATGGATCAAGGACAGTTTGTAAAAAATGTAAAAAAGATTATGCATATGCTTCTACAGGTCATTTACTAAGACACGTGGCTAAACATGAAAGAGAACCAACTGATGGTAACCAAACTGCTCTTTCACAATTCGGTACTGGTAGTAGTAGTTCAAGTTTAGGTATTTTCACTTATAATGTTGAAAGAGATAGGAGAGAATTAGCTAAATACATCGTATGGGCAGAGAAACCTTTTTCAATGGGGGCGGATGCCAAATTCACTAATTATATTCATTTAGGTTTGCAACCTCAACATAAACAATTTTCAAGGAATACTATTAAATCGGATGCATTCACAAATTTTAATGAATATAAAGCAAATTTAATTACGTATTAGGTAATCTTTCATCGAAAGTAGGACTAACAAGTGATATTTGGACAACTTATCTTGGCAATGCATCATATCTCTGTGTGACAAGACATTGGATTGACGATAACTGGGTGTTACATAAAAAAAATTTAGGTTTCACGAAAATTGATTGGCCTCATACGGGTGGAGTTATTTCCAATGCCATTATGCAAGTTACTAATGAATATAATATTAGTAATAAAATCTTTCCTATTTCATTTGATAATGCAACTAATAATACTGCTGCAATTACTATATTAAAAACTTATTTGAAACCAGTTTTAAATGGTGATCTTTTTCATATTCGTTGTGCATGTCATATTTTAAATTTGTGTGTGCAAGATGGATTGTGTGATGTCCTGGGATTATTAGTCTTAATCCCGGAGGGTTATTAATCCTTAATGGATTTATATTGTGGCAATTAGGAATTAATTGTGGTTTTGGTCTCCCGAGTTTGTTAAATCGGGCATTTAGGATCGTTGGATCCAAAGGTTGAGCTGGTATTCTCAGTTTGGTGAAAAACCTATGATTTAAGTTTTTTGGTGAGAATCGGGATCAGGGATGCATTCGTTGCATGTTGGGGAATTTTGGTTGTTAGTATAATTTTATCGGAGTGGGTTTTAATTATTTAATTAAAACATGGCTAATGTGAGTCTTAATGCATAATTGGAAGAGGGGTTTTGATATGTCATGTTGGACATAATTTTCATACCATACAATTATCTAATACATGTTATAAGATATTAAAGGAACCATCCCCCTCCTTTACATCCCATCCACCCCATTCTATCACCTTTATGTCTTGACCTTGCCATCACCCCATCCAAACCCACCATTTTCGTTCCTCAACATGGAAGGGAGGAGAAAGCTTTGGAAAAGAGCCATTTTCATGATTTCTTGCTAGAATCTTGAAGCTCAAAGGGTAAGCTACCAACCTAGCAAAGTTTTGTTGTATATTGGTTGGTTTTGGTGTTGTATCTTGGGGTTCAAGGGGTAGATCTTGTTCTAACATTGTTGTTTGTGTTGGGGGTTAGGTTTTGTAGTGTTTAGATGGTTTTTGGTTGGTTTTATGTTGTAAATTGAAGTGGGTTTGAGTTGTAGGTGATTTGGTGTTGAAAGGAGCTCATTCTTGGAGGTTTCTCGCGTATACAGGGCTGCTCGATCGATCCGAAAATATTTTCGATCGATCGAGCATGGCAGTATGTTTTTGTGGCTTTGGAACAGTGGACCGATCGATCGGTATTTTGACCGATCGATCGGAGGGTGGTTTTCGATCGATCGAGATGAAATTTCGATCGATCGAGATGGCCAGTTTGTTGGTGCCTCTTTTGTAGTTTCTTGGCTCTTTTTGGGTGTCTTGCATGCTTCGCCCCGGGTTATTTTTGTGATATCCCCGAAATAATTATATGCAATTTGGACATGTTTATGTGATTAATGGTGATAATTAATTCTGTGTTGGCGTAACTTATCTTGGTAAAATGCTTAGTCACATGTTAAGAGTGACCCGGTAAAGCATTTCGGAGTGCATATTATTCATGTGGGGAATTTGGGTGTTATAATGGTTTAATTGTTATGGGTTGTGTATTTTGATAAAGCATGATTTTAAATAGTGATTTTGATGCATTGTAGTAAAATGCTTTTAAAATATCATGTGGAGGTATTTTATATATCATGCTTGTAATTTGTTTCACATTAAAGAGAATTAAAATTCATAGCATGGCAAAGGAGGGCAACTTGCATACTTTACATCCCATCACCCCATCCCTCTCAGATTTTGTCTCTAAACCTCATCCATTCACTCCTTGAACTCCCATTTTCGTTTCTAAACCAAGAGGAGAGGAGGGAGATTTGAAAAGGAGGAGTTTTTGTGTTTTCTTGCCAAAAACTTGAAGCTCAAGTGGTAAGCTTCCTTTATGGTAAAGTCTTGTTGAGTCTTGGTTGATTTATAGCTTGTTTTTGAGGTTAAATGAGTGGATCTTGGTTCATCTTGTTATTCATGGTGGGAGATGTATTTTCATGTTGTTTTGTGGTTATATGTTGAGCTTAGTGGTTGTTTTTGGTTGTACATGAGTATAGGTGTGGTTAGAAGCTCATACTGGGATGTTTCCCGCTGAAACAGGGTTTCTCGATCGATCGGAAATTTGGTCCGATCGATCGAGCAAGACAGTACCTAAGCCAGGCGTAGAAATAGCTTACCGATCGATCGGCGTTTTTACCGATCGATCGGTGTGATGTCTCGATCGATCGGTAAAATGGCCCGATCGATCGGTGGAGGCAGTATCCAAATGCTTATTTTTCTCAACTTGGCGATCGATCGGGGCTTGGGGCCGATCGATCGCAAGGCTTAAATTTTTGGATTTTGAGATTTTGTTCTAAATGGTGATGTTTTTGAGAATGGTTCCTTTATTGGTTTCTAATATGGATTCATGTGATTATGTAGAACCATCCCAGGTAGCCACACAGCCTAGGAGATAAAGTCCACGATATCTCCACTTTTGGAACCAAGGTACGTAGTGAGACGTACGAGCATCGGACGGTAAAACGTGCCATACATTTAATTATGTACATTGTGGATAGTGAATCCTTACACATGATGATATATGTGAAATGATTGTGAATTACTGTGATAATGGAATCAACTATTGTGATTGATTAATGTGATGGGAATTGATGAATGTTCCGTAGCCTTTATCTCCGAGCGAGGGAGGTACTTGCCGCTGTCATATGAAGCGATGGTAGTATGATATTTGCCGCTGTCATGTCTAAGCGAGGTAACATGCCGCTGTCATTGTCGAAGCGAGGGATATCATATGATGCCGCTATATGTCGAAGCGATGGGTCCTAAAATTCCGCTGTTGTATTGGGACCGGAACAGTCACAATTCAAGTGGTTAAAGTGAATTACTGTGATTATAATTGGAAACGCGTTATCGATCATTATATCTTGAACTAATGATTTGTGCATAAGCTTGTGAAACAGGAACGACAATGAAATGTGCTAATGTGGTAATCGAGGAGCATATCAATTAATCGTTTCATACGCTTAATTACCTTATTAAGTTGAATTGTGTCAAGTGATGATGTATATATATATGCTCATGGTGAGTTGTTCCTGTAGGTACATTTTGAATCAAGGGGGCTGAGGGTCGGTTGAACTGTGAGCTGTTGAAAGTGTAAATGAAGATAGAGTACAGGAATCTTGGATAGTCTCTACTCGAGAAGTAGTCTAATGCTATCACTTAAACATTCATGATCGAGAATGTAACTGATTAATTGTTGAAGTTTTATTTTGGCCTGTAACCTAATTGTGCTCACATCAAACCAGAACCCTAAGATGTCTTTAATACATATTTAGCCCTATTTATATCTTGAATTCACTGTTAAGGTTTAGGGTCCTTACATTTAGTGGTATCAGAGCAGTGGTTAGAGAACCCGGGAACGAGTGAAGGGTAGCCTTAGCAATAAGTTGGCTAGGCGTCTACTTTTAAATATGTTGTACGCATATGAAGCATGTGACTGTTATACTAACGTGTTATGGTTTTCTAACGATGTATTATGTGAACTGTTTTGTATATTGTTGTTAACCCTTGTGTTGCAGTATGGCAGCGAATGTTGATGTTGGTGATGCGATAAGTGTAAATGCTAGTGCTAGACATACAAATCCCCTACCGCCGCCAGCCTTGGGCGAAGAGCCGTCCGAACAACAGTTATTGCCGGGAGAACTGAGTTTGACGCAGTTTCTAGCTTATCGGCCCCCAACTTTTGAAGGGACTGAAACAGGGGAGAAGGACGAGGAATGGCTAGAGAGGTTGGAGCAGATATTTGTGGCTGCCCCGTGCGCAAAGACAGCGTGGATACGGCTAGCAGAATTTCAGTTGGCCAAAAAGGCGTTGATGTGGTGGAAGACCACAGTGATTGAACAGGAGGCTCAGGGTCAGGAAATAAACTGGAAGCTATTTAGGACTCGATTTCTGACCCGGTACTTCTCAGCGGCAGCACGGCAGGCTAAAGAGGATGAATTCAATGGCTTGAGGCAAGGTACTATGCCGGTGTCTGACTATGCCCTCCAGTACTGTTCCTTGCTTCGATATGTACCTCATATCGCCTCTAGTACCCAAGCAAAGATGAGGAACTTCATGAAAGGCTTGAGGCCGGAGTTGTATGATAGGGTGATCACTTATGGCCCTACTTGTTTTGATGATGCCCTAGCACGAGCTGAACTGGCAGAGTTGGGAGTGGGTGCATATCCGAATGTGGCACCGCCTCCAGCACCATCTCAGAGACCGACCCATGAAAATTTGAAACCAAGGGGCGACCATTTTAAGCCAAAGGGAAACTCCTCATCTTCCAGATTCAGTGGTAGATGGCAAGATACGCGTGGAAGGGGTGGTCGTGGAAGTAATGCTCCATCTCATCGGGGACAGTCTCAGGCTAGCAGTTTTGAGAAAGTTAAGTGTTTTCTATGCGGGGGACCCCATTCAGTGAAAGTATGCTCTGCTTGTTATGAGTGTGGGAAACATGGGCACTTGGCCCGAAATTGTCCTAATCGGGGAGGACCACAGAATACTATGGGGAGACCTTCAGACAGGCCAGTGCAACAGAGACCACCATTTGCACCGAGACCATTGGGAGGACAGCCGTTGGGGCCACCTCAAGGACAAGTGTATGCCCTTACCAGGGAGCAGGCTACAGCAGCTCCAGAGGAAGTGATAGCGGGTACGTGTTATTTATTTACGCACCCTGCTTATATTTTGATAGATACAGGTGCGTCGCACTCCTTTGTGTCGACGAGTTTTGTGGAGAGGCACCGTATATGCACGACTCCGTCACCCACGCCTCTTGTGGTTTCGACACCCGCTGGAAAAAGTGTGATTACAGATCGGTTCATTGATGACAGCCTCATTTATTTTTAGGGCAACGAGTTGAAGTCAGATTTGATCGTTTTGGAGATGTCAGATTTTGATTGTATCGTGGGGATTGATGTGCTAAACAGGTATCAGGCAGTGGTGGACTGCAGACAGAGAACAGTTCGGTTCAGATCTGATTTAGGGGATCGGTGGACTTTTTATGGGGATGGTTCCCGCTCAAGAGTCCCATTGATATCGGCCTTAAAGATGACTCAGTTATTGGAACGTGGGCATGAAGGCTACCTTATTTATGCCATTGACATTGCTGGAAAGAAAGAAGAGTTAAGGGTCGAAGATATTCCAGTAGTTGCCGAGTTTGCCGATGTATTTCCGGAAGAGATTCCCGGATTTCCGCCGATTAGGGAAGTAGAGTTCGGGATCGAATTATTACCCGGGACATCCGCTATTTCTCGTGCCCCTTACAGGATGGCACCAGCGGAGTTGAGAGAGCTGAAAGAGCAGCTACAAGAACTACTTGATAAGGGTTACATACGCCCCAGCGTATCACCTTGGGGTGCGCCTGTGTTATTTGTGAAAAAGAAGGATGGGTCGATGAGATTGTGCATCGACTACAGACAATTGAATAAGGCCACAGTGAAGAATAAATACCCTCTTCCGCGGATCGACGACTTGTTTGATCAGTTGCAGGGCACGAGGTTGTACAGTAAGATTGATTTGAGGTCGGGGTACCACCAGATCCGAGTTAGAGAGGATGATGTGCAGAAGACGGCCTTCCGGACCCGTTATGGTCACTATGAGTTTTTGGTCATGCCGTTTGGAGTGACAAACGCCCCGGCTGTGTTTATGAGCTTGATGAATCGAGTGTTCCAACCCTATTTGGATCAATTCGTCATCGTATTTATTGACGATATACTTATCTATTCCCGGAGCGAGGAAGATCACAGGAATCATTTGAGGACAGTGCTCCAGGTTCTCAGGGACAATCAGTTGTATGCTAAGCTGAGCAAGTGTGAATTTTGGCTGAGCAGCGTAGTATTTTTGGGGCATGTGATTTCTAGTGATGGGATTTCTGTGGATCCCAGGAAAGTGGAAGCAGTGATGGATTGGTCTGCGCCTACATCCGTGCCCGAGATCCGTAGCTTCCTCGGTTTAGCGGGTTACTACCGATGTTTCGTCGAGGGATTCTCTAAGATCGCTAAGCCGTTGACGCAGTTGACTCAGAAGGGTGTTCCGTTTTCATGGTCTGAGGCATGTGAGCAGAGCTTCCAAGAGTTGAAGCACCGACTGACTACAGCGCCTGTTCTGGTAATTCCTTCGGAGAACGAACGGTTTGCTTTGTACACGGATGCATCACTGCAAGGATTGGGCTGTGTACTGATGCAGGATAAGCACGTGGTGGCTTATGCATCGAGGCAGTTGAAGCCTCATGAGACCAGGTACCCGGTTCATGATTTGGAACTGGCGGCCATTATTTTCGCTTTGAAAATTTGGCGACATTATCTCTATGGTACATCCTTTACCATTTACACAGATCATAAGAGCTTGAAGTTCCTATTTACTCAAGCGGAACTGAATATGAGGCAAAGGAGGTGGATGGATTTACTCAAGGACTATGATTGCGAGATAGAGTACCATCCAGGGAAGGCGAACCTGACCGCTGATGCCTTGAGCAGGAAAGTGAAGTATACAGCAGATGATGTGATTCAGCTATCGGCTTTGATGGCCTCTTGTTGTCAATTGGGATATGATTTTGATTTAGATGTATCGCCGGTGCGGGTGTCGACCTTATTGGCAGAACCGGACATCTTTGAACTTATCAGGAAAGCCCAGGTGACAGACGTTGAAGTACAGAGATGGTTATCATGTATACGTTTGGGTCAGCCATCAAAATTCAGAGTAGCAGAAGATGGTTCCTTGAGACTTGGTAACCGTTGGGTAGTGCCGAGGGCACCAGAGATGCGTCAAGGGATCTTGCATCGTGCTCATTGTAGCAGATTTAGCATACATCCAGGTGGGAGAAAGATGTACAAGGACTTGTGTGATCAATTTTGGTGGAAACGGATGAAGAGAGACGTTATGTCATTCGTTAAGAAGTGCCTAATTTGCCAACAAGTGAAAGCAGAAAGGCAGAGGCCCGGAGGCGAGTTGAAGAGTTTAGAGATACCAGAGTGGAAGTGGGAGCACATCTCTATGGATTTCGTGACCCATTTTCCAAGGACTGCCTCGGGATTTGATGCGATCTGGGTGATTGTAGATCGACTGACAAAAGTGGCTCACTTCATTCCATATAGTATGACTTTCACATATTTAAAGATGGCTCAATTATATGTTCGGAACGTAGTAAGATTGCATGGCATTCCAGTCTCGATTGTATCCGATAGAGACCCACGGTTCACATCGCACTTTTGGGAGGGTCTTCAATCAGCTTTGGGTACAGAGGTGAGACTGAGTACAGCTTACCACCCTCAGACAGATGGTCAGACAGAGCGTACTATACAGACGCTTGAGGACATATTGAGGGCATGTGTATTGGAGTTCGATACTCCGTGGCAAGATTCAGTGCCACTTGTAGAATTCTCTTACAACAACAGTTATCAGGCGAGCATACAGATGGCTCCATTTGAGGCCCTTTATGGTCGACGTTGTAGGTCACCGTTATACTGGTAAGATTTGACTAGTAAGACGGTCGGAGGACCGGAATTGATTCGTGAAATGGAAGAGAAAATAAAAGTGATCCGTCAGAAAATGAAAGCGGCTCAAGATAGGCAAGCGGCCTATGCTAATAAACGACGGCGACCATTAGAATTCCAAGTAGGAGACAAGGTCTTTCTAAAAATCTCACCTTTCAGAGGTGTAGTACGTTTCGGTATGCGGGGGAAGTTGTCTCCGAGGTATGTTGGGCCATACGAGATATTGCAGCGCATAGGTACTTTGGCTTACCGACTAGCCTTACCGCCGTCATTATCCGGTATACATGATGTCTTCCATGTTTCTATGTTGAGGAAGTATGAGCCGGACCCGTCTCATGTGTTGCAGCCTTCTGAGGTTCAGTTGAGTTCAGATATGTCCTATGTTGAACGGCCAGTCAGAATTCTGGATCGGGAGGATCGCAGACTTCGAAGCAAGGTCATACCGATGGTCAAGGTTCAGTGGGATCGTCAGGGTGTCGAAGAGGCCACGTGGGAGACGGAACGGCATATGGTGCAGCATTACCCAGAACTATTCTCTGGTATGTGATTATGTTTCGTTTTGGTTGGGTAAGTGCATGTGATTTCGAGGGCGAAATCTTATAAGTAGGGGAGTATTGTGATATCCCCGAAATAATTATATGCAATTTGGACATGTTTATGTGATTAATGGTGATAATTAATTCTGTGTTGGCGTAAATTATCTTGGTAAAATGCTTAGTCACATGTTAAGAGTGACCCGGTAAAGCATTTCGGAGTGCATATTATTCATGTGGGGAATTTGGGTGTTATAATGGTTTAATTGTTATGGGTTGTGTATTTTGATAAAGCATGATTTTAAATAGTGATTTTGATGCATTGTAGTAAAATGCTTTTAAAATATCATGTGGAGGTATTTTATATATCATGCTTGTAATTTGTTTCACATTAAAGAGAATTAAAATTCATAGCATGGCAAAGGAGGGCAACTTGCATACTTTACATCCCATCACCCCATCCCTCTCAGATTTTGTCTCTAAACCTCATCCATTCACTCCTTGAACTCCCATTTTCGTTTCTAAACCAAGAGGAGAGGAGGGAGATTTGAAAAGGAGGAGTTTTTGTGTTTTCTTGCCAAAAACTTGAAGCTCAAGTGGTAAGCTTCCTTTATGGTAAAGTCTTGTTGAGTCTTGGTTGATTTATAGCTTGTTTTTGAGGTTAAATGAGTGGATCTTGGTTCATCTTGTTATTCATGGTGGGAGATGTATTTTCATGTTGTTTTGTGGTTATATGTTGAGCTTAGTGGTTGTTTTTGGTTGTACATGAGTATAGGTGTGGTTAGAAGCTCATACTGGGATGTTTCCCGCTGAAACAGGGTTTCTCGATCGATCGGAAATTTGGTCCGATCGATCGAGCAAGACAGTACCTAAGCCAGGCGTAGAAATAGCTTACCGATCGATCGGCGTTTTTACCGATCGATCGGTGTGATGTCTCGATCGATCGGTAAAATGGCCCGATCGATCGGTGGAGGCAGTATCCAAATGCTTATTTTTCTCAACTTGGCGATCGATCGGGGCTTGGGGCCGATCGATCGCAAGGCTTAAATTTTTGGATTTTGAGATTTTGTTCTAAATGGTGATGTTTTTGAGAATGGTTCCTTTATTGGTTTCTAATATGGATTCATGTGATTATGTAGAACCATCCCAGGTAGCCACACAGCCTAGGAGATAAAGTCCACGATATCTCCACTTTTGGAACCAAGGTACGTAGTGAGACGTACGAGCATCGGACGGTAAAACGTGCCATACATTTAATTATGTACATTGTGGATAGTGAATCCTTACACATGATGATATATGTGAAATGATTGTGAATTACTGTGATAATGGAATCAACTATTGTGATTGATTAATGTGATGGGAATTGATGAATGTTCCGGTAGCCTTTATCTCCGAGCGAGGGAGGTACTTGCCGCTGTCATATGAAGCGATGGTAGTATGATATTTGCCGCTGTCATGTCTAAGCGAGGTAACATGCCGCTGTCATTGTCGAAGCGAGGGATATCATATGATGCCGCTATATGTCGAAGCGAGGGGTCCTAAAATTCCGCTGTTGTATTGGGACCGGAACAGTCACAATTCAAGTGGTTAAAGTGAATTACTGTGATTATAATTGGAAACGCGTTATCGATCATTATATCTTGAACTAATGATTTTGTGCATAAGCTTGTGAAACAGGAACGACAATGAAATGTGCTAATGTGGTAATCGAGGAGCATATCAATTAATCGTTTCATACGCTTAATTACCTTATTAAGTTGAATTGTGTCAAGTGATGATGTATATATATGTTCATGGTGAGTTGTTCCTGTAGGTACATTTTGAATCAAGGGGGCTGAGGGTCGGTTGAACTGTGAGCTGTTGAAAGTGTAAATGAAGATAGAGTACAGGAATCTTGGATAGTCTCTACTCGAGAAGTAGTCTAATGCTATCACTTAAACATTCATGATCGAGAATGTAACTGATTAATTGTTGAAGTTTTATTTTGGCCTGTAACCTAATTGTGCTCACATCAAACCAGAACCCTAAGATGTCTTTAATACATATTTAGCCCTATTTATATCTTGAATTCACTGTTAAGGTTTAGGGTCCTTACAATTTTAAAAGGTTAATTGTCATGGATTGACAATATTTTTGGGGTATTATACATGCTTAGCCGGGAACTTTTATAATTTGGTAATCGTCATGGATAGACGATATGTTTGGGAGTTTTGAACGTGCTTGGGCACGTGGTTGCATGCTTATGCTTGATTGTGGGTTGTTTATGTGTTTTAGCATATGTTTCACGGGGCATGGAACTCAAGCCAGGCTTGACATGGACTACGGAATTCTAAGGTACGTATGACGTACGAGCATAGCCTATTATATTGTTGCAACTGTAAAATGCATGGTATGTGATAATTGCATTATATGGACATCGAAATGCATAGTATGTGGTAATTGCATAAATGGACATTGAAATGCATGGTATACGGTACTTGTTATAAATGGATAGTGAAATGCGTGTTATATGGTAATTGCGATAAATGGACATTCGTTGGGAATTATATTGTGCCGCTTTTGAGCGAGCAAAGATTGGGATGTTGTCGCCGTTGAGCGACCATCGGTTATGACGCCGCTATTGTTGAGCGTGCGTGGGGTCGAAATGCCGCCATTGTGGAGCGAGCTATGACGTAGAAATATGGAGTCAATTGCTGAATATATGTGATATCTGTAGTATTCTATTTTGATGGTTTAATCGCATTTGGTTATGGAACTGGTATAGCAGGAATGGTTTTAGTTGATCAATGAGATGATCAACTGGTTTTTGGGAATTTAATGGTTTGGTTATTTTGAGAACAGGGACAATACAGGGGATCCCGGATGAGGGTGTTACCATCCAGGGAGTATCATTTAAATTATGGCATTTACACTCTGTAAATTATGAATTGCAATGTTATGATTATTGGACTGGTGGTATTGGTATGCTCACCCCGTGTGGGGGCTGTCTCTGTTGGGGGCAGGTGTTACAGGTGTAACAGCGGCTTTGGAGTTGAGCCCGGGCTGTTGATTTGAGGTATTTCCAGGATCGAGGTACCAGAGCTGGTTGGATGGGCACGTAGATCCAGAGTTGAGATCGAGTTACGTTTGGGAGATGCTTCCAGGATCGAAGCACCAGTAACGGTATCCAGTAGAGTGTTTTATACATTAGGTACACGTGTGTTCATTGGGTGCTCTTACGTGAGTACATTTTACGTGTATATGGAATGTATAAATGAGCTACGGCTCTTCTCTATTCATTATGGTTTGCATGCAATTAAATATGGAATTGCTAAATGAATAAAGAGCATGTTAGTGTATTATGAGGGTGCATGTTATATGAATAATCTTTGTTGGGGAATTTGAATATTATATGGATTAAATGCAAGAAATTTTCTGGATAGCACATGGTGTCGCTCTTGCATATGGTTTTCCCCACGATAGTATGATTATATGCACTAATGGTATGGCTTAATATACTAATAACGAGTTAAGGGCACGGGGGTCCTTACAGATTGAAACCACTTGAGCTTCATTTAGAAAAAATAAAGACTACTATTAAATTCTTAATGGTTCAGTTGCTAGAAAACAAGACTTCAAAAGTTTATATATGTCTCATGGTATGAATTATAAAGATTTTCCTTATGATGTTCCTAATAGGTGGAATTATACATATTTAATGTTGCAAGCATGTTTACCTTATAGAAATGTGATCATTTTATTTTTTAATGAAAGGATGGTCGAACATTTTCATATTGAAGAAACTGATTGGGAAATTGCTTCTAATATTTGTAATTTTTTGGAACCGTTTTATGATGCTACCAATTTATTTTCGGGCTGTTATTATCCAACTTCTTCAATATTTTTGAATAAAATTTATGAAATTAATGAATGTTTTGCATTACATAGGTCTAATCCGTTTTTTACAGGTATTGTCAAACCAATGGAGTATAAATTTAAAAAATACTGGAAAACTATTCCTATGTTGAATTGCTTGGCATGAATTCTGGATCCTAGATTAAAATTATATAATGTAGAAATTATAATAGAATCTTATTACACCAACATGGCTTATGAAAATATTAATATTAATCAAGAGAAAGAGCGCATTAATAAATGTTTGTTTGCTTTGTTTTCTTTATATGATTCATTACATAATTCTAGAGCAATTCCAGTAAGAGAAAGTGGTAGTAGTGGTGCTAGAAGTAGTAAGGGTTATGTGTGGACAATGTTAAGAAGAAGACAAGACACTACTTCCGCTTCTTCTAGTTCTAGTTCTAATACATCTTCATTTACTGAGCTTCAGTTATATCTAAACCAAGTCAAAAATTTCAGTGAATAAGAATTAGAAACTTTTGATGTTTTGGCATGGTGGAAAGATAATGCTAGACTTTGGCCAGTACTTTTGTAAGGACCCCCGTGCTCTTAACCCATTATTAGTGTATTAATCCATGCTATTAGTGCATACAATCGTTAATGTATGGAAAAACCACTTGTTGTTATAGTCAATCATGCCACATATAGAATTTCTTTACATCGTTCCATATAATGTCTAGTTTCTCCTCAACCAAGTCCGCATACATCATGCACCAATATAATACACTAACATACTCTCAGTTCATTTAGCAATTAAATAAATAATTGCATGCTACTCGTAAATGAAGAGAGAAAGGCCTGGCCTTTTTATACATACCATATACACATAATAGTGCTCACATGCGAGCATCGAATAAGTCCATGCGTACCAAATGTATAAAACGCCGTGCTCAATACCATCTCTGGTACTCCGATCTTCTGGATTCACCTCAAATCCAAAGCTTGAGCTCAACTCCAAGCCATCGATGTACCTAATAACCTGCCCCAACAGAGACAGCCCCCACACGGGGTGAGCATACCAATATCCCAAATCCAACAATCATAATAATACAATTCATAATTTACAACAATGTAAATTCTATGAAATACAAAATATACTCCCTGGATGGTATCATCCTCATCCGGGATTCTCTGTACTGTCACTGTTCTCAAAACAACTGAAATCATCAAATTCCCAATGCCAGTTAATCATTACATTGATTAACGAATCCATATGCTATATACCGATATCATAACCATAATATCAAATCATTAACAATGATTACAATTATCCCATTTATCTCATTTATGGTTCCATAGTTCTATCTCATTGCTCGCTCTACAATAGCGGCATTTCATTCTCACGCATGCTCAACAGCAGTGGCGTCATAACTTATGTTCGCTCAAAGGCGACAACATCTCAATCATTGCTCGCTCAAAAGCGGCACCATATAATTCCCAATGTATATATGTCCATTCATAGTGATTACCATAAACCATGCAATTCAATATACATTTATTGCAATTAAAGCGTACCATGCATTCACAATTGCAATTATAATAAAAGGGTTATGCTCGTACGTCATACGTACCTTAAGTCCCGAAGTCCAAGCCAAATCTTGCTTGAGTTCCATGCCTCGAGAAATATGTGCTAAAACACATAAACAACTCACAATCAAGCATAAGCATGCATTCACGTGCCCACGTACGTTAGCAAACCACAAAACCCATCGTCAATCCATGACGATTACCAAAACAAAAAGCCCTCCGGCTAAGCATGCTTAAAACCCAAAATAATCCATTTAAAACGTTTAAAAGATAGCCAAAACCTCAACCGGGAGTTCCGTTTAATTAACTTGGCTCCAACCAAACCATTTTAAAAGCCTAGCATTCCCATTGGAATGTGAACATTGTCCCGGAAGCCGACCATTTAAGTCGCAAATTCAAAATCCCACGAAAAAGCCAAGAAAATCAACATACACTCGCTGGCGATCGATCGCTAGCCCCTTGGCGATCGATCGCTTGATATAGTGATCGATCGCCAGACCTTATTGGCGCGAGGCGATCGATCGCTCAAAAGGTGGCGATCGATCGCTTCTCCGAAGAAAAGCCTACTGCTTGCATGCGATCGATCGCCTATTACGGGCAATCGATCGCTATGCCCTGAAACTCGAAATCCTACATTTTTAAAAGCTTGAAACTTCCACAAATCATACCCCAACTCCTCCCAACTCAAAACCACAACAAATCCACACACAAGGACCCCCAACAAGGGTGTTAAACTCGAATTTAAACAAACCCAAAAGATTTATGATTTTCACAAAAATCACCCAACCCAACTCAAACCCAAAACTCAACCAAAACCAACAAAATTACAATCGAAACAAAGCTAAGAGAGAGGGGAAAGAGATTACCAGCTTTTCTCCAAGAAATCCGTCCCCTAAATCGTGTTCCCAACGATTTCCATTGAAAGGGAAAGAGGGGAAGGGTTTGGGGAGGGTCATCGCAGGAGAGGGGAGAGAGGAGAGGCAATGGATTCCGAATGACGGAATCTCGAGTCCATCGGGTATATATAGCAAAAATACCCCAACATACCAATACCTCCACAAATACATCATGATTCATTAAAAATCATCTGTTTTCAAAAACTCTCTCTCCAACGTCAAATCCTCATACCAGCCTCAACAAAAGGCACCCCGGACTCCAAGTCCCACCAAAAACCCAACTCATAGGTTTTCCGCCAAAATGAGAATACAATCTCAACATTTGGATCCAACGATCCCAAATGCCCGATTTAACAACCTCGGGGGACCCAACACTACAATTAATTCCTAATTACCACAATTAAAAATTCATAAAGAATTATCACTACACCGGAATTAACACCAGTAATTCCCAGACATCACAATTATCCCCCACTAATAAAATTTCGTCCTCGAAATTTGCACGGCGTACACCAGGTAACGCTGAAAACACGCAATCCAAACGGATCCACGATGTCGAATCATGAACATAACATGAACGACACACCAACCACGAGGATACCGACCTCGCACCAAACCTGGAACGGAGTAACCTCTCCAACCGACACAAATCCACGGAAGACATCAGCATTCCCCGATGTTAACCGTCTCAAAGGTAGTCAACCAAACACAACTGCAAAATAAACGAATCATTCGTGATTCTAAAATAGATATCGTCTCGATGATATCTCCACGATTCAGCTTTACGATGTCAATCACACATCGTTGCCAAGGAAACCACCAGTACACTACAATGTATTTATACTGAATCTGGTTCCCATTTTCCAAATCCATCTCCAATAGAGGAGTAGTTGTACCACTTGCAACGCGGATCGGACTACTCACGGTCACCAATAGATACAAAAACACATCTCATAAGATGTCTACATCCGTGTGTTCCAAGAAATCACATCTTGGTCCCAAACACACTATCGAGATTCCACCAGGTCTCAAGTTCTCAAAAGGACATGCAAGAACAATCAGTTGCATTCCCGCCATACGTGTCAACCACGACACTAAACAAATTCGGATCCTGGCCATCCCTCGTTTATCCTGGGATTCAACAATTCTAAAACAGGGAGGCTATCGAATTAACCAGTAAGAATTACCATGGTCCCAAAACACGACAATCCCTTCTCAAGGGAAGTCAACAGGACCTCACGATTATTCCTCATGATACATCATGCCATCAAGATTACCAGTCTCAAGGTGCCACAATCTCACCGGAGATCCATTCATCAAACCATATAAATCCGACGCTCGACGAGTACCAAGCACGGGCATTCGTATACACATACATGCCCAAGTACCAACACAACACGCATACTCAATGCAGTAGACTCAGGTATCTCCAAACATACCCAAAGTCTCAAAACCAACTATCAATCCCCAACTATTCTCACCTCCCGGAGAATAATGATTGACAGTCCAACGACCAATGGTGTGATTCCAATAACAACACCACACGAACCGACTCATTGAATCTCTCAAAGATTCCCAAATCGGTAGGTACAACAATACTACCTTCCTCACAAGGAAAACGTCATAAATCCATGACTCTCCAAACTCGAACCATCGTTCGGAAAACTGGATATGTTTATACCAAACATATCCCAGAACCAAAATATGCAACTGGTTCAGAATAGTGCATCAAAGCCACTATTACCAAATCAAAACCCGTATACGCCATGTATACTCAAACTAAAGATGCTCAGTACCAATGCCATAGTACTACAAACCTTGAGCATTCTCCAGGGACGTCTCCTCGAACGTCTCACCGGAAGTGCGAAGCCATCACCTAGTCCAACACTACTAGAGCTTACCCCGGTTGATTCATAATCAACCCTCAACCAATTCCAGCTGTCTTCATGACGGCACAATCCAATCTCTCCAAGAGATAGATCAATATAGTAGTGTCACCCTACTAACTATATCTCACAAACCATTGTGACTCTCATTGCATGCCATATGCAAGGATGCTCAACCAGAGCTAACAACGACTTGTCGACACTCACGTTGGTATTCCCAACAAAATAGAGTTGTCCCCACACAAGTCCCTCAAAATATTTGACGTATAAACGTCCCGTGAGGTACTCCATGCCTCAATCATTATGCCACAAGGAGACTACAAAAGTCTACCATGACCCTCATCGTATCACCGTATGATTCACCAAACTCGAATCCGACGAGCAGTGTAATGGCTACTACAAGCACACTATATCACTGCAACAATACATGGCTAGCAAAGCGCTGCCTCCATGGGCTTATACCAACCTATCAACGTGACACACGTCTCACTCGGTATACCGTACCGTAACAAGCCATTAGAGTAGTGGGTCATCACCCAATATTTCTCTAAAAATACCAAAGCATAATGGACACAAAGTGTCATTGCTCAACTACTATGCAATCCTAATCCATTAGGACTTATTTCACACCCTCAGGGTGGGTGTAACCATGCCTACCCCACATCACAACAACAAGCGAGTAGTTCTCTCAATGACTACTCTTACCACCAATCACTTGGCCTTAGCCATCCCAGTGAGCATACCCAAGGGTATCACCGCTCGACAAATGTTTACCTCTATAACATGATGCGGTACACTCACCGGTACAATGCATCCAATGCTCCATCGAGCAAACCTGTTCGGCAAAAGGTCTCGCCAACTAGTGACCCAGACTCTACCATGTGCTCATCATCGGCACTCAACCATACAACCAAATACATAAACATGGATGTATTATTCACCAAAACGACGCCTCGCGTCCACATAGACATCCCAAATAACATCGTCAAACATATGACGGTACATGTCGATACATGACATCCATAGTCTCATTGCCAAACACATGACGGCATATGTATATCCACGCATATCATCCACAATAACGCTAACAAAACAGTAATAAACCATACCTCATCGCTAATGAGATAGCAGTATACTTGTCTCCATCATCCAACAGTGGCACGCAATCAGCACCCATCGCTCGTAGGCGGCATAATCCAGTGCTACGTACGTAGCGGTATAACCCATCACCATAGAATCAGTTGTATGATCCCTTGCCATAGAGTCGGAAGCATAAAACATCGCTATAAATATACGACGGTATGTACCATCGCCAATATAATAGCGGAATGAACCATCGTTATATAGATATCCGGCGGCATGAACCATCGCCAATAGAATAGCGGAATGAACCATAGTTATATAGATACCCGGCGGCATGAACCATCGCCAATAGAATAGCGGAATGAACCATCGCTATATAGATACCCGGCGGCATGAACCATCGCCAAATAGCGGAATGAACCATCGCTATATAGATACCCGGCGGCATGAACCATCGCCAATAGAATAGCGGAATGAACCGCTATATAGATACCCGGTGGCATGAGCCATCGCCAATAGAATAGTGGATCCCTAGTCTCATTACGGTAGTGTATTTTAATGCACCTCGCTTCACATATAGGAGGCATAGAATAACCTCGCTTTAATGGACATGCGGTTCTCCCACCCCTCGCTTCACATTTTAGCGGCAAATATTCTTTCCTCGGCTCATATGATAACCTTGCTTCAATGTGACATGCGGCGCTCCCACCCCTCGCTTCACATTGAGCGGCACCAAATCAAATAGCGACAAGCATTTAAAATCATCACTCATCCATAACAACGACTCATGGGATATTCACCAAGCATTCCATCTATACCTGCAATATAATGCATATACCATATCCAATATACATCACCATGAGTGTATTTTAATGCACCTCGCTTCACATATAAGCGGCATAGAATATGTAGGAGCGAGCGCTTACCGCTTTACCAATAACTATAGTTAAGGGTAATGACGCAACATCAATCTTTTCAACCATACACTCGCACAAGCGCCACGTGTTCGACCGATCACAAAGCAGAGGCAATTGTTGAACCCCAACAATCCCTCCCCCAATAATTGCACTCTATGCAACTCATGGGAATCGAACACGCGACCTAGGCTCTGATACCAATTGTAGGATCGAGCGCTTACCGCTTTACCAATAACTATAGTTAAGGGTAATGACGCAACATCAATCTTTTCAACCATACACTCGCACAAGCGCCACGTGTTCGACCGATCACAAAGCAGAGGCAATTGTTGAACCCCAACAGAATAACCTCGCTTCAATGGACATGCGGTACTCCCACCCCTCGCCTCACATTGTAGCGGCAAATATTCTTTCCTCGCTTCATATGATAACCTCGCTTCAATGTGACATGCGGTGCTCCCACCCCTCGCTTCACATTGAGCGGCACAAAAATAAATAGCGGCAGGCATTTAAAATCATCACTCATTGTGTACATTAACGCATAATCCATGATGTATATAAAATGCAGGTTACCCTTTCATGTCATTCAACCCTGATATTAGCCCTTCGTGTAATAGTGTCCCTACAGGAACAATCTCAACCATGAGCATATAATAATCCATATTCACCACAATATGATTATAACGAGTAAATGCGTAAACTATGAGTACAAAGTACTTCCTGTATCCCAATGCATTTCAAAATGCTCCCTTTGGTTGTTCCTGTGCCACAACTCACAATCATAATCAACGGGTTATATTATGATTCCATAGATGTCATGACATATAATTGTTCCACTATGATCACATATCATAAATGCACATAGGCCAAATAGTTGTGTCACACAACACTAACTACTGTCATGCATAGATATGTTCTACTCATTCCTATTAGCATGTTCCAGGCCCTCAACAGCCCCAAAGAGCTAACCACTGCTCTGATACCACTAATGCAAGGACCCCGTGCTCTTATCCCATTATTAGTGTATTAATCCATGCTATTAGTGCATACAATCATTAATGTATGGAAAAACCACTTGTCGTTATAGTCAATCATGCCACATATAGAATTTCTTACATTGTTCCATATAATGTCTAGTTTCTCCTCAACCAAGTCCGCATACATCATGCGCCAATATAATACACTAACATACTCTCAGCCCATTTAGCAATTCAATAAATAATTGCATGCTACTCGTAAATGAAGAGAGAAAGGCCCTGGCCTTTTTATACATACCATATACACATAATAGTGCTCACATGCGAGCATCGAATAAGTCCATGCGTACCAAATGTATAAAACGTCGTGCTCAATACCGTCTCTGGTACTCCGATCTTCTGGATTCAACTCAAATCCAAAGCTTGAGCTCAACTCCAAGCCATCGATGTACCTAATAACCTGCCCCAACAGAGACAGCCCCACACGGGGTGAGCATACCAATATCCCAAATCCAACAATCATAATAATACAATTCATAATTTACAACAATGTAAATGCTATGAAATACAAAATATACTCCCTGGATGGTATCATCCTCATCCAGGATTCTCTGTACTGTCTCTGTTCTCAAAACAACTGAAATCATCAAATTCCCAATGCAGTTAATCATTACATTGATTAACGAATCCATATGCTATATACCGATATCATAACCATAATATCAAATCATTAAACAATGATTACAATTATCCCATTTATCTCATTTATGGTTCCATAGTTCTATCTCATTGCTCGCTGACCGCTTTATTTTTAAACAAAAGATATTTCAATGTAGTGTGAAGCGATTCTACCGCAAGTTCACGGTTGTCAAGTTTTAGTATAGTGAAAATTTAAGTACGGGATGTCGAATCCACAGGGACTAACGTATAAGTACCAAATAAGATTAATAAAATTATATTTAGCCTACGATTAACAAAGGCGATTAACTAATGCTAATTTAAACTGAAGACTGAAAAATAAACAAGAAACAATAAGATGAAAGGTTCCGGATATGCGAAGGCAAGTCACTCGAGAAAATTACCAAGCTCGTCGTTCAACTATGTTATCTTTAATGATTCAACTGAATTATCAAATTATCAACCAATTGATTCTAAAGGTGAAAGGTTTTCGCTATTATTCGATACACTCTCTCGAGCTGTAAAGAAACTAACATTAAATTAGAATAAATCACTCTCGTGCATCTATTTACTAATTCAACATTGCATAAATCGTCAAAACTTTGTTACTCTAAATCTCTCGATTCTAAGTTCTCACGTATGCGATATCATCTCTCGATCTCAATCGTAACATACATCATAAATTAATGGAGCGTGTTACAACGTTATCTCTCGATCTCGGTTATAACTCTCAGATTCAATCAAAGCTAGCTAGACTTTGATCTACACAAACAATTAATTTATGAACAATAGTAATCAATGCGCTCAAACACAATTGAATCAATAATCAAACACAACAAAACTAAAACCCAATAAAATAAACTAGATTTAATTCAAATCAAATACATAAGAGTTTAATTGTCTCTCGAACTCAAAAACATCAAATGGAATTGAAAATCAAAGAAATCAAAGTTTAGAAATATGATAAACGGTGGATGAATCCGTGCGTTGCACCGTGATTTCTTCTCTTGCTCCTTCCTTGCACTCCGGAATGGATTGGCTCGACTTTGGACGAAGAACGGAGATTGAATCTCCTTTGGCGGCGTTCGGCGGCGGCTAGGGCTGCTTATTCTCGACCTAAATCACGTCTGGTATGGTATCTCCTTTGATATGGAAGTGATTTATCCTTTTATACCTCAAAAATCATTTCAAAAATGGAAGATAAGATTTTCCCGGATTTGCGTCTCGATCGATCGAGATTTGCGTCCGATCGATCGGTGCACTGTTCATGTCAGCCTTTGAAACTCACTGCCTTGATCGAGCGATCGAGATTTCCTTCCGATCGATCGAGACTTTGATAAATTTAGCTCTGAAGTTACTGCCTCGCTCGATCGATCGGAAAATTGTTCCGATCGATCGAGACTTGAAATTCTTTTCTTCTCAGCACACTGTCTGGATCGATCGATCGAGACAAAATCTCGATCGATCGAGATTCCGAAAATCTCACTTCCTCAATTTCAACTCTTTCTCGCCTCGATTTCGCCCTTTTTCTTCAGTTTAGCTCATTTCTTCCATTTCCAACTAATTTTCCTGAAATAGACAATTAAACACCAAAAATCATAAATCATCCAGGAAAAAGTATGAAAATGGGAAGAAATTACAGCTAAAAACACTTAAATTCTAAGCCTATCAACTCCCCCAAACTTAGCATTGATCGTCCTCGAGCAAGCAATAAGCTCAAAAAGAAAAGTTAATCTTCATACTATGCATGAATCATCTTTACAACTCACGTAAAAACTCAGAAATCCTACTTACACATCAATAAAAGTCATTCAACATTCAACAAGAAGCAATTTCTCCTAAGTTAAACAATACATCGCAACATTGGAACGTGCGTGTGTGCTCTTGTCAAACATGAGTAATGTACATATCTTTAAGATCAAAAAGTGCTATAACAACTCCGAGTCAAGATTACTTTGAACTACTCTACAAATTTACTATCCAGCACTTCTCCACTAATGTAATTATTCCCTAGACTTGGATCAACAGGACTTTAAAAGCTTATAACGTTAGGCCTTTTGGTGTCGGCTCCACAGAAAAGGTAGGATGAATTCAAATAAGAGAATACAATAGAATCAGTTCAATACTTTTTTTCGCACACTATTGAGCTTCTCTTCAACTTTTTCTAGCCTTTGCCACTTTGGGTCTTATTTGAATTTTTCTTTTCAAGGCTTTTCTCTACAACTTTTCTTTTTCTTTGCTCATTCTTTCGTTCCTTTTGAACTCATTTGCATATAACAATTCCGTGCAATGAATGAGATTCATTATACTCTCCTAGGGATGGATAAAATTGTTCTTTTAGGCTCAAACCAAGGTGGGTATAATGAGTTTGCCAAGAATGCCGAATGGGGGTCTAATCATATGCAATGCATATACCATTCTTTTTCAATAAGGCTCAAAAGTGGACAGTAAGGAATAATGTATAACAGGTAGGCTTGAAAGGCTCAAACGGTCCAAAGATCGCCTAAATCATCTCCAAGTCTAGTTCCTAATTATAAATTTCGCCTCAAAGTGCTTTCAACTAACCTGTAGAGTTATCTAAGATACTCAAGACTCATCATAGTTAACACAAATTTTCAATTTAATCAATACATACTTCACTCAATCATGACTCAATAAGTGCTCAAATTATTCCTCAGTTTTGACATATGGTTAACCAAGGATATATACAAACAAGTTAAACATTCCATGACTCCTATCTAGATGAGGATTAATTTCATCATGTATTACCGTTGCAAATCTAATTCTTCATTTCTCAAAACTAACTCACAAAAATTTTTTTGCTGGTAATGTTCAAGGATGAATCAGTCACAAAATCATGCAGTCATGCAAGGTAGGGGAAACAAGACAAGTAGCAGAATGTGCAAGTACAAGATATATACAAATACTCAAAACCCCCCCAAACTTAGCATGTGAATTGCCCTCAATGAACAAGAAAAATAAATAAATGCAAAGGCAAAGACACATACCATGACGACGATCGTCACTGATCGTCGTCCTCATCATGCTCCGGAGGGGGAACTGGGTAGTGGTGCTCCTCGCCCTGATATGGCGGAAATGGTGGGTACTCAAAAGGTGGAGGTGCATGCGGATGATAAGGTGCAAAGTGTGGCTCCGGCGGGAACTGGAAATTTGGAAAGCCCTGGGCCATGGCAGTGTTCCATGCACTCTGATAGTGCATGAAGTCCATCTGTCGCTGAGCTACCTGCTCATGGTCCATCTGCAATGCTCTCTGCATGCTATGAATGTCCCGCTGCATGCTGTGAATGCTCTGCTGCTCCAGGCGAATATCTTGGAGATCCCTATGAAGAGAGTCCAATGTAACACGTGTACGCTCTGCAGCAGAGGATGATGCTCCAGCTTGTGCAGTGTCCGAGGGTCTTGGCTCGGCCCTTCGTCGGCCCGTAGGAGGTGGTGGACCGTCCACAATGATCGGTGTCTTCGGCGGAAGTAGCTCCTCGTCTTCCCCCCATGTCACTCCGTATCGCTGACATAAAGCAGTGATCGTGGATGGAAATGGTAGTGCGGAGGTTGGTGGGCTGCTCCCTATCTCTTGAATGTGATCACTGATGATCTCGCCGAAGTCCACTTCCTTCCCTGAGAGGATGGCATATACCAGGACCGCTCTGTCTTTTGTCACCTCAGAAGTGTGGGTCGAAGGCATGACCCGCGAGGCGACAAATGAAAACCATGCTTGGGCCTCTGGCTTCAAATGCTTTTTTAGAACCAACTGTGGCTCTGCTTTATCGTTCCTTTGCCAATCCACTCCCGGCATGCCAATAACTGCCAATACATCATCGTAGTCTATCCTGTTATTCTTGAAAGATTGGTATGCACAGTTATGCAGGAACGGCATCCGGTAAATATTATTTATTGAAGCTCGATCCACCAACACATCCTTCCCTCGAACATAAACACTTACTTGGTGCCCTGGTTTAACAGCTCGAAGGTTTGTGTAAAATTCCCTTACCAGTGGCACCACATCATCAATAGGTATCTGGACAAATTGATACCACCCTTTTCGCCGGACTGTCCTAATGACAGGACACTCCAATTTATCCATGCTCATTCCCCTTTCACGGCTCAGGGGTTTCTTATGATAGGTGGGGTATAATTCAGCAATTGTGGCATTGACAAACCTCTGTTCGTCATGCTCTTGCTCCGAAGTAGTTGCCTCTGCTTGTTTTCTCTTCTGTGAGGTTGCCGCTTGCTTGGACCTCTTTGTAGGAGCCATCTATGTGCTAGGTTATTCCCAAATATCTCAATTGACTTCAACTAACACCACACAACACTGTAAATCCAACACCCTTCAACACCACAAAACTTCCTCCAAATTTAAATCCTTCCTAACCCAATTCTACTACAATTCAAGAAAATTGCACCAAAAGATAAAAGCTTTGAGATTTTGAAGCCAATTATCGCTTAAAAATCCGATCTTGGAAGAGTTTGGCACTTGGCGTGGAATTTCCTTTTTTGATGCACTTCTACCCAATTTGCCTTGCAATTCTTCAAATCTGCAATGAAAATCTCATTAGAACAAATATTACTTCCAAGAGTTGAAGTAAATTGGAAATTTATGGAAATAGGATGAGATTAGGTGCAGAAATTGGAAGAGGCGACTAGGGTTCTGTTGATGAGGGGAGAGAAAGTGTTTGAATGTGATGGCTGCTGCGTCTGTGCCCTATTTGTTTTTTCAAAATTTTCTCTCGCTCGATCGATCGGCAAAAATTCTCGATCGATCGAGTGAGGCAGTAGGCAAAACGTCTTTTAAAACTTCGGGCGATCGATCGAGATTTTGTCTCGATCGATCGCCAGCAGCAGCAGACTAAATTTGAAATTTTCTCAACAACTTTCTCTCGGATTGCCTCGCCTACAACCAAATTGCTCTTGCTTTCACACCTGCAATAGAAAACACACGAATTCATTCCCAGACAAACTCAAAACAAATATACTAATAAATCACACCCAAAACAAAGAATTAAAAACAACACTCGAGAAAAGAAAAACGGAAGTTCTTGATTTATAGTCCCAAGCTGGACTGTCACCTCCTCGTCTTGTCAATTTGATGGCTCCTTTGGATTATTTACAGAATCACTTGGAAGTGTACCTTGCGTCCTCCCATATATCAATGTGGCCAACTGCCCTATCTGCACCTCCAAATTCTTGATCGATGCATCTTGATTTTGCATCCTTACCTCTGTCGATGAAATCAGCTTTGCCATAAGTTCCTCCATACTCGGCTTTTGTGTGAACCCTGCCTGCGGTTGTGGGTTCAACACATTCTCCTGGTTCGACCATCTTAGGTTCGGGTGGTTCCTCCATGGTTGGTTATAATTCGAATATGAATTGTTGGGTGGCCTGTTACCTACAAAATTCACAGCCTCAACAGATTGGTTAAACTGATTACCTGCTTGACACTCGATGCTTGAATGACCGCCTCCACACAAGTCACAGAAAACAGCTTGAACTTGCATTGCTGATGCTCCAATGCTATCTATCTTTCTGTTCATAGCCTCAAGCTGTGCCGAAAGAGCAGTGATCTCATCCACTTGATGGACTCCTATTGGCTTCTGTGGCGTGCTCCTTTCTGACTGCCATTGGTAGCTGTTGCACGCCATTTCCTCCAACAAACTGTATGCCTCTTCCGGTGTCTTCCTCATTATTGATCCCCCAGATGCTGCATCTATCATTGAACGGTTAGAAGAAAATAAACCATTATAGAAAGTTTGTACCTGCAACCAAATGGGTAGACCATGGTGTGGGCATCTCCTCAACAATTCCTTAAAACGATCCCACGCTTCATATAAAGTCTCGGGGTCAAACTGCCCAAAAGTTGTGATATCGTTCCGCATCTTCGCCGTCTTGGAAGGGGGAAAGTACTTTGACAAAAACGCTTTCGTCATCCCCTCCCATGTTGTTATAGAACCTGCAGGTAGTGAATTCAACCATGCCTTAGCTTTGTCTCGTAATGAAAAAGGGAAGAGCCTTAACCTGATGGCGTCGTCGGAGACGCCATTATGTTTGAACATGTCACAAATCTCCAAAAAGTTGGAGATGTGATTATTCGGGTCATCCGTAGCCGCTCCCCCAAACATAACCGAGTGTTGAATCATTTGTATAATTGCCGGCTTGATCTCAAAGTTGTTCGCTTGAATCGTCGGCCTCGTAATACTGGACAACGATCCATGAAATGCCGGTTGCGCAAAGTCCATCATTGACCTTGGGTTCTGTGCTTCATTATTATCTGCCATCGCTCGAGCTTCTCGTAATCGCCTAAGTAGGGTTCTTTCTATTTCCGGATCGAAAGGCTCGAGAATGGGCTCCTCTCTTCTGAGCATGCACTAGAGAAACGATTCCTGTACAAAACAGACAAAAGGAGACAACAAAATACACAAATCAAAAATCAAAACAATCAAGTAACAAAAACAAAGAAATAAAACAAATCGAAATAATAAAGAATTGGCTAAATTACAATTAACTAATCTCGTATGATATTATACAGATTAGTCCCCGGCAACGGCGCCAAAAACTTGATCGCTTTATTTTTAAACAAAAGATATTTCAATGTAGTGTGAAGCGATTCTACCGCAAGTTCACGGTTGTCAAGTTTTAGTATAGTGAAAATTTAAGTACGGGATGTCGAATCCACAGGGACTAACGTATAAGTACCAAATAAGATTAATAAAATTATATTTAGCCTACGATTAACAAAGGCGATTAACTAATGCTAATTTAAACTGAAGACTGAAAAATAAACAAGAAACAATAAGATGAAAGGTTCCGGATATGCGAAGGCAAGTCACTCGAGAAAATTACCAAGCTCGTCGTTCAACTATGTTATCTTTAATGATTCAACTGAATTATCAAATTATCAACCAATTGATTCTAAAGGTGAAAGGTTTTCGCTATTATTCGATACACTCTCTCGAGCTGTAAAGAAACTAACATTAAATTAGAATAAATCACTCTCGTGCATCTATTTACTAATTCAACATTGCATAAATCGTCAAAACCTTGTTACTCTAAATCTCTCGATTCTAAGTTCTCACGTATGCGATATCATCTCTCGATCTCAATCGTAACATACATCATAAATTAATGGAGCGTGTTACAACGTTATCTCTCGATCTCGGTTATAACTCTCAGATTCAATCAAAGCTAGCTAGACTTTGATCTACACAAACAATTAATTTATGAACAATAGTAATCACTGCGCTCAAACACAATTGAATCAATAATCAAACACAACAAAACTAAAACCCAATAAAATAAACTAGATTTAATTCAAATCAAATACATAAGAGTTTAATTGTCTCTCGACCTCAAAAACATCAAATGGAATTGAAAATCAAAGAAATCAAAGTTTAGAAATATGATAAACGGTGGATGAATCCGTGCGTTGCACCGTGATTTCTTCTCTTGCTCCTTCCTTGCACTCCGGAATGGATTGGCTCGACTTTGGACGAAGAACGGAGATTGAATCTCCTTCGGCGGCGTTCGGCGGCGGCTAGGGCTGCTTATTCTCGACCTAAATCACGTCTGGTATGGTATCTCCTTTGATATGGAAGTGATTTATCCTTTTATACCTCAAAAATCATTTCAAAAATGGAAGATAAGATTTTCCCGGATTTGCGTCTCGATCGATCGAGATTTGCGTCCGATCGATCGGTGCACTGTTCATGTCAGCCTTTGAAACTCACTGCCTTGATCGATCGATCGAGATTTCCTTCCGATCGATCGAGACTTTGATAAATTTAGCTCTGAAGTTACTGCCTCGCTCGATCGATCGGAAAATTGTTCCGATCGATCGAGACTTGAAATTCTTTTCTTCTCAGCACACTGTCTGGATCGATCGATCGAGACAAAATCTCGATCGATCGAGATTCCGAAAATCTCACTTCCTCAATTTCAACTCTTTCTCGCCTCGATTTCGCCCTTTTTCTTCAGTTTAGCTCATTTCTTCCATTTCCAACTAATTTTCCTGAAATAGACAATTAAACACCAAAAATCATAATATCATCCAGGAAAAAGTATGAAAAATGGGAAGAAATTACAGCTAAAAACACTTAAATTCTAAGCCTATCAACTCCCCCAAACTTAGAATTGATCGTCCTCGAGCAAGCAATAAGCTCAAAAAGAAAAGTTAATCTTCATACTATGCATGAATCATCTTTACAACTCATGTAAAAACTCAGAAATCATACTTACACATCAATAAAAGTCATTCAACATTCAACAAGAAGCAATTTCTCCTAAGTTAAACAATACATCGCAACATTGGAACGTGCGTGTGTGCTCTTGTCAAACATGAGTAATGTACATATCTTTAAGATCAAAAAGTGCTATAACAACTCCGAGTCAAGATTACTTTGAACTACTCTACAAATTTACTATCCAGCACTTCTCCACTAATGTAATTATTCCCTAGACTTGGATCAACAGGACTTTAAAAGCTTATAACGTTAGGCCTTTTGGTGTCGGCTCCACAGATAAGGTAGGATGAATTCAAAGAAGAGAATACAATAGAATCATTGCTCGCTCAAAAGCGGCACCATATAATTCCCAATGTATATATGTCCATTCATAGTGATATCATAAACCATGCAATTCAATATACATTTATTGCAATTAAAGCCTACCATGCATTCACAATTGCAATTATAATAAAAGGGATATGCTCGTACGTCATACGTACCTTAAGTCCCGTAGTCCAAGCCAAACCTTGCTTGAGTTCCATGCCTCGAGAAATATGTGCTAAAACACATAAACAACTCACAATCAAGCATAAGCATGCATTCACGTGCCCACGCTCGTTAGCAAACCACAAAACCCATCGTCAATCCATGACGATTACCAAAACAAAAAGCCCTCCGGCTAAGCATGCTTAAAACCCAAAATAATCCATTTAAAACGTTTAAAAGATAGCCAAAAACTCAACCGGGAGTTCCGTTTAATTAACTTGGCTCCAACCAAACCATTTTAAAAGCCTAGCATTCCCATTGGAATGTGAACATTGTCCCGGAAGCCGACCATTTAAGTCGTAAATTCAAAATCCCACGAAAAAGCCAAGAAAATCAACATACACTCGCTGGCGATCGATCGCTAGCCCCTTGGCGATCGATCGCTTGATATAGCGATCGATCGCCAGACCTTACTGGCGCGAGGCGATCGATCGCTCAAAAGGTGGCGATCGATCGCTTCTCAGAAGAAAAGCCTACTGCTTGCATGCGATCGATCGCCTATTACGGGCGATCGATCGCTATGCCCTGAAACTCGAAATCCTCCATTTTTAAAAGCTTGAAACTTCCACAAATCATACCACAACTTCTCCCAACTCAAAACCACAACAAATCTACACACAAGGACCCCCAACAAGGGTGTTAAACTCGAATTTAAACAAACCCAAAAGATATATAATTTTCACAAAAATCACTCAACCCAACTCAAACCCAAAACTCAACCAAAACCAACAAAATTACAATCGAAACAAAGCTAAGAGAGAGTGGAAAGAGATTACCAGCTTTTCTCCAAGAAATCCGGCCCGTAAATCGTGTTCTCAACGATTTCCATTGAAAGGGAAAGAGGGGAAGGGTTTGGGGAGGGTCATCGCAGGAGAGCGGAGAGAGGAGAGGAAATGGATTCCGAATGACGAAATCTCGAGTCCATCGGGTATATATAGCAAAAATACCACAACATATCAATACCTCCACAAATACATCATGATTCATTAAAAATCATCTGTTTTCAAAAACTCTCTCTCCCGTCAAATCCTCATACCAGCCTCAACAAAAGGCACCCCGGACTCCAAGTCCCACCAAAAACCCAACTCATAGGTTTTCCACCAAAATGAGAATACAATCTCAACATTTGGATCCAACGATCCCAAATGCCCGATTTAACAACCTCGGGGGACCCAACACTACAATTAATTCCTAATTGCCACAATTAAAAATTCATAAAGGATTATCACTACACCGGAATTAACACCAGTAATTCCCGGACATCACAATTTCCATAATGGCACGTGATCTACTAACTCCTCCGATATCCACAGTTCCATCGGAGTCTTGTTTTAGTGTAGGTGGAAGAGTCATTGATGAAAAAAGAAGTAGAATGAAACCAAACACTGTGGAGATGTGTATTCTTTTAAAGGATTGGTTGGATGTTGATAGCCGCTTACAAGGTTTGGGAGGACATGATGTTTTCGGATGAAAATGAAGAAAACTAGCATATTTTTTTAAACTATTTTATAATTTATTATTTTATTTTGTTCAATGTAATTTGTAGTTTTTCAATTCGTAGTCAATAAATTTTTATTTTACAAGTTTATTGTGCCAATATTTTTATAATATTATTATATTACATAATTAAAATTAAACAAAAATAAATAAAAAAAACGAAAAAAAAAATTTGATTTGGGTCGTGCCACGCCAAGTAAAAATCGAGACGGGCCGTACCTGACGGGCCGTGCCGGCCTGGCACGGAACAGTGCCGGGCGGCACGGATTTGCGGGCCGTGCCGGGCCGACAAGGCCCATTTGACATCTGTAGATGAATGGAATCAGCGAACCCCACAGGCTGAGACATCTAAACATCCTCAGTAAGATTACCATAAAGGAAGACATTACTAATATCGAGTTGATGAAGTGGCCAATTATGCACGACAACAAGAGATAGAATGGTGGTAATGGTTGCAGGCTTGACAACGGGACTAAAGGTTTCTGATTAATCAATGCCAGAGCGCTATTGAAAACCCTTAGCAACTAAACGAGCTATATACTTATCAATAGCGCCGTCAGGCTTATGCACTAAAGATCCATTTTAACCCAATAATATTGCGATTAGACGGGGGAGGTATGAGATTTCAAGTACCATGACGGAGAAGAGCAGTGAATTCTTCGGTCATTGACTTGTACCAAAAGGATGATAGAGTTCATGTGAAACACATGATGGTTCTGTCTCATCAAAAACACGATGTTTGGTTGTGTGGAAATGTTTCTTGGGTTTATAAATATCATTCATGGATCGCATCTTCATAGAATGACATGGAAGGTCGAGGCACCAATGATAAAGGCGCAACCTGGGACAGGGACATGTGGCAGGATGGAAGAGTCGGGCAATCGTGAAGTGTATAAGGACGGTGGCAGCTTATGACGAAAGGGAACTACATCCTCAACAAACCGAACATGACGAGAGAGATAGATCCTGCTAGAACAGAGTTCATAGCACTTATATGCATTTTGAGACATCGAATAGCCAATAAAGAGGCATGGACTCGAAGGCGGTTGAAGCTTGCTAGGATGATGGGCGGAGCCATGGAAAGCATAGACGTCCAAATGTATGGGGCTTTAAATAATTCTGTGGGCGATCAAATAACATAACAAATGTGAAGCGCCACGAAGGACAGGCATGGGGAGGCGATTTGTGAGGTACACCACAGTCGCAAAAGCAAACTCCCAAAAAGTAACCTGAAGTGAGGCATGATGAAGGAGAATGCGACCCATGGTGACTAGGTGATGACGCCGTTCAGAAGTGTTATTCTGTTGAGGCGTGTGACAAGCTGTAGTAATTCCTACCATTATCCGAATAAAATTCTGTATGAGGCACTGAAATTATTTTTCAACAAGTGCCTGAAACTGCTTAAAGATTGCAAACACTTGTGATTTTGAGTGTAATGGATAAAACTAACAATATTTCATGTAATGATCAACCAAAAGGAGATAGAATCTATTTCCCAAAGATGAACTAACTCGGGTAGGACCCAAACAACACCATAAATATAATGCAACCTATGTGTGGAACGTAAAGATATAACAATAAAAATATTCGAATAAGATGTACTCAGATAGTTGACAGACCGACTTCAAATATTTTGTACGGGACCATTATTTTTAAAAATATGTACAAAAAGTTTGATTTTTTTAAATTTTTTTGTTTTAAATCCAAAAAGGATGTAGAATAATTAATTTTGGTGTCATGGTTTGGATTTTTTAAATATCTGAAATTATTCTACTTCATGATAATGTGCAAAATAATTATAAGATTATGATTCGCTGAATGAAAATATTCACTTCCACTATAAATGAAATCTTACAAGTAAGATAAGTAAGGTAAGATTACAAAGATTCCGATAATGACAGAAGATAAATCTAGATATTTATATAATGAAAGTGATTAATTAACTATTAGAAAATCTGGCACAATCTTCCCTATAATTATACATTAAAATAAATAAAATTTAAAAATAACATTGCTATATTACTTATTGATAATCCAATATGCTATTAAAATAATCAAAATAACCTTACTAAAAAGTCTTTCTATTTTAGTGTATATACTTTATGAAAATCTTCCATTATATAATAATTGATTTAATTTCAAAAAAATATTATAAGCAGGATAACTCTGCAGCGAATGTGCCAAAACCGTTGGATAATTATAATATTACATATTATAGATCATTCTTTTCAATTGAAAAGAAAGAAAAGTAGGGTTTGATTTTGGCTTATATATTCAAGATGTTTATAAGTACACTATCTTAATTCCTTGTTCCTGAGAATCGAAACAAAAGTAAAAGTATATTGTTGGATTTGAATTCCACTAGTAGAGAATGATTCCCAACGCATTTCACACCATATCTCCAATGAGTGAATGCGAGTAATCATTGTCTGGGGTCTATTCATAACCTAGCATTAGAAGTGTCAAACGAATCGTATCGACACGATATTGTGAGTATCATATCGTGCCGCAACGGTTTGAAAACTGAACGTGCCGTGCCGGCCAGTTTCTACGAAAGGATGACCCCACACAGCCCGTAGCCACGACCCCTACCGACCGTGCCATGGGTCGTACTGTGCCGTGCCGACACGGACCATGTCAATTATTTTTATTTATTTTTATTTTTTTGGCTTTACCGATCGACACTATTGTGCCATATCGATCGGTAAATACCAAACATTAAAATATAATGAAAGTATTGCTGCAAATACTATCGAATGATCGGTATGTATGTTGTCGATTGATCGGTAGCATTAAAAAATAAAAATAAAAAATTTCGTACCTATCACCGTTTAGCTAATGAGGTGATTATTGGTTGCTACCCCGACATTACCTTTAAGGGGATAACAAACATTGGATTAGAATTTTCACATCCATGTTGGATGAGAATATTATAATCCAATGGTTTGATGTATCCTTAAGGACAATGCCATTAAGGATATCATATAGAATTTAGATGGTAAGAATATCCAATATTATAATAATAAATTGAAAGAAATCATATAATGATTTTTAAACTATTAAGTATTTCAGAACTCAGAGCAAAACATTGGTTCAGACACGAACATGAAATCTTATCCTTCGTTCCAATTTGAGCCTTTTGGATATTATAGGTGATGCCAACAATGGCACGACTAGGGGTAGAAACGAACCGGTTCGAGCCGAATATGAAGAAAATTTAAGGTTAAAATCCGGTTCGAAATAGATATGCTCGAGTTCGATTCGAAGTTCGAATAATTTAAAATTTTGACTCGAGTTTGATTCGAAGTTCGAATTACGAGTTCGGCTCGAAAAGATTCAAACATATTTGTGAGCTATTCAAACTATTGTTTGAAAAGAAATACCCGAAAGGTTCGAAATATATTTATTTAATATATAATTATATTATATTAATAAATTATTAAAGTTTGTGAGCGGCTCGCGAACTATCGAACAAAATAATTTGGGCTCGAGTTCGGCTCGAAAAAAGTTCAACCATGTTCGAGTTCAGCTCGAATTCGAGAATTTTAAATTAATAAAATATTTTTCGAATTAGCTCAAAAAATTTATGAACCTGCTCGATTCGTTATACGCACGAGAATGCCATTGGAACTTAATAAATACTAAGGCGTGTGAACGCCCATCCATATATTCATTTGCAGCCACCGAACTGGTATTAATTTTGGGCGGTGCAATCATCAATACACATGTTATATTAAAACTTATCCCATTTCCGAACACACAAAAGAATACCACATTATTGGAACGAATTCATGCAGAGCTTGTCCACATCTTGAAGGTTTCTAGAAGGACTTGTGATAGCAACAATGGTCGATGTCAAAGTAATTTTTTAAAATTTTTAATTTTATACCTCTAGTTACGGCCTTATCGGTGCAGTGGTTGATGAAAAACTCGTGAACCGGATAAAAAATTGGTCCGAGATTTTTAATTAACTAATGGTTAGTTGACCTATAAAAAATCCAAAAAAACCGATGGGCTTTGTTACCGATTACTTATAAGATCCATACAAGGTTTTCATCCGGTTCACAGGTTTCTCGATTCAACTATTGGTCTGATTTTTAAAACTATGATTAGAATATTGATTTTTTTATATTTAAAGATGGTGGTTAATTTAATCAAGAAATGAAGGTATTGTATGAAGTTTAAAAATTAAATTTTAAAGGCCTAGGTAAAATTGAATTTTTTTAAAAAAATTGCTCAACATAATTATTGCGCGGGACTAAGGTCCAAAAAAGGGAGCGATGACAAGTGGAAATAATAATTAATTTCGTTAAAGCTAAACTTATTTCAAAAAAATTATATGCAAAACTTTTAATTGTTTGTTTGTTTGCTCATTTGACTTTTGGCTGAGCCATTATGGAAAGAGGGTCGAAAATTTATAGTTGGAACTTGGCACTCTACACTTCAATGCCGCTCATACATCCCATCAAAAACAATTGAACTGAACTTGACTTCACTATTAACGTCACCAGGCAAATATTGTGATGCTCCATCAGATGTTGACTCCTCCATATACATGCACAATTATATTGAGCAGACCGGGGCCGATCTAAAATATGATTGAGTAATTGCTACCCCACGAATATAAGAGGTAGCTATCTTTTGGATGTGAATTTTCACATCTAACGGTTGAGCTGAGTGCTCCTTAGACAGAGGCAGACACATGAATTTTGAGAAAATTGCAAAAAATTGTTAAAATAATGGACGGCAAAAAAAATGTAGCGGACAAATATAATTTTTGTGGGGAAACTATTATTTTTTTGGGGTAAATACAATTTTTTAAAAAAAAAATTAGGTTAAAAAAAATTTGTGTTTTCATCCAACCAATCTTTTAAAAGAACAATCTCAACAGTGTTTGTTTTCATCCTACTTCTTTTTTCATCGAGCACTCTATGGAAACGCTGGTCAAAGTTTAGCATTGTCTTTCCATCATGCCAAAACATCAAATGTTTCTAATTCTCGATCATTAAAATTAATTACTTGGTTTAAATATAATTGAAGCTCGAATAATGAAGAAGGGGTAGAAGAAGTCGAAGTAAAATCTTGTTTCTTCTTAACATTGTCTACACAAAACTTTTACTAATTATACCACCACTATTACAACTTTCTCGTATTGAAAATTATCTAAAATTATGCAATGGATCAACAATTATTAACTTGTTCTTTTTTGTTCATTAATATTATCATTATCATAATTAATATTAGTGTATACATTATATAATTTTAATTTAGGATCCACAATTGCGGCCAAACAATCCAATTGAGGAATAGTTTTTTCAATATTTTTTTAAATTTATACTCTATTGGTTCAACAATTCTTCTGAAAAAGGATATCCTCTATATAATGCAAATATTTACTAATTTTTCATAAATTTTATTTAAAAATGTTGAAGAAGTTAGATAGTAACAATCAGAAAATAATATAGTAGTATCATAAAAAGGTTCCAATAAATTTAAAATAGTAGAAGCAATTTTCCAATCTTTTTCATAAATATGAAAGTATTCAGGATTTTTTCATTAAAAACAATGTAATCACATCTTTATAAACTAAATATACTTGCAGCATTAAATAGGTAGAGTTCCACCTATTAGGAAAATCTTTATATTTTTTATTATGAAAAATACATAAATTTTTAAAGTCTTGTTTTCTAGCAACTGGATCATTAATAAATTTAAGAGTATTTTTAAATTTTTTTTCTAAATGAGACACAAGTGGTTTAAAACATCTTGCATGAACAATATTGTGGTTCAACAATTGTCTTTGCTTTGTGATCGATCGAACAAGTACCGCTTGTATGAGTGTATGGTTAAAAATATTGATGTTGCACCATTACATTTAACTATAGTTATTGGTAAAGCGGTAAGCGCTCGATCCTACAATTGGTATCAGAGCCAAGGTTGCTTGTTCGATTCCAATGAGTTGCACAGAGTGCAATTATCGCGGGAGTGATTGTTGGGGTTCAACAATTGCCTCTGCTTTGTGATCGGTCAAACACATGGCGCTTGTGTCAGTGTATGGTTGAAAAGATTGATGTTGTGACATTACCTTTAACTGTAGTTATTGGTAAAGCGATAAGCGCTCGATCCTACAAACAAATTGAAAATATGATATCCACAATGAATATGAAAAATACTGACATTTAAAATTTGTTTCAAATTAGCTCAAATGAAAAATTGTTGCGGTATTAGTAGTTGCATTATCCAAAGAAATAGGTAACATTTTTTTACTAATATTATATCGATTAGTTATTTGTATAATGATATTAGAAATAACTCCACTCGTATGTGGTCAATCAATATTTGCAAAACCTAAATCTTTATGTAACACACATTTATCGTCAATGTAATGTCCTGTAACGCGTATATAGGATGCAGTGCCAATATAATTTATCCAAATATTACTGATTAGTGTTATTTTTTAAGAAAGATTTGATAAATGCGAAATTAAATTTGTTTTATATTAATAAAAAATTGTGAATACATCCGATTTGATAGTATTTCTTGAAAATAGTTTATGTTCATGTTGCAAATTTAAATGAACATAATTAGTAAATTTTGCATCTGCCCCCATTGAAAAGGTTTCTCCGCTCATAGTATGTCTTTAGCTAATTCCATCACATATCTTTCAAACCGAATAAGTGAAAACCCATATTCGAACTATTACTACCGCCACCACTATGAAATTTGGAAATAGTAGTTTGGGTACTATCATTAGGTTCTCTTTCATGCTTAGCCATAGGCCTAAGTAAATGACTCGTCCCACAAGAAGAATTATATGTACTTTTTTTATTTATATTTTTTAACTGCTTTTGTAGCATTTTCATCAACATTTTCGACATCAAATAATTGACACACATTGCTAGTTATTTTTGTAAGTTTTTGAGTTGATGATGAAAAATTTGGTGCTCTTTGTTCTTCATATTGATATTAATTTCATCATCATAGTTCAAATTATAAAATGAATAGGCCATTATGTAAAAGCAAAATTATGTCAAATTATCTAATCCAACAACAAAAATAAATGTAAACAAATGTTTCATGTTTGATAGCTTCTGGCATCGTGCCTTGTCTTGCCAAATATTGAGATAAACATTTTTCTTCTTGCTTACAAATTAAGAATAGAGAGATTGAAGATTGAGAAAGCAAATTGTGAGGATAAAATGATTTCCAAAAGTCCATTTTTTGACCGTTTATTATTGGGGATCAGTCGCCGATAATATGTGGCGATCGATCGCCTTTTTTTGTGGCCACTGGCTTCGGCGATCGATCGCCAATATTCGTGGCTCATCACGACCGTGCACGGCATGGCCAATTACTATAACTTAAAGGGTCGTGTTTGTGCCGGACCTCGTATCGCTCGGTATGTTTGCCGTCTCTTGTTGCCGGATATCCATGTGAAGCCCTCTTGAAGCTCAAGCCCTAATTTGGAACGAGAAATATATAATAGAATTGTAATATTCTGCATAGTTTTTTTTTTCCTACAAAAGGGACCGATTAAAATCCCGATTTCTTTCTTATTTAAAGTCTTTGAGTCAACGCCCAAAATTTTACCATTTTTTTCACTCAATCACTAAGGCAGCGCATCTTTTATTTATCAGTACTTTCCCAAATTAGTGAGTGACCATGTGAAGTATCGTGTGCTTGCATTAGGAATTATTGATTCTAGAGTAATAGTTCCTTTTAAAAATTTATTAAAATTCTGAATAGTTACTTATAATAGTAGACTCTATTATGCAGGATATGGATATGCGGATACGGTTGCTTTGGATTTTTGAAAATTCTAGGATACGTTACATTTGGGTACGGTAATTTTTATTTTTTTTTAAATATATACATCAATATATTTAGGGAAATTTACACAAACATCATATAATTTTATCCAACATCATGTTTCATGAATTGTAACACTTTGCGATCTTTTGACTTATTCAGTATTTTTTTTATCTAAAATTCATCGCCATATTCCATTATCGTTATGCATTCTCAAACTTAGTGCTCCTTAAGTTATCTGTAAAAAAAAATTCCGGGCTCCAAAATTCTTTAATTGTTTGATTTTGGAAAATGAAACTTTGACACTCAAAATATTTATTTTGAAAAAAAAAAATTGCAATAACTAGTTTATTGGCTTTAAGTTTGAGGATGTAAAACGATGATAAAGTGATAATGAATTTATAAAAACACAAAATAAAGTCAAGATGATGCACATTTTTATAATTCAGAAAAGTTGATGATGTAAACATAATTTTTCAAACAATTGTTCAATTGAAATTTGGACCAAATTATAATATTTTTTGCGTAATTTTTCCTAAAATATTATTGATGTATATACATAAAATAAATAAATAAAAATTGTTCTATATAAATGTATCGCATATTAACAATTTTGAAAATCTCGCACTATTCTTGAAAGTTGTGGATATAAACTGTAATTTTTCAAATAGTAGTTGCAAAGTGAAATTTAGACCAAATTATACGATGTTAAATGTAATTTCTTAAAAATTATAAGAAATCAAGTTTCAAACATATAATCAACATTAAACCTATTAAAAATCAAAATTACAAAGTTGGCGTATCATGACCATGTCGGATATGATTTCAGACATATCTTGGCCGTATCCAGACTCCGGATACTCCATATGGCGTATCTGATACTCCTGAGTCCGATATATCTTGGCCGTATCCAACACATATCCGAGATTAAAAACTAATTTTTAATTCCAGATACATCACGTGGCTTATCCCCATACGTATCCGTGTATATCCGTATCCCAGAAATATCCGATACGTGACCGTGAAATTTTTTTGGAGTATCCGTGCATCATAAGGTTTAGGTGATGTTGTCTTTGCCCTTAGAAACAGATCAATTAAAGATGTGAATATTTGCATACTTATATAATGCAGATCACTAACTAGGTGTGAATATTCATATCTAATAGTTATTACCACACCGAGACAGCCCGTGGTTAGCAAATAGTCAACCATATTGATAATATGGAGCTCTAATTATTATAGGTAAGTACTTCAAAATAAAAGAGATGACCAAGAATTAATGATACGCAGAAGAACCAAATTAAATGAAGCACAACCTGGTGGGGCATAACTTTATTTTGGAGTAATTTCCCATGAAGAAGTTATATTAATTTTTTAAAAATAATAATAATAATAACAAAATTTAATTAAATGCAACATACAAGTACAACTTGGTGGATCCATGAAAATGATGAATCAATAAAATGACACTTGTACAATGATGAAGAGAATCAATCTTGTACAAACAATTTCTGAAAGAACATTACAAACGAACAAGTTCAAATGAATTTAGAATTATTCTATTGAAAATACATCAACTTTGAATCATGGGGAGAAGAAAAGAAGAATTGAATGTATAAAAATTGCAAAGTATATAGTCAAATTATCAAATATAATAATTCGTCACAATCGGCTTGCCGCTGCCATGGAGCCCATTTTGCTGGCAATGTCCCTTAATGCGAACTTCTGTATTTTTCCGGTGGCGGTTTTCGGTAGCTCCGCCATGAAAACCACCGTCTTTGGGACCATGTAATGAGGCAGCTTCGCCTTGCAGAATTCTATTAACTCATTTTCCACCGGCGGCTTCTGGCTCACCCCTTCCTTCAAGCTCAAGAATGCACACGGGGTTTCACCCCAGTAATCATCTGGCCGAGCCACCACCGCCGCCTCATTCACTACAGGATTGGTGTATAACACGGACTCAACCTCCACGCTGCTGACATTTTCTCCGCCGGTGATGATGATATCTTTCGACCGATCCTTTATTTCCAGATACCCATCTGGGTGCATCACTCCCACGTCTCCGGTGTAGAGCCACCCGTCTCCCCGCATGCATTTGGAGGTGGCGTCGGGGTTTTTAAGGTAACCCAGCATCAAGCAGCCACCTCTTAGCACGATTTCTCCCAGAGTTGATCCGTCCCTTCTCACACTAATTCCACTTTCAGAGTCCACCACATCCGCCGCCGTTAGCCCCAGTGTCCTAACACCTTGCTTGGCTTTAAGCCTAGCTCTCTCAGTCGCCGGAAATGCATTCCACTTTGACTTCCACGCGCAAGAAACAACCACTCCCGCCGCCTCCGTCATCCCATATCCATGAGTCACGACGAATCCCAATGATTCAGTCCTCAGAACCACGGCAGCCGGTGGTGGTGCGCCACCGGTCAGGAACTGAATTGGGCTCTTCGGTGGTCTTGCACCGGGATAATTTGCTAACATGTTGAGTATCACCGGCGCACCGCACATGTGTGTAACATTGTGCCGATTTATGGACTCGTAGACTACGCGGGCATCGAACTTTCTGAGGCAGACATTGGTTCCGCCAACGGCGGCCATTCCCCAAGTGTAACTCCAGCCATTGGAATGGAACATAGGCAGCGTCCAGAGGTACACCGGCTGCTTCGGAACCGACCAATTGATCAAAGAGTCGAAGGTGATAATGAAAATGGATCTGTGAGAATGCACCACACCCTTCGGCGACGAAGTTGTTCCGGAGGTGTAATTGAGGGTCATGGGTTGCCATTCATTTTCCGGCGAAACCCATTTGAATTCCGAATTCCCCTTCTTCACCATAGCCTCGTAAGTATCATGAATTCCTGGCACTGATACCGAGCCTTCATCTTTCTCAATGAGGATGACCAATGGAGGCTGCAATTCAGGCGGAAACTGAGAAATGGCTTCCAACACTACACCCTGGAGCTGGAAGTCCACAAAAACAAGCTTCGATTCACTGTGGTAGAGAATGACGGAGACCGTCCTGGAATCCAGACGAGTGTTGATGTTGTTAAGTACATAACCAGCCATCGGCACCGAGAATTGGAGCTCGTACATGGCGGGAATGTTAGGCGCCATTACTGAGACAACGCAACCTCTCTGGATTCCGAGAGAAGCAATGGAAGAAGCCATTCTCAAGCATCGTTCGTGCGTCTGAGACCATGTATAGGACATGGAATTGTAGATAACAGAGGTGCAGTCACCATAAACAGTAGCTGCCCTCTCAAGAAATGTCAAAGGGGTGAGCGGACATGAATTTGCAGAGATTGGCTTCAGCTCTTCCATGAAGAAAATGACCAATTCTAGGTCTATCTCTCACAATATTTCTGTATATTTGTCACTCGATATACGTACTCTTTGGCTGTAGATTGGGTTTTATCTTACTCAGACGCCATGGATTCTCTCTGGCCTCATTAATGAAATCACATCGAAAAGGGATCACGTTTTGAAGGTGATTTACAGAATTCCCATCACAGAAAACAACATTTAAGGCTCCTAACATCATAATTGTTGGCCGACGAATGCAGGTGGCATAATGAATTAATTGATAATTGATTCTATAATCGATAGTCTCCATTCTTTTATTGCAACATCTGTGTCCTAATTGATTACGCGTCCAAGTTCAACTCATAACATTATTATTTAGAACCTAAAAATCAATTTGGGATAGTGTCATTTACCCGTTACGGCGTATTGCACATTGTTTTATTTGTATCATCGTCTCATATTTTTTATTTTAAAAACCGACAATGTATTGCGGGGTTGGCTGACTCTTACATGTTTATTCAAATCAAGACTAGTACAAAAAGGGGAGGAGACTAGATCAATACATCCCTGAATAAGAAACAATTTTAGACAGAAATATGCCGAATGTAAGAACGACAACATTAGAAATTAACACAAGTAACGAGAGAAAACAACATTATAGTGATAAATATGAGAAGAAAATTGTCTAGTATCCACCAACGATTAGAAATCCCTTGATATGTCAATGCTCCCTAGCTAAAGCACCAAAATAATGAATTGCAATCTAGTAAGTGTGAGTGTCTGAAACCACTCACTAAGAAATATTATTGAGAGAACCATAAAGTATGATACATGCAAACTCCTTGTATAAATGTGCTACAAGGACAACCCAAAGAAAGAAAGTGTATTATGATTTGATATCAGTTTCATCGAGTGAAATTCTGGTGAATATGAGTCTCTGAACCCACTCACACAATAAGATAAGACATGGAGAACCAATACGACAAGATAAGAAGTGTGTTCGCTACGAATCCAAGATAAAAATTTTCCGAAGCATGGGTGAATAACTTGAAGGAATATATGTTAGTTTTTTTGTCTAAGACCACCTACATTACATGACCAACTGAAAAGACCTGATAAAGAACATGAATGGTGCAAACACTAAAACCCGATACACTAACAACAATAAAAACATGAATAAGAAAGAAGACAAGGAAAATTATATGCATAAATTAAGAGAGGAATCAAATGATATAACGAGAAAGAGAAGAGAGAACAAAACAGATTAAAAAGAAAGAAAGTAGAGTGATACAATACATTTATAATAATAATAATAATAATAATAATTATTATTATTATTATTATTATTATATATATATCCAATTTTTTTTGTTATTTCTTGTTTTGTCTTTGTTTTTTTAGCGAGAACGTAGATAAGGAACACTTGAACTGTCAGAATGATCCAATAGTAAAATATGATATGGAAGAAGATCATGGTGCTCGAACTTGAATTTTCTCTGAGTAGTAGGTTTGTAAGGCTTCAATGTCTATGTCTTGTATAATTATATATGTGGTTCAGAACACCTTAATTCATAGTCTTTATTTTTAATTATCCGGATTTTCTCAAAATTTCACTAACTTATTATTTCATTCAATTCCAACTAATTTATCCAAATTCTTAACTAGTTAATCATCCGGGTTTATATAATCATCGTTAATTCAGATTAATTAGTAACGGAACCTTCAATCGTCATATCAGTTGGTGACGTCGGTTTGTTTTAGAATTAAAAAAATTCGAGTTATTTTGCAATAACGTCTATTATAATGGGAAACCCTAAAATTTTCTCTGCCCTCTCTTCAGATTATTCACGCAAGGTATATTTACACAATAAATTAGAATTTAGTTTTACATTAATGATGCTTTTAAGTGAAAGAAATAATTTATAGAGTTTTTTTAAAAAAATAAAAAATTAACTGATTTTAAATAAACCAATTAATAATTAGACTTTTAAGAAAATGATATTTTATTAAATTTGAAAAGTAGACTAAAAATTTATGAGTAAGTTATACAAATTAATATTAAAATATATTTTATTTTCTTATAAATTAAATCTATTGAAATCATTTCAATTTTGTAGAAATTTCTCATTTTGTAAAATCAAATCATATCAAATACTAATTTCATATTGAAATCTCATCTTTTCAAATATTCAAATGAAATTTGTAATTTCAAATACCTCAAATCCGGTTTATGTGATGTTACTCTTAAGGACAATGCCCTTATTAACAAAAAGCAAACCATTATGAGTTGCATAACAGTACATGAAAAACTACATAATTTTTTTTTTAACAAATACTGAAAATACGAATCGGCCTACTGCTATTTACAATATATCACAAAATAGATACTTTAAAAAAATTAAAATGCCATTTTTTAAAAAACAAAATAATATTAACGATTTACCCAAAAACAAATAATTACTGCCGTGTATTTCTATCACTGTAGTGAATTGATCGTAAATCATGTTTCGATTATTTCCGAATGTAGTGCGAAATAAGCTCTCCACATTGGGAATTTGTATCTGACACCACGATGTTACTTAGACAGGGCTTTGATTGGTATTGATTTTTTCTTAGTGATTGGAAAGGGGGGACCGTTGAGTTTGGAAAACATCGAAACGACTCTCTCTCCCATTAAAAATCGATATGCCTTTCCAAAGCTAAAAGCACCTCCTACACTTGAGAACTACTACGCATTGGAAGCGAAGCAGTCCCGCTAAAAATATTTTCTTAACTTAAATCGGCCTCAACCCCTGAACCCGGGCTTCTGCGGCATCCTGGCTTATAGTTGTAAATAGCTTGTATGGTAGTGCTTTCCGACCTCAATTGATTTAGGGCTGACGATTGAAGGCAAATTGAATTTCTAGATAAAAGTTTTTGCGAAATTACATAATTTGCTTCTAATTTAATCGTAATTTAAATTTAAATGATCTGATAAGAATTCGATTAGTCATAAATGCAATTTGAATCGTGAGTGCTAAACTCGACCCATACAATCCAATATCATCAAATCAAGTGATTAAACTTTAATATTGATTGAGCTCTATCCATTAAAAATATGATATTAACTCGCTGGACATATATTTGTTTAGAGCATATGTTAAATTAAAAATAATATGTATTACTTACAATATAACGAGACTTAATGTTACACATATATTTGTGTAGAGCATAAGCATAACTCGCTGGACGCACACATATAACCTTGTTTAGCAAATTTGGAAAAAAAGATAATATTACAAACCGAACCCGATTTCATTGGTGTTATCTTCTTCCAAATTTGCTAAACAAGACTAGCTTTTTTCATTGAACCGCGACTTCATCGGTTTGTAACATTATTTTTTCCAAATTTGTTAAACAAGGTTTCTTTAACTAAAGATTGACAAACATTTAATGTGCACAAAATGTTATTTGAAGGGCAAAAAACCCATAAAAACCCACGATCAGGATGAATTAGAAATCAATTCACAAACAAACAATCAGGATGTATGTCCTCAATAAATTAAAGAAAAATTTCAAAAAAAATTCAGTTATAAATCCCGGTAGCAGCTATTCAAAAGAAGATGAGGGTTGAATAAAACATGGGTATTTTAGAAATAAAAAATGGACTAATTAGGTAATAGGCCTTGGACCAACCAACTACGGCATCGGGCTTAAGCATATGGGCTTCTAGATCATAAGGTGAAACTACTTTTGTGGCCTGTAAAGCTCTCTCCCCTTTCAAGTTTCGAACACATTTAAGATATGATGCACGTACACTAATACAATGATACTGACACGACATGATATAGAGACGTCGACACAAATTTTCAAAACTTTGAGGATACGACACGGCTGAGACATGTATTTTATTTTTATATATATTATAAATGTATTATATTACAAAATAATAAAATTCACATTTTTTAAATTCTAAAACATGTAAAAGTAACAAAAATATTCTTATCAAATTCAAGAAGCATATAAATAAATGCATGTCATTGGAATCATCATAGTATCATACTAACACCAATACATATTACTTCAATTAACATTTTAGCCAAAAACTTTTTAAATCATATAATTAACCCCACACACCCATCGGTCGTGTCCGATACGGGTGTCCGACTTTGAGGCGAGTGTGACACGGATATCTGATTTGATTTAAAAAAAATTTAGGACATGCGCGTGTTCGACACGTGTTTGAGGAGTGTCTGAGAAATGTCGGTGTCCTAGAAGTTTCCGACACTGCAGCGAATAATTGGTAGGAGTGTATGGGTTAGGGGCTATTGTTTAGATCTGAAAAGTGATGTCAAATGTCCAATTTTTTCAAATGTCCAATTTTTGTCCAAATAAGTTCCTTATATAGTGGAGGAGGAATCCATCATCTTGTAGGACACAAACTCTAAAAAAAAAGAATCAAATCCCGAAATTCAGCAACTGACGATTGATTGCTTTTATTTTAAACAATTATTTTTTCAGTGTAGCAATTATACCGCAAGTACACGGTGTCAAGTTTTAGTATAGTGGTTTAGAAATAGGGATGTCGTACCCACATGGACTAACGTATAAATACCAAATAAAATTAGAAAAAATTATATTTAGTCTAGGAAATATATGAATAATTATCTAATTAAACTAAAAACTTAAAAATTCAAAACTAAATCAACTCCTTTGAAGATGCGAAGGAATTCCACTCGAGAAATTTATCAAGATGTCTGTTCAATTGTGTTATTGTCAACGATTTGTTTGTAAAAACAATTACTAACCAATTAATTATGAAGGTGACGGATTCCCTAATATAATCAATATACTTTCTCAAGCTATATTGAAACTAATATTGAATTGAAGCAAGTAACTCTCGTTCACTTAAACCAATTTAACATTGAATAAATCTCGATGAAAACCGTTAATTTTAAATCTTTCAATTCAAAGTGATCACATATGTGATTTAATCTCTCGATCTAAATCTTTAACATACAACATGAATTATTATAGCGTATTATAATTTTATCTCTCGATCTCAATTATAATTCACAAATTCAATCAAAGTTAGCAAGGCTTTGATAGCATTAAGATTATAATTCATGCACAAAAGAATTAATCCACTCAAACAACATTCAAATTAATGACTCAATCACAATCGTCCCTAACCTTGATAAAATAAACTTAATTTATATTCAAATCAAACTAAAAAAGATGTATAATTGTTTCTCAACCTCATAAACATCAATAAATTCCAAAATCAAAATAACTAAAGCTTAGAAGTACGATAACGTAGGAGTCGAATCCGTGCGTTGAACGTTACTTCTTCCCTTGCTTCCTTCCTTGCACTTCAAAGGCTTTTTCTCTAAATTTATATGGTTGTTGGAGGATGAAAGGAGGCTGATATATGGTGTATGATATGATATTGGTTCTCTTGAATTCGTGTCCTAGGTCCCTTATTTATAGAAGATGAGGTGGATGGAAGTGTTCCAAATATATCAAACTCAATCAAGTCTTTTTTTTTTTAAAATTATGTTGCTCGATCGATCGGTACAATTGTCTCGATCGATCGAGCCTTCTCTTTTTCTCGTCCAGGAATTCTTCTGCCTCGCTCGATCGATCGAGCATAATCTTCCGATCGATCGAGCATTCTTCAATCTCGCTTGTTAAGTTTCTGCCATGCTCGATCGATCGAGCATAATCTTCCGATCGATCGAGATCCTCTTTTTCTTGTTAACCAAAACTCTGTCTCCTTCGATCGATCGCGCTCCACTACCGATCGATCGGTTATGTCAGAATTCAAATTCTTCAATTCTTGCCTCGGTTTGATCCGTTTTCTTCCTTCTAGCTTAATTCTTCCACTTTCCACCTAGATTCCTGAAATAACCAAATAAATACCAAAAAGCGTAACATCATCCCGAAATCTACACGAAAATATATACATATCATTGCAAAAATACACGTAATATTCAACATTATCAACTCCCCCAAACTTAGACTTGATCGTCCTAGAGCAAGCATTAAGATCAAAATGCAAAGTTCATCATCAATACTTTAAATGAATTAACTTAGCAACTCAAATGTAAAATCTCAGAAATCCCACTAACACATCAATCATAAGTAAATCCAAAAATCAACAAGAAGTGTTTTCTCCTAAGCCAAGCAATATATCGTAAAATCGGAAAGTGCGTGTGTGTTAATGTCAATCTTGAGTTTCATATATACTTTTAGGATCAAATAATGCTATTAAGCTCAAAGTCAAGATTACTATTAAACACTCCATAAGCCTACTTTTCAAACACTTCTCCACTAATGTAATTATTCCCTAGACTTGGATCAATAGGTCTTTTAAAGCTTGTAATGTTAGGCCTAGTTTTTGGCTTCAAAGAAAAGATAGGGTAACACAAAGAAGAGAGTATAATCATGTAAAATTCAAATTTTTAGCACAACTTGAGCTTCTCTTCTTTTTCTTTTAGCCTTGGCCACTTTGGGTCTTATTTAGTCACTTTTTTTTTCGAGGCTTTATATCTATCTTTTTATTTTCTCATTCATCATTTTTTTTTCAATAATAAGCTCATCAAAATATAGCAATTTATGTGCATCTAATGAGATTCATTATACTCCCTTTAGGTAAGGATGAATTCTTTCAATTTAAGCTCGTAAAGGTGGGTATAATGAGTTGCCAAAAAAAAATTGTTGAATGGGGGCTAATAGTATGTTAAACATACTCCATTCCTTTTCAATTAGTCCCAAATTGGGATACTAGATATTGATATATACATGGTAAGCTTGAAAGGCTCAAACGTTTCAAAGATCGCCTAAATGTCCAAGTCAATTTCCTAATTATAAAATTTCGCCTCAAAGTGTCCTCAAATAGGTTCTAGAGTGATTTAAGATCCTCAAGACAAATCATAGTTAACAAAATTTTTCCAATAAATATTCCCTCAATCATGACTCAAAAGTGCTCAAAATGTTCCTCAATTTTGAAATATTAACTCAACCACAGATATTCACAAACAAGTCAAAAATCTTCAAGACTTTAGTTGAGATGGGGATTAATATCATCATGCAATACCGTTGCAGGTCTAATTCATTATTTCTTAATGATGAACTCAATTTTCAAAATAATTTTTTTTTATGTGTCCAAAAACAATCTAATCTAATGATAGACTAGTCATGCAAGGTAAGTAACAAGAGAAAACAGCAGATACCAGTAAACACCCCCCAAACTTAGTACATGCATTGCCCTCATCATGCTCTGGTGGGGGTACTGGATAGTAATTAAAAAAAACAAAAAATGAAAAGATGAACTAAAAAAAATTTAAAAAAACAATCAGGAGATAGAGAGAAGAAAGTTCTTAATTTATAATCCCAAGCTGGACTGTCATCTCTTTATTCTTAGTTATCAAGATAACAGATAGAGGCTAACATCTCGCCTTTTCTCATTTATGTGGTAGTGCTTCAACAGCTGCCCATTTACTATAAATGTTCCCTTATTGGGTTCGGTAATTTCAATAGCGCCTGATGGGTTTACCTTGGAGACTGTGAATGGTCCAGACCAACGAGAACGTAGTTTACCTGGAAAGAGTCGCAGTCTGGAGTTAAACAAGAGTATTGTATCTCCTACATTGAATTCCCTCCTTTGTATATGAGAATCATGCCACTTCTTGATTTTGTCTTTGTAAATCTTGGCATTCTCATATGCTTGATTCCTAAATTCCTCTATTCATTCAGCTGTAAAAGACGTTTTTCACCTGCAACATGACAATCAAAGTTTAGCCATTTAATAGCCCAATATGCTTTATACTCAAGTTCAACTGGTAGGTGACATGCCTTACCAAATACCAACCTATAAGGTGAGGTGCCAATAGGTGTCTTAAAAGCAGTCTGATAAGCCCATAAGGCATCATCTAAGCGTAAGGACCAATCCTTCCGGCTTAGAGTCACTGTCTTTTCTAAATTACGTTTCAACTCTCGGTTTGAAACTTCTACTTGTCCGCTGGTTTGTGGGTGGTAAGGTGAAGACACTTTATGGATGACACTATATTTACTTAAAAGATTTTCAAATTGTTTGTTGCGAAAATGAGTGCCCCCATCACTAATAATTGCTCGAGGGGTGCCAAAACGAGTAAAAAATTTTCTTTTCAAAAATTGCACCACCACTCGAGCATCATTTGTGCGTAAAGCTTCCGCTTCAACCCACTTTGACACATAATCCACTGCGACAAGTATGTATTTGTTTGAACATGAACTTGGGAAAGGTCCCATAAAATCTATTCCCCACACATCAAAAAGCTCGCATTCAAGAATATTATTTAAGGGCAATTCATTTCTCCTAGAGATATTACCGACCATTTGACATCTATCACATGTGGAAACATACCTGAATGCATCCTTAAACAACGTTGGTCAATAGAAACCAGAGTCAAGTACCTTAGCAGCTGTTTTATTTGGGCCAAAATGCCCACCTATCTCTCCACCGTGGCACCGCTTCAAGATAGATTGCATATCCCCTTCGGGGATATATCTCCTTATAATGTTATCTGCACATACTTTGAACAAATAGGGCTCCTCCCACATAAGATGTTTAACCTTAGGAAAAAAAATTTTCTTTTGATAAAAAAGATAGATTTTGTGGGAGGATACCATTAGCAATATAATTCGCATAATCTGCATACCACGGTAAAATGTCAGCGTTAAACAATTACTCATCAGGAAATTTCTCATTAATTTCTTCTACCTCACTTTCAATTGTATCCTCTCCATTGTCTATTCGAGACAAATGATCTGCGACCACATTCTCTACACCCTTTTTATCTCTTATCTCCAAGTCAAATTGTTGCAACCACAATATCCACCTAATTAAGCGTGGTTTGGCATATTTCTTTGCAAGTAAGTACTTAAGTGCAGCATGATCATTGTACACAATAACTTTAGCAAGACATAGAAAGGAGTGAAACTTATCGAATGCAAAAACTATGGCTAGAAGCTCTTTTTCAGTACTGGCATAATTCATTGGTGCTTCATTCAAAGTGCTACTAGCATAGTAGATGGTATGAAATACCTTGTTCCTCCTTTGGCCTAAAACCGCTCCTACCGCCGTGTCACTAGCATCGCACATCAGTTCAAAGGGTAACTCCCAATCGGGTGCTACCAAGACAGGTGTTGTTACCAGTTTCTCCTTGAGAATCTCGAATGCCTGCACACAATCAGTATTAAATTCATAAGGTGCATCTTTAGTTAATAGGTGAGATAAAGGTTTAGAAATTTTTGAGAAATCCTTAATGAATCGACGATAAAATCCCGCATGGCCTAAAAAGCTTCGGATTCCTTTCACTGTTGTTGGTGGTGGCAATTGTTGTATCACTTGGATTTTTGCTCGGTCTACTTCAATACCCCTTTCGGATATCTTGTGTCCCAAGACTATACATTCTTTGACCATGAAGTGACACTTCTCCCAATTCAATACAAGATTCGTCTCCTCGCATCTTGTCAACACCAAATCCAAGTTATATAAATAGATATCAAATGAAGATCCAAAAACAGAGAAGTCATCCATAAATATTTCTAAGAATTTCTCTATCATGTCATGGAATATGGCTACCATGCATCTTTGAAAAGTAGCAGGGGCATTACATAATCCAAATGGCATTCGTCTAAAGGCAAATGTACCATAAGGGCAAGTGAAAGTAGTTTTCTCTTGGTCCTCCGGTGTAATAGCGATTTGGTTATACCCTGAATACCCATCTAGAAAGCAATAAAAGTCATAACCTGCTAATCTCTATACCATTTGATCAATGAAGGGAAGGGGAAAGTGATCTTTACGAGTTGATTCATTTAACCTCCTATAGTCAATGCACACTCTCCATCCCGTGACTGTTCTAGTAGGTATCAATTCATTGTTCTCATTAGGACAACAGTAATGCCTCCTTTCTTTGGTACACATTGAATATGACTTACCCATGAACTATCAGAGATTGGGTAGATAATAACTGCATCCATTAGCTTAATGACCTCGGCTTTGACTACCTCTTGCATTTTGGATTGAGACGGCGTTGTGGTTGTACCACGGGCTTGAATGTGTCTTCCATCAGAATTTTATGTATGCACACCGATGGACTAATTCCCTTAATATCTGTTATCTTCCATCCAAATGCCTTCTTGTGCTCCCTAAGGACTTTAAGAAGCTTCCCCTCGTTTTCACCTATCAAAGATGAAGAAATAATGATTGGTAACGAATTTCCAGAATCTAAGAATACATACTTGAGATGAGATGGGAGGGGCTTTAGTTCGAGAATGGGTGATTCTTCGATGGATGGCCGTTGAGGCTTAATGTCTCTTTTTCCTAACTCTCCAAGATTTTCAGTGGCTCGTTTCATGTAAGGAACGGTGTTGTTCAAATGAGCTATAATCTCAATTTCCTCCTTGTCATGTTGTTTATCGGCTTCCACAAGGTATGCTTCCATTTTCTCTTTGTATGTACCTTGCAACACATCAACAGCCAAGGCATCAATAATATCAATACTAAAACACATGGGCTCGTCGTGTGGGTGTTTAAGTGCTTTAAAGACATTAAACACAACTTGATCCTCCCCTACACGGAGGATCAACTTCCCTTGTTGGACATCTATGATTGCCTTTCCCATTGCTAGGAACGGTCGGCCCAAAATCAGTGGTGTCTCTGTGTCCTCTTCCATATCTAGTACTAGAAAATCAACTGAGAAGATGAATTTGTCCACTTTGACTAATACGTCTTCAATGATTCCTCGGGGGTATGTGACCGATCTATCCGCCAATTGTAGTGAAACCTTCGTGGGTTTCGGCTCTCCTAGTCCCAACCTCCTGAAAATGGAAAAAGGCATCAAATTAATACTCGCACCCAAATCACACAATGATTTAGTAAATGAGACTGATCCTATAGTGCAATGTATAGTAAAACTCCCTGGGTCCTTTAACTTTGGAGGCATTTTGTTTTGCACAATTGCTGAGCACTCCTCCGTTAAGCTTACCGTTTCGTATTCGCCCAACTTTCGCTTGTTAGAGAGAATTTCCTTCAAAAACTTAGCATAACTAGGCATTTGAAGTAGAGCATCAGTGAATGGTATATTAATATGCAATTTCTTAAATACCTCAAGAAACTTACCAAATTCAGCGTCAATTTTAGCTCTTTTTAATGCAGCGGGAAATGGGGGAGGAATTACTACCTTATCATTGTGTGTGATTGTTGTGGTGTTGGAATTTTTACCTTTTTCGGTTACCTTTTCCTCGGTATTACCCTTGTCTTCAGTGGTGGTTTCACAACTTTCTTTTGCTTCAGTCTGTGTCCTTAGCTCTTTTCCATTCCTTAGTGCTATGACATTTGCTTGCTCCTTTGGTTTTATCACTGTATTACTTGGTAGTGTACCTTGAGTTCATCCAGAACTCAACGTTGCAAGTTGCCCTACTTGTACCTCCAAGTTTTTTATAGATGCATCCTGATTTTGCATCCTAGTTTATGTCGATGATATTAACTTGGTCAAGAGCTCCTTCATACTTGGCTTAGGTACATATCCCGGTTGTTGTTGTGGGTTCAACACGTTGTTTTGGTTGGACCATTGCAAATTCGGATGATTCCTCCATCCCGGGTTGTAAGTGTTTGAGTACGGGTTATTGGGCTGCCTGTTTCCTACATAATTAGCGGACTCATTAGACTGAGTAAATGGATTACCTGCCTGGCATTCGATGCTTGGATGATTGCTTCCACATAAGTCACAAGTGATAACTTGAGCTTGCATCGCTGTCATGCTCATGCTAACTATCTTTTTGTTCAATGCTTCCAACTGTGCCGAAAAAGCAGTGATGTCGTCAATTTGATGAACTCCACTTGGTTTCTTTGGCACATTCCTCTCTGATTGCCATTGATAGTTATTAGAAGCCATCTCTTCCAAGAGTTCATAAGCTACTTCCGGTGTTTTACGCATAATGGATCCTCCTGAGGCCGCATCAATCATAGAACGGTTAGCTGAAAATAAACCGTTATAAAAGGTTTGTACCTGGAGCCAAATAGGAAGAACATGATGTGGGCATCTCCTAAGCAAGTCCTTGAAACGATCACATGGCTCATATAAAGTTTCAGGATCATATTGCCCAAACGTGGTGATATCGTTTCTCATCTTCGCAGTTTTGGAAGGGGGAAAATATTTAGACAAGAACGCTTGAGTCATCCCCTCCAATAGATCCTGCAGGTAAAGAATTTAACCATACTTTAGCTTTATCTTTTAATGAAAAGGGAATAACCGTAACCTGATGGCATCGTCAGAAACGCCATTGTGTTTGAAGGTGTCACAAATCTCCAAGAAGTTGGAGATGTGAGCGGTTGGGTCATCAGTGGCTACTCCCCCAAACATCACTGTGTGCTGAATCATCTGAATTATTGCAGACTTTATCTCAAAATTGTTAGCCTGAATACTTGGCCTCGTTATGCTTGACAGTGATCCAATGAAAGCTGGTTGAGCAAAATCCATCATAGATCTTGGATTCGCTGCTTCATTATTCGCGCCTCCTTCTTGATTGTTATCCGCCATCGTTCGAGCTTCCCGTATTTTCCTTAGAAATGTTCCCTCAATTTCTGGGTCAAACAGCTCGAGTGTGGGGTTGCTACTCCTTAGTATGCACCAAGAAGATGATTACCTGTAAAAATCAACACAAAAGGAGAAACACAAATGTAGTAAACCCAATAGTCAAAATTGACAAACAAACAAAACAAACAACAAAATAATTTGCTAAATTACAATTAACTAATCCCGTATGATATTATACGAATTAGTCCCCGGCAACGGTGCCAAAACTTGATCGCTTTAATTTTAAACAATTATTTTTCCAGTGTAGCGATTATACCGCAAGTGCAAGGTGTCAAGTTTTAGTATAGTGATTTAGAAATAGGGATGTTGTACCACATGAACTAACGTATAAGTACCAAATAAAATTAGAAAAATTATATTTAGCCTACGAAATATATGAATAATTATCTAATTAAACTAAAAACTTAAAAACTCAAAACTAAATCAACTCCTTTGAAGATGTGAAGGAATTCCACTCGAGAAATTTATCAAGATGTCGGTTCAATTGTGTTATTGTCAATGATTTTTTTGTAAAAACAATTACTAACCAATTAATTCTTAAGGTGACGGATTCTCTAATATAATCAATATATTTTATCAAACTATATTGAAACTAATATTGAATTGAAGCAAGTAAATCTCGTTCACTTAAACCAATTTAATATTGAATAAATCTCGATGAAAACCGTTAACTTTAAATCTTTCAATTCAAAGTGATCACATATGTGATTTAATCTCTCGATCTAAATCTTTAACATACAACATGAATTATTATAGCGTATTATAATTTTATCTCTCGATCTCAATTATAATTCACAAATTCAATCAAAGTTAGCAAGGCTTTGATAGCATTAAGATTATAATTCATGCACAAAAGAATTAATCCACTCAAACAACATTCAAATCAATGACTCAATCACAATCTTCCCTAACCTTGATAAAATAAACTTAATTTATATTTAAATCAAACTAAAAAGATGTATAATTGTTTCTCAACCTCATAAACATCAATAAATTCGAAAATCAAAATAACTAAAGCTTAGAAGTACGATAACGTAGGAGTCGAATCCGTGCGTTGAACGTTACTTCTTCCCTTGCTTCCTTCCTTGCACTTCAAGGGCTTTTTCTCTAAATTTGTATGGTTGTTGGAGGATGAAAGGAGGCTGATATATGGTGTATGATATGATATTGGTTCTCTTGAATTCGTGCCCTATGTCCCTTATTTATAGAAGAGGATTTGAATGGAAGTGTTCCCAATATATCAAACTCAATAAAGTCTTTTTTTTTTCTGAATTGCTCGATCGATCGGTACAATTGTCTCGATCGATCGAGCCTTCTCTTTTCTCGTCCAGGATTCTTCTGCCTCGCTCGATCGATCGAGCATAATCTTCCGATCGATCGAGCATTCTTCAATCTCTCTTGCTAAGTTTCTGCCATGCTCGATCGATCGAGCATAATCTTCCGATCGATCGAGCTCCTCTTTTCTTGTTGGCCAAAACTCTGTCTCCTTCGATCGATCGCGCTCAACTACCGATCGATCGGTTATGTCAGAATTCAAATTCTTCAATTCTTGCCTCGGTTTGATCCGTTTTCTTCCTTCTAGCTTAATTCGTCCACTTTCCACCTAGATTCCTGAAATAACCAAATAAATACCAAAAAGCGTAACATCATCCCGGAATCTACATGAAAATATATACCTATCATTGCAAAAATACACGTAATATTCAACCTTATCAACGATCGATCGCAGTTTCACACCGATCGATCGCCAACTTTATTCAGCTTTTAAGTTTTTTCGGCGCTCGGCAATCGATCGTGTAGTAACTCTTTTTTGTTGTTGCAAAACTCAAATTCTTGTCCTTCTTCGATATGTTCGTTCGATTTGACCCTTTTCATCGTTAATTAGCTACAATCCTCTGTGCATCATATAATTTAAGAATTAAGGGTGCCTAGCTGGTTCGGTATATTGGTGCATGCCCAACAAAGCCGAGCAAACTGACATTTCAACAAAACACGTAATATGGACTCCGACTTTGTACTACAAATCCACACAAATTTTCTTTCACAAGAGATCGCCTAAATAAAACATGTGTATTTTAGGAATAAAAAATGGACTAATTAGGTAATAGGCCTGGACCACCAACTACGGCATCGGGCTTAAGCATATGGGCTTCTAGATCATAATGAAATTACTTTGTGGCCTGTAAGCTCTCTCCCCTTTCAAGTTTCCAACACATTTAAAATACGATGCACGACACTGATACATTGATACTGACACGACATGACATGGAGACGTCGACACTATTTTCAAAATTTTGAGGATACGACAGCTGAGCTAGAGACATGCAATGTACATTTTATATATATTATAAATGTATTCTATTACAAAATAATAAAATTCACATTTTTAAATTCTAAAACATGTAAAAGTAACAAAAATATTCTTATCAAATTCAAGAAGCATTAAATAAATGCATGTCATTGGAATCATCATAGTATCATACTAACACCAATACATATTACTTCAATTAACATTTTAACCAAAAACTTTTTAAATCATACAATTAATCCCACACGCCAATCGGTCGTGTCCGATACGGTGTCTGACTTTGAGGGGAGTGTTGACACGGCTATCCGATTTGATGTTTTAAAAAAAATTTAGGACATGCGCGTGTTTGACACGTGTTCAAAGAATGTCTGAGAAGTGTCGGTGTCCTAGAAGTCTCCGACACTGTACCAAATGATTTTTAGGAGTGTATGGGGTTGGGGGCTATTGTTTAGATCTGAAAAGTGATGTCAAATGTCCAATTTTTATCCAAATAGGTTCCTTATATAGTGGAGGGGGGAAATCCATCATCTTGTAGGACAAACTCTAAAACACATCATATCGTCCAAGAATCATAATAAAATGCCTATAAATTCATAGCAAAATAAGCGTAAAAATCACACTTATCATCTCTGCATCGTATCATTTAAGAATTAAGGGTGCCTAACTGGTTCGGTATATTGGTGCATGCCCAACAAAACCGAGCAAACTGACATTCCATCAAAACCGTAATATGGACTCCGACTTTGTACTACAATCCACACAATTTTCTTTCAAGAGATCGCCTAAATAGAGCCTCCAAATTCGGGACTGCATCCTTACTTGCTCTCCATGCGAATATTTTAATTTTGTTTGGTACTTCGGCTTTCAAGATTATTTCCAATTCTCCTTTTCAGTGTCGTAGAGGATGATCCAGTAGCATCTCTCTTCATCAGCTCCCGTGTTAGGTGTAGGCGCTATTAACAGAAAATTTCCCATTTTTTGTGTAATGCCACACCATCTTATCTTGATCTTCTAGCCATCCACGTTATGACAAATATTAATTCCGCCTCATCCACAGAAACTCCGATTAATTAATCTTATTCCATTCTTGTGAATCCATATTAATCATCTCTTTACCTTGGCATTAACCGGAAGTCTGTGCATCGGGAAAATGTCTGAAACAATTGCGGTCGGGACACCCCAAATGCGAACCATAGATCCATTCCAATTCTCCACCTCATTCATGCTATTAATATATGTTTTGCTTTCATTAAGCTTTTCCATGTGAGAGAGGCTGTGGGTTTAACAATAGCTTCAAAGAAATCAATATCAGGGAAATATTTAGCTTTTAGAAACTCGACTAAGAAGGCTATCTGGATTAG